>JALIZH010032988.1:1507500-1822500 GCA_030522465.1 Rhipicephalus appendiculatus
TCGTGATTCTGTGTATCTCTTTCCTTCTCTTCTTCTGTCTCTCTTTTCCTCCCTTTATCCCTCCTCCCAGTGCAGGGTAGCAAACCGGACGTGCGTCTGGTTAACCTTCTTGCCTTTCCTTGCATCTCTCTCTCTCTCTATGCATATATATGCGTCGAAATTTTAATGATATTTCCGGAGATGTTCACCTGGTTCCTCACCACGTATCGCAGTACAGTACAGTGATCGGTCGTGCTGGCTTGCATTCTATTTTGCACAACAACATTCGCGTCGTTGTTGCAACCACAGATTGATGGCCGAATCCACAGTAACATTCGACTATAGATGGCTTGCACTGATGTCACTAAAACCGCCATGTTGGTGCACCACATCACACACGCAAGGTTTTTGACGTCACGTGTTAATGTTATCGTTACATCGCTTGCAAGTTCTCTTGTTATTGACGAGTAGAGGCCAATAAGATTCTCGCCGCATCGTTATCATATTGAAACAGGTTAGATGCGATGCGATTATGCTTCCTTTGCGTCATGTAGGCGGCCATGTTGTTGAACCAGTACGTCACGAAGCTGCCACCATGACGTTATGCGAAAGCTGTCTATTTTCGGGCATGTATCGAGTATGTACGTGTTGCACCGAGTGACTTCACAACGAGTGACGAATACTTCACTTCACAACGAGTGACGAATAGATATCACTGATGATGTGGTGAAAAACCGTCACCGCGTAAAAGCTAAACTGTGTACTACGCGTTATAAAATTGATTCTATGAAACTCCTTTTCAACCGCCGCGACCCTTCCTTTCTTGGGGCGCATCCGTCAAGGCGTCCATTTGGCACTTAGTGGGCCGCTTCCGCGCTGTTAAGGACGTTACCGCTTGCAATAAACAACGCAGAAAGCCGACTTCGCGATGGCCGCGTACTAGACGCAAAATAAGTGCCACTTCCATTAGACATGTTTCTCGCTAGCTTTATTTAGCCTGTGAGTTTGAGCGTCGCATTTAGAAAGTCTGAAGGCTTCCTCAACGCAGTTTAGGAATCGATAGAAGTCCCTGTTGCAGCGTTGGCGCAGTTTCTTTTTCTGATGCTTGGATAGCGGATGCACGCGTGGGCGTTCGTAGGCTCCTCTTTAAGGGGCGATCAAGCTTCACGGCAGCGCTTCCTGCACCCCCCCCCCCCCCCCCACCCGCCTTGTTGGTCTAGTCAAGGAAAAAAGTGCGCAGCTTGCACAAATGGCGCAAGCCTGTAACCACCAGCGGAGCTATATAAGCAAATGTTTCAGGAGGTCGTCCCATCAGTGGGATGAGTTTCAATGGAGAGGAATGGGTTGTTCCTGCGCATAAGTGGTAGGGAGGTCTTGTTTGTTTTTATGTCTACATTAAAGTCACCTACGACTAACATTGGTGTGGGCCAATGTGCGCTTAATGCGAGGCGCAGGAAATGCATGACGTCTGTAATAATAATCGCGGTGGGAGAGAAGTGCACAGCCGCTATTAGCAAGCCGTTGTCCAACTTTGCGGCGTACAGTTCATTTCATCGGAGGTACCAAATATTTCGATGTGTACTGCAGACATACCCGTACGCAAGTAGATAGCCACTCCCGCCGCTCTGTTGTGGTCTCTGAGAGAGCCACAACAGTACTGGTAGTCTACGACTTCGGCGGGTTGTTTGGGATCCATCCAGGTTTCAGCAAGGCAAAATACAGAGACATGCCGAAGAATGAGATCGTGATGTATGTCCTTGGCATGTGCGGCAAGCGAGCGGACATTGAGCGCGGAGACCGATAAGAAGTGTGGATGCTCAATCATGGAGTAGCACTTAGCAGTGACGGTTTCGATATTGTGAAACTGCAACCGACGAAATTCGTCGGCTAGCTTTCTGTTGCGATTGGGTTTCCCGTGGTAGAATCTGAGGTCGTTGTCTACATAGGGGAGATTGAGCCTCTTCATGTCTGTAGTGATAACGTTAAAGAGCTCGTTTCTCAGAAATTTTGGCGTCAGCGTCGGCGTCCTTGGTTGTGAGCGGAAAATCATCATCATGACCGTGACCGAAAAATCGAGAAAGATGCAAATAAAATAAATAATAAAAATTTCCGGGTCCGAGTGAGGATCAAACCCAGGCCGTCTGCGTGGCAAGCAGGTGTTCTACCACACAGCCACGCCTATGCTTGGAAATACAGTGAAAATAATTCTCCATCTCCCGCTAAAGGGAACCATGTGTGGATGCGAAGCAGCGGGGAGATAATTAGCTTGAGCGGGAGGAACGTCGCCGCTCTCGTTTCACGGCAGCGGTCCGGGCGCTCATCGCGGCATTGCACAGGAGACAGAATGAGGCGCGCGCGCACTCCGTCATTTTTATTCTGCGGAACTACCGTGGCACCCCCCAGCGGAGTATGCAGCTGCCACACCACCTGTCGTGCGCGCCGCTCCGTAGAGGGGATTCCTAGAGGAGAGGACGGGGGGGGACCGTAGGAGAGGAGAGGGGGGTGTGGGAGGCAGGAGCCGCTCCGTAGAGTAGAGGATTCCTAGAGGAGAGAGAGGGGGAGAGGACGCCGGAGCCGTTGAGTTGATGATTCCTAGAGTAGAGAAATGGGGTGAGCGTAGGAGAGGATAGGAGGAGGGGACGCGCATGCGCTGTGGCAGGTGTGGGACGCGGGGGGCCGCTCCGTGGAATAGAGGATTCCTAGAGGAGAGAAAGGGGGGTGAGCGTAGGAGAGAGGGGACGTGCATGCGCTGTGGGACGGACTAAGCCCCCTCCAAACACATGCAAGCGAGATCAAGGAATGGGGTCAACCTGGTAGACAGACACCACCTGCCTAGCCATTGCTAAGCAGCCTCTCTGTGCTCTCGGCCATGACTTCAAGGAATGGGGTCAACCTGGTAGACAGACACCACCTGCCTAGCCATTGCTAAGCAGCCTCTCTGTGCTCTCGGCCATGACTCTCATGACTGTAGTAGTGGTTGACGGCCTTCATATTACTACAGTGTTCTGGTTCGCATAATGGGTGCTTCCCTACTTCATGAAAGTGGCCGGACGCGGGACGCGGGACGGGGGGACGCGGGACGGGGGGACGGACAGAGCCCCGAGCATAAGATGCTTCGCATCTAAAACTTCCTTTGCTTGCAAATGCAGTGAAAATAACTTTCATGCTTCGCAAACGCAAGCGTCCTTTATATAGGCGTCGCAATATAACGTGTAATATCCCATTAATATGGCGTGGTAGAAGCGTACATTGCCATCGGGCGTCAGAGCATGTGACTATCATAACGAGTTCGTATTTTCAAGCCGGCCACCCATAAGAAAAGACACTATCCTTACTGCGCGTATTCCCTTAACACCACGTAGTGGGTGCATAGCAAGTATGCACTAAGTGGTTGTACGCACTCGGGACAGGATATCGCTATCGCACTCAACTTAAGAGTCCCCCCAATTTTTATTTCACGTGCACAGGCTGCGTAAACACGATCCATCGGAAACGAATAACTTGACCACAATAACCGATTACTGCATAAAGCGCTCACTACACCAATAAAAGTAAATGAAAACTGCATAGCATTTATGTGGCCTACGCTTTATGATAGCATTTATGTGGCCTACGCGGTTGCGGAAGGAAAACGCCCGAATATTTTCTTTTCCTTTCTAGGCAATGTTGTGTGCTATTGTAGGAAACTAGACACAAGGATGTCTAAAAAAATTACACCATCTTCCCAAAGGGAACCCTGATGGGATGCGAAGCAGCAGCGTTGCGCATGGGAGCGGTGGAGAGGGTGAAGCGAGAGAGAGGTGACACGTACAGACATGTTTCAACGCGTACGTTAGGCGCGCGTCAGGCGGCAGCTGCGGGCGCTGCGGCGAGCGCGCGGCAGGCGAGAGAGAGAGTGACGTCAGCGCGCACTGCGAGGGGAACGTGACGTCAACGTGCAGCTGCGGCGTGACCTACTTCGCACCGCTCCAACACCTGCGGCGAGGGGAGCGCGTTGCGGCGCGTTCGTACGGACGCACGGACGGAGGGACAGCGTTACACAGCCTAGTCGAAGAGCTGCTTCGCATCTAAAATGATATTTTTTCTAAACCTCCTTGACTAGACCAATGAAACCCATGGCACTGCGGAGGCTGGCGCTAGTCAGAATTTTTCAACTTTCTTCCATTACGCTCTTTTCCTCCTTTCACAAGCATGTTGGTTTCGACATGCTTCCAGGATGTTCAGCAGTGCAACCAGCAAGATGTGGTTTTCGCAATCATCGTCCATTTGTAAGCAAATTAGACAGTACTGCATGCCACGCTGAAAGACTATGAACCGCCACCATACGTAAGGTTGGCATGTGGGATTCAGGAGCTAGGGTTAAAATGTTACTGCCAGAAACATAAGCAGTCTAAACTACTATAAACTTCAACACATCCTGTACCGAACATGATAAAGGAAGGTCAATGCAAAGGACGCACTTGAGAAACAACGGTCTTGTTACCTTGTGCGCATCAGCACAGAATGCGTTTTTCATTTCAAACGTATTTTCTCGCAACACATAAAAACAATCTATAAAAAGATCGTCCATGAGAAAGTACCAAAAAAGAAGCAAAACCACGTTCAAAATATCAGCCGAGCGCTAAACGTCACGTGCCGCAAGCCGATTACAAGTATAGGGGCCGTATTCCTGGGGCAGGTGGGGCTTTTTCTCGCACTTGCTGCCGGAATACTGCGCTCGCAACGGCGCCTTGGGCAGCGGTACCAGCGATTCCTGCAGCATATGCCTCAGCTCCTCGCCAGTCGCCTCGCTCACAGCACTCCTGGCGGACACGAGTGAAGCGCGTCGCTTCCAGTCCGACTCCGAGGGCAGGAACTCCGTAGCGGCCGCGAACAGCGTCATCAAGATGGACGCGATGGCGAGATGTGCCTCGGCGTGCAATCCGTGGAAGATCCTGGGCACCATCTGCGCCATGGTGTCGCCGAGACGGCTGCAGGCCAGCCCGGCGCCTAGACTCGTACAGTGGATGCCGACGGAGTAGCAGTTGGCAGCCAGGGTGATGAAGAACATGAGCGTCACGTTGCCCGCCATTCTTATGACCAGCAGCAGCACGTTGCGCAGGATGGTTTCCTCGTCCGTGTAGACGGCGGACAGCGCGGTCGACATGACGGCGAAGACGAGCGCCGACGACACCACGAGGCGCTTGAAGCCGAAACGCGGAACGCATCGCGCCACCACGATGGCAGCGCCGGTGGTCAGGAACATGTCGATGACGACCACCACCACGCTGACGAATATTTCGTCGCTGAAGATGAAGCTCACGTAACAGTAGGCCAGCGCGGTCCAGCAGAACATCAGCAGGGTCGTGCGCATCCGGAGTCGTTTGGAGCACAGGAGCCAGGCGCCGCCATAGTCGTCGCGGGTCTTCTCTTCGTGTTCCTGCAGGTAACGCTGCGCACCGGAAAGGTCGCATCTTCCAGCCGGCAACCCGTTCATCTTGGCCGCTCGCGTCGCGATGCGCTCGGCCTCCTCGACTCTCCCGCGGACCAAAAGCCAGGCGGGTGACTCATCTATGGTGTAGTACAGGACCACCAGGAGGCACGTGGGAAGCATGACCACGAGATGGGTGGCGGCCCAGCCGCCCTTGACGGCTTGGGCAGCCGCTAGCGTCGGCGGAACCATGATGATGGTGATGACCCAGGTTGCGACGGTGTAGGCTGGTATCGTGCTCATGGGTGACACCTCGTACATGAGCGCCAGCAGCGGAGGCAGCAGGGCGCTCGCGGCCGCCGAGATCACGCATCGCACGGCCACGAAGAAGTGCAGGTCCTTGGGCAGGCTGCCTCCGACTCCGGCCACCAGGACCACGGGCACGGCGACGAAAACGATGATCCGGCGACCGACGTGGTCGGCCGCGACTCCGAACACGACGAGAGACGCGATGCAGGCGGCGGAATAGGCGAGCCGAGCCAGGTCCACGATCCAGCGCCGGTCGCACACGAGGTTCCACTCGCTGACGATGTTGTTGCCGTACGTGCTGAGGTCGTACTCCCACGACGTGCAGGGCACCACGCGGGACAGGAGGCCTCCGTCGGGTGGTTCGCGCACGACGCAGTGACTGTGCACCCCGTCCTCGTCCAGCGGGATGGCCATCTCCTTCCACTCGGCGACGCTGAGGTTGAGGAACTCGGCCGGTCGTCGGCACCAGTGGTCCATGACGCCCGCGGTCAGTCGGAAGCTCTCGTCGTGCAGCGTGAACGTGGCGCCGGCGACGATCGTGCCGAACATGATGAACAGCTGGAAGCTGCCGAAGCCGTAGGGCAGCCGGATGTCGTCTTCGGATGGGGCTGGAGCGCCGTGTTTCGATGTGCCTGAAGCGGTGATGTGGACGCTGTGCAAGGCGGTTTCTCCCACGGGAGCCATTCTTCTTCTGCTTCTTCGTTCTTCGTGTGAACGTGTACTCAGGTGGTCGTACCGCGCGCGCCAATGGCCATCGGTTGTCTCTTCGAACTGGAAAACTGAAAATAATATTTCAAGCCTGGAATATCGCGATGTGCAATAATACCCAGGAATAAAATTAATCATTTCCTTTTGGAGTGATCATTTCCCGCTGCAGACGCTACAAACTAAAAGTACATACACGCACTATCGTTAGCAAAGTGAGATGTAGCAGAGACTTATTGTTTATTAAACAATTACTTGTAATGCACTGACATGAAACTGACATATTGAATTGCCAGAGATACCTAGCCGCATTAGCATTTAGTGTCATGAACATTTTGGCGCTTGCCAACTGCGTTTAGCTGCTATGGCCTTCAATGGGTAATTTCAGTGTTCCATTTCTACTTCTCCTTCAGTGTTCCATCTCATATTGCTCACGACCAGGGTTGCCATTGGTGGCTACTTTGCGTCAAATTGGCTAGTTTTGGACCCCGTTGGCGACGAAAATTTCCAGTTGGCGCCATGGCTCTTTATTAAACTTGTGGTTTTACTTATTCAGAATGGTTTTATTTATTCATCAATAGTAAAGACTCTGTTGATAATACCGCTTCTGTTCTATTTGGCTAGAAATTCGACGATAATATCAAATGACATGGCTACTTTGGCTACTTTTGACGTGAGTTTTGGCGCCTTTTCATGTCCACCCAACGGCAACCCTGCTCACGACTATACATGTTGGTTTCATAAAGGACCGAGAGAGACGGTAAGGATTTTCTACATCATGTGACGTGCGGCGGCGGAATGGTCCGGCATGCGGCGTGCGACGTTTCGGCCCACACGGGGGTGAACGAGCAATCAGCGGCAGGCTCCACCCACATACGGCACCTCGGCCTGCACACTCGGAAGACTTCGTATCCTCGTAATGAAGCACAAAACAAACTTTGCACAGCCCCACTTCGTTCTGTAAGAAAATAATGAATAAAACTAAGCCTTCGTGAACGACAAGCACGTCGCAACAGCGGCAACAGCAACTTCGCGCACTATTATATGGGCCTTGTATTTGGCTACGGCCACGGTAAATATTGTCATGGGTGTGGAAATGCTTCTCCGACACGGCCGCTGAACTGGCGCCAGATGGACGAAGACGAAGGCGTTATTGTTGTGGGGCTTAGTCTGAGCTGCCCTGTTGTCCTGCCATCCTGTGCGTTCTGTGTGGTGCTGTCTCGATCAGTGCTGACTGACGACCGTTGAATAAATACTCCCCGTGACAATATTTTAGCTTCGATCCCTCTCACTTCTCTTCAAAAATGAATCACAAAGTATAGGCATAATAGGATGCCGTCGACATTCCAGACAGTGCGTAATATGAAAGAAAGGGCACTCTCAGTTTCGACATCTGGCGATGAGCGCGGTGGGTTCTCGTGTCAACCGCTGAACTAAACAAAACCCGTTCGCCGAAGCAGCCCACGCGGCCGGGGGGTCCGCTCGTGGCGGAGTGCCTGGCGCGCCCTCCAAATGTCAAGTCGATATCCGCACGCCCACGCGGCAAGCTTTCAGCCTCCGGCAGGGGGGCTCCGTGTGCTGGGGCTGCTGCATCCAGAAAAAAAAACAAACGAGGCAAGATTTGAGATTTCGGTCGTTTGCCCAAGAGTCTCTGTCTGCCATACTTGAAGGAAACTAAGCGTATACGCACTATGTCGTAACTAGGTCTGTCACAGGAAGCTGGGTAATGAATATGTAGATTTAAGATTTAATTTGCGTCGAGACGAAGGTATATTGCGAGGTGAAGAGGATGCTGAGGCGACTCTGACACCACGACGAAAAAAAAGATTGATGATGGTGGCCTTGATTATTATGATTATGGCCTTAATGGCATCTGCCCAATCAGGAGGGCTGGCCCTGCCCGGAGAATATTTTCAACCTCGGTGGTCTAGTGGTTCTGGTGTCTGACTGCAGAAGCGGAGGTCGGGGGATCGAATCCCAGCCGCGGCGGTCGTATTTCGGTGGAGGCGAAATACCAGATGCCCGTGTGTTCACATTTAGGTGCACGTTAAAGAACCCCAGGTGGTCACGGTTTCCGGAGACCTACACTGCGGCGTTCCCCATAATCATATTGTGGTTGTAGGACGTAAGACTCTTCCAATTATTGGAGTAGGCCCGAGAACCGAGCGTATCTAGGTATGATTCGCAATGACAAACAGCAGAGCGCTAAATACGTACGGGAAAGATAAGTAGACACAGAGCACAGCACTTATCCGTGCCTTACCTATGTTTCCTCTCCGCACTTTTCCCATTACCAACCAAGTAGTACAGCAACGAAATATCTTCAGGTTTCGCTATGCGTTGCCATGCATTCCTGTCCCGTTTCTATGCATTTCTATGCATTGCAATGCGCTGCAATGCGCTGTAATGCGTTGCTATGGGGAATCCTGGTTCTCTCGGCTGTGTTTGCAGAATATCAGAGAATTTTGTTCTGCTATGCCCTGACACAGATTGTACACCATGATATGTCTTCTCCAACTCGACCATGCATGTTCGATCTGGAATACCATTTCTAATTATAGGAGTAGCACCACTGAGCGATCCCAGAAAAATGTTCGTACACATGCACAACGATCGCTTCGCTAGAAATTACTCTGGATCTCGCTCTAACACTCCTGCTATCTATCTATCTATCTATCTATCTATCTATCTATCTATCTATCTATCTATCTATCTATCTATCTATCTATCTATCTATCTATCTATCTATAAAAATGTCAAAGAAAAAAATCAAAGGAAAAATCACGCAAAATAACAAAACAGCTTTTTTTAATGCGAATGTAAAGGCCAATACGAAAAATCATGAAATAATAATAATAATAATAATAATAATAATAATAATAATAATAATAATAATAATAATAATAAAACTATAATACTACCGCTACTCTACTACTACTACTACTACTACTACTACTACTACTACTACTACTACTACTACTACTACTACTACTACTACTACTACTATTACGATGACAACGACGGCACGAAATAGACAAAAACTGCTCCGCTGCAGAAAAAAGAACCCCAGGAAACGAACTGAACAGCCGAAACACATTACCATAAGCGCCAGCCCATAACGGTATAAAAAGAGAGCCCGCTTTCCCCATGAACGACTATTTCTTGCGGCATCGGCTCAAGCGGCCGTTGCGCGTAGTGTAATAGACATGGTTTAACGTCGTGCGTGAACGATAGGAACCTAACCTCGCGACACCCACGCGCTGTAACACCCACGCTGCTTTCGCCCCGCTTAGACAGTTTTTCGTTTCATACATGCAGCAAGGTTCGCTTTGGCGATCCTACTGAGAGTCCTGTATTGCATCAACGGGCAACGACCTTTGCGACACTACATCTTGCGTACGCGTTCAGCTACGTCGAAACAGGATATGTCAGTTTGCGAGGCACTCACCCACGTGTGGCCTTTTCCCATTTAGCGAAAGCTTCGCTGTTGACACCTGTCCAGGGACAGCGCCTCAGTGAATATAAAAGTGCGCAAATAAAGCAGTGAATTGGAAGTGTCACGTTTGCGAACTAGCGACGCCGCGAGCAATGGAAAGGTAAAGTGATAGGTGCAACCTTAAGGGACAGGAAGAGAGCAGAGTGTGTCAGGGAACACACGGGTTTTAAGGACATCGAAGTCGAAACCAAGAAGAAGAGATGGGCATAAGCAGGGCACGTAGCACGTAGGCAGGATAACCGCTGGTCATTAAGGGTAACTGACTGGATTCCAAGAGAAGGCAAACGCGCGAGGGGGGAGGCAAAAAGTTAGGTGGGCGGGTGAGATTAAGAAGTTTGCGGGTATAACGTGGCAGCAGAAAGCACAGGACCGGATTGATTGGCGGAACATGGGAGAGGCCTTTGCCGTGCAGTGGGCGCAGTCAGGCTGATGATGACGATGTCGATGATGATCATGATGATGATGACGAAGCCGTATCAAGCCGCATAAAGATATTTAGGTATATCCATATACAGACGGTGTCAGACGTTCAGGTCTGAGAAATACTATATTTCTCAGCAATTCTTCACAGCATTCCGAGGAACTGCTAGCGCGTTTTAGTGGATAAAGGAAAGGAAGACGGAAGTAGAGAGAAAGCAAGATAATCAAAGAAAAGTAGAAAGAAATAAAGAGAGATATATATTAAGAAAGAGGAAGGAAAAATTCGAGAGAGGGAGAAGGGAAGAAAAAAAGAGAAAGAAAGAGTGAATCCAAAGAGAGAGAAAGAAAGAAAGAGAATTTGAAAAATAGAGAGGCAAAAAAAATAAAGAAAGAAAGAACGAAAGAAAGAAAGAACGAAAGAAAGAAAGAAACAAAGAAAGAAAGAAAGAACGAAAGAAAGAAAGAAAGGAAGAACGAAAGAAAGAAAGAAAGAAAGAACGAAAGAAAGAAAGAAAGAAAGAAAGAACGAAAGAAAGAAAGAAAGAAAGAAAGAAAGAAAGAAAGAAAGAACGAAAGAAAGGAAGAAGGAAAGAAAGAAAGAAAGAACGAAAGAAAGAAAGAAAGAAAGAAAGAACGAAAGAAAGAAAGAACGAAAGAAAGAACGAAAGAAAGAAAGAAAGAAGGAAAGAAAGAAAGAACGAAAGAAAGAAAGAAAGAAAGAAAGGAAGAAAGAACGAACGAAAGAACGAAAGAAAGAAAGAAAGAAAGAAAGAAGGAAGGAAAGAAAGAAAGAAAGAAAGAAAGAAAGAAAGAAAGAAAGAAAGAAAGAAGGAAAGAAAGAAAGAAAGAAAGAAAGAAAGAACGAAAGAAAGAAAGAAAGAAAGAAAGAACGAAAGAAAGAACGAAAGAAAGAAAGAAAGAAAGAACGAAAGAACGAAAGAAAGAAAGAAAGAAAGAAAGAAAGAAAGAAAGAAAGAACGAAAGAAAGAAAGAAAGAAAGAAAGAAAGAACGAAAGAAAGAACAAAAGAAAGAACGAAAGAAAGAAAGAAAGAAAGAAAGAAAGAAAGAAAGAAAGAAAGAAAGAAAGAAAGAAAGAAAGAAAGAAAGAAAGAAAGAAAGAACGAAAGAAAGAACGAAAGAAAGATAGAAAGAAAGAAAGATAGAAAGAAAGAACGAAAGAAAGATAGAAAGAAAGAAAGAACGAAAGAAAGAACGAAAGAAAGAAAGAACGAAAGAAAGAAAGAAAGAAAGAAAGAAGGATCTGTAAGAGCAGGAAAAGACCAGAACGAAATAGTACGACAAAGAGACCAAAAAGCGGCAGGGAAAACAGAGGCAAGGAGGAGAAAAGAGAGAAAGAAAGAAATAGAAAAATAAAGAGAAACAAGGGAACACCGTACAGCTCCGCTGTTCCATCAGGCTTGGTGCCACTAGTACGAAGCTGTCTTAAGTTGTTTTCTTTCGTGTCGTGGTCCATAAACTTTTGAAGCCGACTCTACTGGCCATCATTCCCACGCTGTCGGAACCGTCCTGCGTACTTACAGTTTCGACCGGCGTATTTTCGCGTGTTATCCTAGAGACATTCTTCTATTTTTTTTTTATTTGTAATGCTCATTCCTTGTATATATCAACAAAAGAAGGAAAATAAAACTTCTAAACACACGAACGCAGCAAGTTTCTGCGCGCGTGCGATGTGATTGCGTAGTGTATTCACAACGTGCAATATTTGGCTGAAAAGTTATGAAGATGTAAAATCACATTCTTTGCTTGAAACAAAGTTACTAAATATACTCACGCGCGTTTTTTTAGCACTCTTGTGAATTTCTTCTCAGCAAGATTAATAAAGCGACCTAGCTTTGAATATTCAAATTGTAGGAATAGTTTTCCGATAGGGCGATGACAGAAAAATAATGCCAGCATGGTCCCCCGTTCTTTGTATGGTGTTGTGGTTAGCAATGTCAACGATAACATTTTGATGACAGTGTACAGCGGCAAGTTAGCTGTTGCAGTTGTTTTTTTATATACTGTTCCTGTCGGCGATGTTATCGTGATCATAATTGCTTCGATGGTTGCTAGTATTTTTTTTCTTCGGGAGAGCAATTGTAAGGACGCTGGAGGCGCGAACTGCGCTATCGGCGTCGGCGTCGACGTCGCCGTACTGTCCTGTTATATACGTCGCATGCACAGTCCGTGCGTGGAGAATCAGAAAGGCTCCCAGAAACGCACAGCGCATGGTCCTTCTTGTTTACGGTCGGACTGCGATCACTCTGACAGGCTTCCCGTGGCAGCGGAGTGCATAAACGTTTTTGTTGCCATGTTATATCATGTCACCACGCTCATTGATCCGCCTTCACTCAGAACTGACAATGTTTAAATAATATCGATCTCCACTAGGAAGGCGTCAGTGTTGTGCTCGTTGTTTACATGCATGCAGCTTGCATGCAAATGGAACACATATCAGTATCGTAAGCATAGATTTCATAACAATCCCTGTCGTAATAAAGAGAACTCCTCTGTACGGTCTTTTTTTTATCATACTAATCGAGGGCTACATACCTTCGTGGTAGCCGATATCACTAGAAAACACTCGCGTTCGTAGACTGGAGCGGCCTTTCCTACGTCTTCATTGCCTTCACCGACGCGCACACCTTGATTAGCGCAGCGACAGCTCACTACTTACTTATCTTGAATGGTCGACGTGTCATCTCATTTTGGTACATCTACCCACCCCTTATTTATTACACCCACACTGGTGCCTCTATTGTAACACAGTGAAAGTGAAATTTCGTGTGGGCGGTACTAGGATTACTTCATCCCGTGCAACAGCAGCTAATCGAGTTCTTCAGTCTTACTACAGCCCCGTGCGCGCAGCGCCTACTCAGACACCAAATCTTATCCAGAAAGCACGGATGGATTTCTCAACTCGTCCAAAGAGTTCGTTTGCTTCTTCGGAACGAGCGTGAAAGTCGAGACTGCTGAGGGTTACCAACGTTAAAACCTGAGCGTGATGGTTGCCACTTGAGCTCGCCAGGCCGGCAAGCGTGACATAGCGTAATGAAGAGTAGTGTGGGGATAGAGCAGGCAAAACGAAGGAATTTCGAGTCGGGGAGTCTGGGAAGCATCAATCAAGACAGAACCAGAATGGGAGCACACGCCAGGCCGCCCCCGCACAGCGGCGCGCAGTTGGGTCTGAGCGACAGTAATCTAAGACGACTACACCGCACTGAGAGACTGCCCACGCAGCGAGCAAACTGCACAACAGAGGCGCACGCACCGAAGCAGTCTGCCGTATATTTTCCCCGGTGCCCACGCTCCAGATGCCGTGTCCACATAGACTGGCCGTTCTGAGGCACTCGCCGCAGTCACGTAGTCACTCCGAACATTTCAAGGCGTAGTATATTGACATAAACGTATTGCGCTCATTCATGTGAGAAATGTAAGAAGTGTGGAAGCAGAGAGGTATAGAGACGTTGTTTATCGCATCGCTGAAAAAAATTGTGGTAGCAAATGTAACGTGGGCGTTAGAATGAGTAAAATCAGGCGCTCTCCGAAAAGCGTACGTGGGCAATTCGTGCGCACTATATATGTTCTATAAGGAGCGAAGAAAGTGGCTGTGTAATCGCGATCAGGACAAGCTAGCAAACACTTTTCCCCCCACTTTCTCACTGAGAGAAGAATGTGCTACGAGACCGAGCACTCAAGTTCGAACTTATGTGTTGTAATTCGCACGGAACAATGCATTCCTAAACCGGTTCGGTAACTTCTGTAAAGCTCTATGCGATGCCTGAAATATTTTGGGGTGTCATGTCTGAGGGAATGTGTAGTGCGATAAAACGTCTGCGTTACTGCGTCGTACTCGTTGCGTGCGAAGCAATTCTTGTGTTTATTCACAGCTTTATCTACAATTCGCGCGGGTACGCGAACAGCATCGCACTTGAATGTGCACTTTGTGTAGTTGTGCAGTTGGGTATGAAGGACAAAGGCGACGTCTGACATTTGCCAAAGAAGGGAGAGAGTGAGAGAGAGAAATAGATGTTTAATTTTTCTAAATGGTGTTCCTACTGATGTCCGGTGTCAACCGGAGCTTGTAAGGCTTCCTTGCTAGGAAGCCTGTGCCTTCGACTGCGCTCTTAGCCCTAGGGACGAGTGGTCGCTGGTCTTTCAGTTCCTCGAGGGCGAGCTTGGCCTTCCCGCGTTTCAGTTAGGTGATCTTCGTTTACTTGTCGTGTTTGATTCACAGCCGTCTCCAGTCACACATTGCGATTTGCATGACGCCAGCATTCAAGAAGGGAGTGTGCCAGGGTGCCTGGTACGTTGCAGAGCGGGCAAATGTAGCCGTAGAGCATCGCGCAGAGGCGATGCGTTAACGTGCCTTGAGTGCATGTGTTGCTTAGGAGGCATCTGAAGATTGACGAGGTTTTGTTTCGTCGGTTTTGGAATTAGGTGGAGGGTGCACTCGGCGACCGAGACTATAGTGCAGAAGGAAAAGTGGCGGAATTTGAAGTAGACAGAAAGACGTGTGACTGTGAAGGCAGTCCTAATGCTGGCCATTATGTATCCGTTCTATTTCAGCGTCTGTAGTCAAACCGAGATCGAAGCGGGCGCAACCTCTCCTGGGCACATCTACCGTCTAAAAGCTACCATCTACCGTCAACCGTCTAAAAGTTACTTCGTTTTCACAGAATGATGCAATGAAGTAGGTGTCCTTATGAGGAGTTATGTTCAAACCGACAAAATGTTGAGCTGGGAGGATCTTGCTCTCGCAACCTAGACGTGCAACGCTTTTAGATGCGAAGCATCTTATGCTCGGGGCTCTGTCCGTCCCTCCCGCGTCCCGCGTCCCACGTCCCCCCGTCCCCCGTCCCGCGTCCGGCCACTTTCATGAAGTAGGGAAGCACCCATTATGCTAACCAGGACACTGTAGTAATATGAAGGGCGTCAACAACTACTACTGTCATCAGAGTCATGGCCGAGAGCACAGAGAGGCTGCCTAGCAATGGCTAGGCAGGTGGTGTCTGTCGCCCAGGTTGACCGCATTCCTTGATCTTGCTTGCATGTGTTTGAAGGGGGGCTTAGTCCGTCCCTCCTTCCCGCGTCCCACACCACCACAGCGCATGCGCGTCCCCTCCCCCCCTCTCTCTCCTACGCTCACCCCCCTTTGTCTCCTCTAGGAATCCTCTACTCTACAGAGCGGCCCCCCGCGTCCCACACCCCCTACAGCGCATGCGCGTACCCTCCCCTATCCTCTCCTACACTCACCCCCATTCTCTACTCTGGAGAGAACGTCGAACGTTACCTAGAGAAGGCAATGGCATAGTACATACAGCCACATGCCCTTCGTGCTTGCGGGTGACTTCAACGTGGATATAACCACGAACGACTGGCTCGTCCACCACATGATAGACGTGTACTCGTTGCGACGCATTTCCGACGACAACATACAACCGACAACCATAAGGGGAACGTGCATAGACCTCATCTTCGCGAACTTCACAATGCAAAATCTTCAAAAGCACCCCTGACGCTACACTTCACCGATCACAAGGCCGTCGTCTTCAAAGTGCCCCGTGCACCGACGCAAGGAATCGCACACGTTCCCTAAATAAACACGCAACCACCACATTCTCCGTCTTCTCTTATACATTCTCATTTATCCTTTCAATAAAATTCCCGCTCAAGCTATCCATCTCTCCGCTGCTTCGCATTCACACATGCTTCCCTTTAGCGGGAGATGGCGAATTTTATTTTTTCTGTATCCTTTATCGAGCAAGGCGCCAACAACCATAGTTGGCAGTGTCCCGGTTATGTTCGCGACCGCTGCTTCACCCTACTTTATTGTATTTATTGAAAAGAAACTATGAAGGACCCTATGTGCAAATTGCATGCGCATTAAATTGTATCGATAGTCGTGGTGATCCGTGCGCAGCTGAGCAGAAGAACGACAAGTAGTTATCTAAGCGTTCCATGCTGTGCTCATCCACTGCCGGCTGCTTCAAATTTTGCTGTTGCCTCAGTGCCTGCGCCAGCCACAAAGACAACTGCTAAGAAACATTACCGAACAGGTCTTTACGGTGACACTGAGGTCGCCGAGCCGGCTCTTAGCGCAATATTTTTATTGATGAAGGAGACTTTAATGAGATCGGTTTGATGCACCTGCATTGATCCAGCCTCTCGGTGGCCCTTCACAAGACGGAGGACTCGAAGCATGTGCCAGCTGGCTGTGGTGTCGCTCGGCTGTAAAGCCAAGTCGTGCAAAGAGAATCTAGGTCACGCCGGAAAATAGCGTGTTCGCCGGAAGAAAAACCACGTTCTTCATAACATCTCCGGAAATAGAGGGTATCGAGCAAGAGCACGTCTAGGATAAAAATAAATGGGAACTGAATTGCTTTCATTTGGCTTCTTTTTTACAACAACGAATATTTTCCTTGAGGAATAATGCTCGTACGTGAATTATATGGGTGTTCTCAGTCCTGTCTCTTTGACCCATTTTTAGGTCGGTGTCGGGTCTGATGCATGGGAGCTGTAAAAATGGGCACGTACTTTTTTTGCAGAAAATATCTGGGGCGCCTTATCAGCCGAACGCCGCTTAGATATTTCAAACGCGCACGCTCAATAGCCCGCCCGCGTTTAAAGGTTTTGCCCCCTGTTGTTTTTAATTGCAAAGTGTTGTTTTTCAGCGTTGGCTGTCTGATGGTTGCTGCAAAGAGCTTCTTACAATATTTCCTAAAAGAAATAGTAGCGCGGCGGTTGTTCAGTCGCTAAGTGAACTACTGCCGTGCATTGATTTGCCTAGCCCCCCCGTGCTTGCGGCTCCAAACGCACCTGCGGTTTTGTGTGTCCTTGTTTTGGCGTTTGTTTCGGATAAAACAATGGTTTGTGGCGAACCTCGTGAGCTGATTTCTGTTGGACAGCCTGAAAGGTTCAAAATTTTGAAGTAGCAATGCTGAACTTTTCCTGGACTTCTTGTGACAAAGTGGCTGCAGGTCACACGGAGCCACATGGAGCCGAAAGAACGAAACTTAGTCAAGTCTATGCACTGCCCTATCATTGCCATGGTGACTGGATGCGCCATTCGCTGCAGGTCCCATCGACATTAGCACATTATTTCCCTCTAGTGTACTACTATCCAATAATACCCATGGTTGCTGTTGACATCATTACGCAACTGTAAACTCGTTATACAAAACATATCCAGCTGTTGAACATATGTCTGTACGTACAACATTTGTACATATCTTTAGCGTCATTTCGTAACGTTTTGCGCAATAAAAAAATTACACCACAGTCACATTCCCTGCGCATGCTTCGCATAACATCGATTCCCATGGTACGTGGGATCTGCCGAATTTTTTTTATTTGTTACGTGGGTTGAACCAAACATGTAAAGCATCAGGCTAGTGGTTCGTTAAATGATAGCATTATTTCCGATATACTGTATATATCGTATACTAAATATAATTGGTGCTAAGGACAGGTGAAGGAATAAGGAACATATCCTTCAAGAACAAACACGACAGAAATCCGCGGGATGATGAACAGTTCAAGTTGCGTTGAACAAACAAGGACTGTTGGTGGAATGACGTGTAACGTAGACTGACGTTATAAAATGGAACTTATTGTCTGCATGTCTTGAGGCTTGTGCGGAAAATAACGACGCGGGATTACAGAAAACAAGAGGATACATCGCTGTGATGTTCCGAAGTAGTGTTGCGTGCAAGGGTCTCCATTGTTTAGCGCATGCGCTGTGCGGACTTTTACTTTGTGTATATTTCTGTCTTTCGTCATTTAAAGCTCAGTTGGTGCTTGTTCTTGTCCGCACCTTACCGTGTGCCTCGTCCTCGATTTTCCGCGCTCTCTTTTACGATGAATTCGTACCAACTTGCCCCCCACTCCTCCAAAAGGAAGAGTACGGGTATACGGAAACGAGATCAAAGAGAAAATTGGGCCAGCTTTGCTTGGCGGACACTGATGAAACAGTGAAGCTGGTGGACTGCAGTGGGGCTGAATGAAGTGGTTTGAATGAAGTGGGAATGAAGTGGGTATGAAGTTGGTGAATGAAGCGGGAGGAGAGGCGGGGGGCAGTAGTGGGCGTCGTGGTGAGTTGTGGAAGTAGTGAGCAGTGGGCGTGGTGGGAGGAGTGGCACATATCCGTACTAGGATTTGCCCTCTTTACGTGAGTAAATCCCACTACAATCTACGACGGCCCCCCAACGCGAAACCTCGACTAAGAACAGCCTCGCTGTTAAAAAAAAAGAGAGGATGTATTGTAGCACGCCACACCGCATGTAGTGTATAAGCATTACGGGATAGAGCCGAGTCCAGTGAAGCAAAAAAAAAAAAACACGCCATATCCACGAAGTGAATGATGATGAGTGGGTGAAGCTCCGGGGGGTAATCTGGTAAACCGTCAATCCTCCGTAAATTTCGCCCACTCGATCATCATACAAAGACCTGACGCACAAACGCGGGGGTGTGGTGTGATTATACATACAGTATATACACAATGTTTCATTATTTACATATTGATAAAGTATATACACAATGTTTTATTATTTACATATGGGGTAGATGATGATTTTGTTCAAGAGCTCTACGGACCACAAGGAGGGGGTTCTCCTGATTTTGTTTTCCTCATATATGACGTTAAGCTCAGGGGAACGTTTGTTGTCGGCGTTGCCGTTTTGCCTTTCGAGGGCGAGAGCGCGTTCACGATCGTTTTCATCCATGGCAGAAAGAGAATGTTTGGTCTGGAACGCGCTTATACTTCATGGTCATCAGCGTCATCGTCATCGTTATCACGTGTAGTGGGTACATTCCACTATACTGGAACGCGCTTATTCTTCATGGTCATCAGGCGTCATCGTCATCGTTATCACGTGTAGTGGGTACATTCCACTATACGGTGGCTACGACAGACAACTACAACGGCAGACAAGCCTACGCCTTAGGGAGCTTCGCCCCTAAAAATTCCAGGACATATTGCAGGGCTCATACCCAGTGGATGTATGACCTTTGAGGTTTGTAAAATAAAAACACCGCCGTCGAATAGACGAAAGTACACTGACTGCAGAATGGTCATTATCCTAATCATCACACGCGTACGCAGGCGCAATTCAGCGACAGGAGGCCTATGGCCTGATATATTGCAGATGCCACTCTTCGTGAGTCAGCCGAACCCACGCTGTGTCTGCAGATATCGCAACGTAATTAAGGAAACTTGCTCTTCGCTTGTATACGCTACGACGTAAATTGCTACGCGCATCTTTCCACGAGCGTGGGTGCAAGGCAAGTGATTGCCTGCGGCTCTACGTCACATGCGACAGGCAATATGAGAAGGCAGTCGACGAGCGCAAACGCCACGGTAATCCAATCGTCATCGTTTTTACGGTTCTTCCCGTTCTCGTGCCACGTGTGCCAGGCGGCGGTGTTTGATAAGCCAGACGAGTCCTTCTTGCTAGAGGGGCCGTTGAAAATCTTTAGCATAACCTAAGCGTTTACGCCTATGTGACTAAAGACATGCACATTCTTTCTTAATAATTTTCATGCGGTGATGGCGTCGTGCCAAAAGGGACGAGGTGGCGGGGGGCGGAAGGGCAGCCGCACCCCCAAATTTTAGTATGACGCAGATTTGGGCAAGATAGTTAGGGATTAATCTTGAAAACAGTGCATCGACACGCGGGCGAAGAAAGAAAGATGCCCCCAAATTTCGCCTGCCCTCTCTTAAAAGCGTTAGTGCCCTGCCTTCCTGCCAACCCTCCAGCCTCCCCAGGAAGGCACTTACTTGTCGAGGATAATACCTTACCTTTCCCCTCTCCCCCATTTTCCTCTTTCTGTATATCTCTCTTAGTAAAGCTGTATATGAAGCTGTTAGTACGTGGAAGGAATTGCCTGATATTTGAGGCGCGATGTTGCTCGAGTTCATATCTGACAGGTGTAACAATTAACATCTGGGAGGCGACAAGGAGAGTTCTCGAGTGCGTAAAGGACACGACGTCCCACCGTCCGGCAGGAAGCTGGTCGTTCTTAAACAGGATATTTCTAGAGTAAGCAGAACATCTCGAGGCTTGCTTCCGTGAGTTTTCATTTGGAATCTTTCAAAAGAAAAAAAAGAAAAAAAAACTAACTTCAACCGGCGATTCATTACAAGGACTCGTTCAATAAACCAAAACAGTTTGCAGTCAGCGCTTGTCCTTTGTCTAGTTGTGCGCGTTTGATCTTGCGCTGTTTTAACTAAGGATTCATTTCATAAGCCGTATAGGCAGGCATTCGCGTTCATGGAAGCAAGTACCTACTTACAACGTTAGCAAAAAAAATATTATGTCTCAGTCTCCCCATATACGCCGAAATGTTAGTAACATTTACGTACGTACATCATTGGTTACCGAAGGTTTGTAGTGGTGTCCAACTCGCATTTGGCTAGTCAAAGTCCCCGATAAAAAAATGCATGCGCATTACTTACGTAAAACCATTTTTTTCGGTCTGGCT
Organism: Rhipicephalus appendiculatus; assembly: GCA_030522465.1. Lineage (NCBI taxonomy): Eukaryota > Metazoa > Arthropoda > Arachnida > Ixodida > Ixodidae > Rhipicephalus > Rhipicephalus appendiculatus. The sequence goes on from JALIZH010032988.1 coordinate 1,528,303, forward strand.
TGCATGCAATTAAACAGGAGAGGTTGGTTTCGGTAAGCCGAGCTCCGGTGTCAGCATTCAAGCGTATAAGGTTTCGCTATATCTCGCTACGTAGCCGCCGAATTTGTTGACCGCACAGTGTAACCTGAACATCCTTTGACCATACGCGAGAGGGGCTTTCGGGTAATCGTGGTCGCTGCAAGCACAGGACGTGAATAATTGGAAAAACATGTAAGAGGTCATTGCCCTGCTGTGTTCGTGGTCAGGCTGCTGTTGCTGCTGCTGATGATGATGATGATGATTTGCTTTTTTTTTTCACGGTCGCGAAACGTGGTGCGATACAAATTGAAGCAAAACTTGTCATCTAGAAGTATGAGTGATGCGAAAGCAAGGTATGAGTGATGTATGGGTATGAGTGATGGTATGAGTGATGTATAGGTATGAGTGATGGGTGATTTATGAGTGATGAGTGATGTATAGTGAGTGTAAGGTCTGAGTGATGTATAGTGATGGCATGAGTGATGATGAAGGTGGGAGTGATGTATAGTGAGTATGAGTAATGAGAAAGCATGACTCTTAGATCCACCCTTGCCATGGTGGATCTAACAGTCGTGGTGCTGAAGTGCTGCACGAAGATCGCCGGATCAAATTTTCGGTCGTGGCTGCTGCATTACGATGGAGGCGATATGCTTGAGGCCCGTCTGCTTAGATTTAGGCGCGCGTTGAAGAAACCGAGGTTGTTGAAATTTCCAGAGCCCTCCACTACGGCGTCCCTCATAATCGTATCGTGGTTTTCGAAACGTAATACTACAATAGTGATTATTAGAAAGCCGGGTTAGCCTTCAGATCCTAACAATGTATTCACCGCACCCCCCCCCTCCCCCCCCCCCCCCCACCCCCCCGTTGTTCGAGTTCGAAAGAAAACGAGCGCCGCAGGGGCGTAGCCAGAAATTTTTTTCGGGGGGAGGGGGGGGGGGGTTCAATAATACTTTATGTATGTTCGTGCGTGCGTTTGTATGTATGCGTGTATATATATGCTAGCAAAACTGAAAAATTTCGGGGGAAACACCCCCCCCCCCCCCCTTGGCTACACCACTGGAGCTCCGCTATGGATGCAACAATGAAAATGAACTGATGAAGGGCCTCTCACAATAGCCTGCATTTGGTGCCTGGCATTCCTGAAGGAAAGGCGGGAAGTAAACAATCCCTTTAATTCAAAATGAGGGGTCCCTTGGTTACCACTGTGGTTTAAAAAATTGGGGGACCCTTAAGCTTCGCCTTTAAAAGAGTTGAACGCGATAGCGATATCCCGTCCCTAGTGCGCACTTCAATCACTTAGTGCATACTATGTAATGGGTAGTATGCTTTAAACCAGGAGAAATTATGCGCGGCAAATGTGGGAAATGTTTTCGAACTTGCTATGCACCCACTACGTGGTGTTAAGGGAATACGCGCAGTAAGGTGTGTGCCGTTTGTAATGGGTGGCTGGCTTTAAACTATGGAATCGTTATGATAGTCGCATATTCTGACGCCCGATGGCAATGTACGCTTGTACCACGCAATATTCCTGGGATATTACATGTTTTATTGCGACGCCTATATAAAGGACATAAAGGACGCTTGCGTTTGCGAAGCATGGAAGTTATTTTCACTGCATTTCCAAGCAGAGGAAGTTATTTTCACGGTATATCCAAGCAGAGGCATGGCTGTGTGGTAGAACACCTGCTTGCCACGCAGACGACCCGGGTTCGATCCTCACTCGGACCCGAAAATTTTTGTTATTTATTTTATTTGCATCTTTCTCAATTTTTCGGTCACGGACAAGATGATGATTTTTCGGTCACGGACAAGATGATGATTTTTCGCTCGCAACCAACGACGCCGACGCCGACGCCGGAATTTCTGCGAAACGAGCTCTTTAACGCTATCGCGTTAAAACATGCGTAGCCTTAACCCATCGCAGTCAACGTGAAAGGTACTACTGAGTAAGGGTATGGGCCGAATTTGCGCCCCCCCTTTAGATTGTTACAGGAAGGGGGGGGCAGGGAGGGGGGCTCCTTTTGCTCCTCTTGTACGTACGCTTAGGGCCGGAAGCCGATATTGTTGAAGTTTGCTGAATATTATCTGTAACAAGCGCTGGATATTATCTGTAACAGGATATTTCTTTTATCTCAATTCCTAACCAATCTCTAAAAAAAACAAAAAAAAAGCTTGCAATGTAATTTATCGCTTTTTAAATGCGAAGCATTTCTTAGCGAACTTCGGCGACTTTGAGCGTATCTATCTAGCTATCTATCAATCTACCTATGTAGCCGCCTACGACTTTTTGCTCTCCCGGCCGTATCGTAAATGGGATTTATACCAAATTTGGTATGGCATAACATGACTCAATGACGAACGTAAATGGCTGGTCATATCATGAAAATCATGACTGACTTGTCATGAAAAGTATGATTTACATGCCACGCTCATGGCGCGCTCGCGGCCGTTTCGTTAGCTTGATATGCACCAAACTTGGCATTGAGTGACGTGACTGTATGACGAACATAAATGACAAGTGGTAATATGAAAATCATGACTTGTCATGTGCGACATGACTTGCATGCCACGCTCATGGCCCGCTCGCGGCCGTTTCGTTAGCTTGATATACACCAAATTTGGGATTGAGTGACGTGACTGTATGACGAACATAAATGGCAAGTTGTAATATGGAAATCATGACTTGTCATGTGCGACATGACTTGCATGCCACGCTCATGGCGCGCTCGCGCCCGTTTCGTTAGCTTGATATACACCAAACTTGGTATTGAGTGACGTGACTGTATGACGAACATAAATGACAAGTGGTAATATAGAAATCATGACATGTCATGAGCGACATGACTTGCATTCCACGCTCATGGCGCGCTCGCGGCCGTTTCGTTACCAAATTTGGTATTGAGTGACATGACTGTATAACGAACATAAGTGGCAGGTGGTAACATGAACATCTTGGCATGCGTGTCACCTACAACCCCATTTACATGCCACGCTCATGGTGCGCTGGCGTCCAGTTCGCTAGCTTGATATACACCAAAATTGGTATTGCGCGACGTGACTGTATGACGAACATAAATGACAGGTGCTAACATGTCAAACATGACATGCAAATTATGTAAAGCAGGATTTGCTCCTTCCTGGCTGCTTCGCATTACATCGATTCCCACAGTGCGTGGGATCTGCCGGCTTTTTTTTTTCTCAGTCACATCAGTCAGCCTATCAAACATTTCCGAAACTTGCATAATATGTCTTGGATATCATTACCTCAAAGTCGGCACTTAGAAACTGTTGCATTTATTTGGCAGCCAAATGAGAACGTAGGATCAATTCGACACTACCCATTAACTAGCCCATACTATAGAACAGAGTGTAGCTGTCGGGGTGGCAATGTCACAGCAAAGCCCCATGGATGTCCTTATGCCCAACGAAGGTGCTAGTTACGCGTGATGCGCATGCTGCGGGCGATATGTGTACAAACCGGGGCCCGTTCTTGGAAATATGTTCCTTAGGCCATTGATTTGTTCCTAAGAACACTTCTCAGCCAATCCTGATGCTGCACATATCATCAGTGAAAACGGCTGGCCAATCGGCAGCAGCATTTACCAACAAAAATTTAGGATCCCACGCCCCATTGGGAAAGAAGGGCAAGTGAAGCTTTGCGTCATCTGCGCGCCTGACGTACGATTTCTCTTTCTTTCTTTCTTTCTTTCTTTCTTTCTTTCTTTCTTTCTTTCTTTCTTTCTTTCTTTCTTTCTTTCTTTCTTTCTTTCTTTCTTTCTTTCTTTCTTTCTTTCTCTCTTTCTTTCTTTCTTTCTTTCTTTCATTCCTTCCTTCTTTCTTTCTTTCTTTCTTTCTTCCTTTCTTTCTCTTTCTTTCTTTCTTTCCGTAGCATTGCGCAATGTTCCTAACCTTTTCCTTTCACCCCGCCTAGGAATTGCACTGTTATACAAGCGCTTAGCAGCGCAACGCTTCAGTTGCTACTGGCACAAACGACGGTCATGCGTTCACATCCAGGCAACAAAGAAATGTGGCAACGTGAAGCAACAAGTTAGCTGAATGAAACATGAGATTGACATACCAGGGAAATGAATGAAACATGAGAAGGAAACATGAGATTGCCATTCCAGAGAAATGAATGAAGCATGAGAATGAAACATGAGATTGCCATACCAGAGAAATGAATGAAGCATGCGAATGAAACATGAGATTGCCATACCGAGAGATGAATGAAACATGAGATTGCCATACCAGAGAAATGAATGAAGCATGCGAATGAAACATGAGATTGCCATACCCGAGAGATGAATGAAACATGAGATTGCCATACCAGAGAGATGAATGAAACATGAGATTGTCATATCAGGGAAATGAATGAAACATGAGAATGAAACATGAGAATGAAACATGATATTGCCATACCAGAGAGATGAATGAAACATGAGATTGCCATACCAGAGAAATGAATGAAACATGAGAATGAAACATGAGATTGCCATAACAACACCACGACAGAGAGAGCATCAAATATTGGAAAACGGAGTACACAGATGTGCCGGTGAACAAAACACCTTCGAGGTCCTCATTTCTCAGCGCTCATCGACGCCTGGTTTATCGCGTACGCCACCGAAATCTGTGGGTTTTAAAAGCTTCGCATAAGACCTTCGCGCGAATTCTGTCCTCGGCCTTTCGAAAGCCGAGAACACGGCAATCGCATTCATTTGGCAGGCGTACCTTAAATAAATGTAACGACCTTTCTACGGCGTTAATTCGGTTTCCGGCACGCTTCAGAGCAGTGCAATTGTCGTCACTGTGACGTCAGAACCCGCCTGTAGAGGCGTCATTGCTGGCGCAAAGGGCTTTCACTGTGACGCATGCCCGCAGCGCGAGAGGTGTCCTATGAAATACGAGAGCTCTGCAATGTGACGAGGTGGCCGTTGCGACCAGGTTGGAACGCCGAAATTGACACTATTGTTCTCACAGCCTTCCACACGTCGACAACGCGTCGAGCGAACAACAGGCAGTCACACCTGAACACAATGATTCACTGCGAAAGGGGAACGGTTTCACTTTGACGTCAACAGAGCCTTTTAGCACGCTTCGATGTTGACCAGAGTGCCTAATTATAGGGCGCCTTAGAATCATTCAACGCTATTTCAACCTCGCAAAAAAAAAGAAACATATTGCGACAGAGTCGAAACGGTAGGTAGAATGCATATGGACAGGTATTGCGTAAACAAGCGTACAGATGGCTGAAGAGCGATGCGCGTAAGCAGGGGGTGTGCTAATACTTGAAAATTCTGACGAACGAATCGACCTGCGTTCTATTCGATTCTGTGCTCAAATAGAATAGCGCATGGTTAGAAACACCGAATATTTAGAATATTTTTCGAATAATGAACGACGCGCTGGTCACTGGTCCTTCTTACTAGAAGTACTTTAAAAGGCTCGTGTCGTTACGTCTTCACGATTGAGTTTTTACAGTGTACCAGCATAGGAGGTGCAGCGCTCTTCGTGATTTTTTTTAATAGACACAAGCTTAATGAGCACTTCATAATTGACATTATTGCGTCTTTTCATAATGTAGTGTTGTTAACGAACATACCTCACAGTCATTTCATATGTAGGTGCACAAAAAAAACTATCTGCGGTAATCTGTGTGACCACCCTGTATGTATTGGACTCTTCCGAAAGCCCACGGCGTACAACTGCCCCCCATCCCCCCCCACCCCTGGATAAGCACGCGCGCGCCAGATAGCGTATATGACATAGTGCCTCTGATTATTTTTTTCTCCTCTTTTATTGCGATAGCAATTATATGGACACTCTCGGCTGCTTTTCGCCGTCATGCTCCGTATATGTATATGTATATAAATATATACAAAAGCCACGAAGAAAGTGAGATGGCGCAAAGTGCGCGCTCGGCGCCCCACTCGTTGCGATGTGTTGGCGCCCCTTCACTTTGGCCTGCAGGGCGTAGTCACCTTTGCCCGGGCGCGCGCGCGTGCTTATCTTGGGGTGGGGGGGGATGGGGGGCAATTTTACGCCGTGTGCTTTCGTCGGAAAGACTGCGTTTAAGTTACAGAGCGCACAAAGGTCACTTCGCTCGCTGCAGAGGCCCCGTTTCCGAAAGAAGCGTGCTGTTCAAACACAGGGAAGTAACAACTGTGACACTTGTTAGTTCGCGCTCGTCCTGTGTATACCTGTGTGTATGTTTCGTGCGTCCTTTGCGCTTGAGCAGTGCGTTCTAAGTTTCGATCTGCTTGCCGTTCTTCCCGTGAAATGCCAATTTGTTGCTATCACATTCATTGCTTGGCATTTGCGGCGAAACTGTGTCTTTTTATTTTATTCTTCGTAGTTTTTCTTCGTTTTATGTCTTTCTTCAATATGAATATCATGTTGATGTGATAGCCGGCTTTAACCTAGTCTACTTTCCCATGTTTCTCGTATAAGAATAAAAATATTTTTTTGTTTTTGCAATGACATAACAATGAAAGGATTGACGCTTGGGCAAGTTGGTGTGGATTCATTTGCTCTTTGCCTCTGTTGTCTCGTCCCTTCCTAAACGTTCTTTGCGCTGTCAACATTTCTAAATGGACATAACAATGGCGTTCCGCGCCCTCTCCCTCGGGTGACGTAGCAAAGGCGGGTGCTTCGATACCACCAATAACAGCTTTTTTTCATCGATTCCCTTGCCTCAGAAGGAGAGACGGAGACAGTTTTAACAGTCCCACTTGGGAGCGACTCAAACCCCGCAGCGATTGTTCCGGACAGATAGCGCCACCAGCCACTTCTAAGCGCTCAAGGAACAATCACAAAAGGCCTGCGCTCCTTTGATGTGAAGTTGCTCAGTAGGCGGCGACTGCCGAAACGCAGCTGTTGTTGACGACGACCCTGGAACAAATGAGAACCGGGAAAAGACACTTTACCTCGATCGCACAATGGGCGCCAAGCGACTGACGGAGTTCCGGAATTTGTTTACGGGGTCTTAAGTTAACTTACCCTAATCTGACGTCATGCATTGCGATCTCGACTTGTGATGTACAACGCGGAGCCGAGAGTTCAAAGCCCAGGTTCTTCGCTGCATCTGGCTTTCGCTGACTTAGAAGTTCTGGGCCGATTTGTCGCTCACTGAAGAAGGAAAATCATATTGCCATATCTACTTAGTAAGTCGTAATTATTATCATTTAATTAGATTAGTAATTCGTAATTATTAGTATTATTAGTGATCACAGGTAAGCAGTAAATTAGAAGTAACAAAATAGATATGCTCAAATCGCACTAAGTAGCGCAAGGCTCGGTCACAACTGAGCTGTTGGGCACCTAGGTGGTCCTGGCTTGGCTTGGCTTTTACCCATCCCCTGTCTCTTTCCCCACCCCTTGCTATACTATGCTATAGACTATTTTCCGTAAGACATCAGGGCGCCGCCATCTTGGGCTACTAAGCCGATGTTTTCTTGTTTTTGTATATCGCGACGTGAATTAACAAGGCCATGAAATGTCGTATGCACCAACCCAGACGTTTTCATGCGTGTCTACCGTAACATTGTTCCTTTAGTTGTTAAAGATACAAAACGCATAGGTTAACAGCCCAATATGGAGGCACTCAAACCCCTCCGTAAAATAGTCTATACATGGCTATGCATGCTCTCTCCTATTACGCATATGTGCCACAGAAATTGGGCAAATCCCATGAGTCACCACATTGGTCCACTAAAAATTAAGAGAACACACGAGCGGCAAACACCAATCAGGAGTTTCTCGTTTCACCTTCTCTTGTTAACCATCTGTACAGACTGTTTAGGTGGGGACTGACGGCGCGCCGGTTCAATAATGATGATAGTTGTTTATCTACGGCACACGGCAAACCTCGACCATAACAGCTCTGCTGTAAAACCCTTCATGCTGATGCCGCGTACTACAATTTGAATCATCATCATTTCATCATTATCAAGCCTGTTTTAGTACACTGCAGGACGAAGGCCTCTGCCAATGATCCCCAGTTTACCCTAGCCTGTGCAAACTGATTACATTTTATCCCTGCGAACTTCTTAACATCGTCACTCCATCTAACTCTCTAATGGCAAATGAGTTCTACGGAATCCCGCAAGGTGGCAGAATGGGTTAAGAACGGGAAAATAGACAACCACCCGTTTGTAGCGCGAAGCCACAAGGAAATCCGCACGGATTTCTCAGAAAGAAAGCTGCTTAGTTGCCGAAAAATTCGTCCTGGTCCGGGGTTCGAACCCGGGACCAACGCCTTTCCGCAACTAAGCAGCTTTCTTTTGTGAGAAATCCGTACGGATTTCCTTCTGGCTTCGCGCTACAAACGGGTGGTTGTCTATATTCCCGTTCTCTCCCATCTAACTCTCTGCCTTCCCTGATTGCGTTTCCCATCCCTTGGTAACCTTTATATTGCTCTTACTGTCCACCGGTTGTATGTTCTACACATTACGTGACCAGCCCATTACGTGACCACTTTGAATATTGTTCCCTAATAAGTTTTGTTACAATATTAAAGATGATAAATAAATGTTTCGGATGAACAGCATACGTAAAGGCAAACTTGAAAGTTTTCTTCTAATATGTCAAATTATATTGCCATATCTAATTAGTAATCTAAGATTCCCCCTAGAAGATATTTTATGCTGATGTCGCATGGTAGTGTTTGATTGATCTTCGCGTATAAATATTTCTTACACACGATATATGAGAGAACGTTGTCTTGGATGAACAAGTTACGCAAACACAGATTTAAAAACTTTCCATTTCACAAGTTTAATAACGTTGCCATATGCCATTAGTAATTCAAGACATTCGCGAAAAAACATTTTTGCGCTGACATCGCACAGTACGCTTTCTGAATGTTTTTCCATAAAAAATTATTTCCTTCCTAGAGATGGCAAATGGATGTGTCGCATGAACATATTACGCAAAGGCAAATTGGAAAAAGTTGTTTCCTTAGAGAAGCACTCACCCAGAACGTGGAGCTTAACCTTCTAGTCTCTGTTTAAACAAAATCTTCACTGAAGCTGCTCCTAAATTCATTTATCTGTGTTGCTACGTAGAACGCAGAACGGGGCCAAAAGCTGACGAACGCTTCCCAATTAACGAAGGAAATCGTCTTACCACTGTCGCGGATTAGGATTACGTTACCGCCCAGTCTGTTTCCTTCGAGTTCCGACAGAGCTTTCTCGCAAAAAAGAAATATAAACGAATCTCGTGACTGGCGTTATTCATGAATGAGAAAAGGCTTATCTTCCACAACGCCTCTCAGACTAACAACTGGAGTATTCAAGTCTTCTTAAGAGACGTGTACACTCGAAACTCGAAGCTCCCCAGAACATGTTTGCGCACAATATTGCGGCAGTTCCGACAAAATCAAGGAACTTAACACTAGCGCGTTCTTGGTCTGCTTTAAATCGCTACAGAACCTGTTCAAGATCATCAGCCTACATGTTATTTGAAATGCAAGCTTTTTTTCACGTTCAAGGGCGAAGCAACGATGGTTCGACATTTTCCGAAACTCATGAAAGAGACGCCGAGGATTACCTTTCGCTCTGCGAGTTTTAATTCACGAATTGAAATGGAAAAAACCGGCAGATCCCACGCACCGTGGGAATCGATGTGATGCGAAGCAGCCAGCAAGGAGCAAATCATGCTGTACATAATATGCAGGTCATTATTTACATGATAGGACCTGTCATTTGTGTTCGTCAAACAGCCACGTCGCGAAATACAAATTTTGGTGTATATCAATCTTGCGAATTGGACGCAAGCGCACCACGAGCGTGGCATGTAAGTGGCATTGTAGGTGACATGCATGCCAAGATTTACATGTTACCACCTGCCACTTATGTTCGCTTAATTTTTTACCTCAAATCACAGCGAGACGCGAGACCAATCTGCCTCCATTTCGCATGCGTTCGTATTCTCGCGCTCTGCGCATCGTGCAGACGCCATCCGCGTTCCAGCGTTTAAATTGACGGACAATTTGTCAATTCCAAAGTGTGTTCCTCGAACGCCTGTGCCCACTGAGACGGGGTCGGTCAGAATGAAACGTGATGCGCGCGTTTCCCTCCTTGCATGATTAGAGACGCTGGGCAATGCGACGTTACGCAAGCAAAGCGCGAGCGCTGTAGAGTCCAACGCGACCGGCGTCCGTTTGCGCGCCCCGGCGCCCACCTGGCACTGTGCCAGGACACGGCTGGAGGGACGGATGGACGGACGGGCGGACGCGAGCATCAGACATTAAAGGCTTTCACCTTAAATTTGGTGTATATCAAGCTGGCGAAACGGCCACAAGAGTGTCATGAGCGTGGCATGCAAGTCATGTTGCACATGACATGTCATGATTTGCATATTACCACTTGTCATTTATCCTTGTCATACAATCACGTCGCTGAATACCATATTTGGTGTATATCAAGCTAGCGAAACGACCACGGGAGTACCATGAGTGTGGCATGCAAGTCATGTTGCGCATGACATATCATGATTTCCATATTAAAACGTCTTTTATGCCCGTCATACAGTCACGTCCCATAAATACGAAGTTTGTTGCATATCAAGCTAGCGAAACGGTCACGAGAGTGTCATGAGCGTGCCATGCAAGTCATGTTGCACATGATATGTCACGATTTCCGTATTACCACTTGGCAATTATGTTCGTCATACAGTCACGTCAGTCAATACCTAATTTGGTGTATATCAAGCTAGCGAAACGGCTGTCAGCGCGCCATGAGCGTGGCATGTAAATCATGTTGTATATGACATGCATGTCATGATTTTCATATTACCACCTGTCATTTATGCTAGTCATACAGTCACGTACCTCAATACCAAACTTGGTGTATATCAAGCTAGCGAAACGGCCACGAGAGTGTCATGAGCGTGGCATGCAAGTCATGTTGCACATGACATGTCATGATTTCCATATTACCACTTGGCATTTATGTTCGTCATACAGTCACGTCACGTAATACCAAATTTGGTGTATATCAAGCTAGCGAAACGGCCGTCAGCGCGCCATGAGCGTGGCATGTAAATCATGTTGTACATGACATGCACGTCATTATTTGCATATTACCACCTGTCATTTATGTTCGTCATACAGTCACGTCACTCAATCCCAAATTTGTTGTATATCAAGCTAACGAAACGGCCGCGAGCGCGCCATGAGCGTGGCATGTAAATCATACTTTTCATGAAAAGTTATTCATGATTTTCATGATATGACCAGCCATTTATGTTCGTCATACAGTCATGTTATGCCATACCAAATTTGGTATAAATCCCATTAACGATACGGCCAGGAGAGCACAAAGTCGTAGGCGGCTAGATAGATAGATAGATAGATAGATACGCTCAAAGTCGCCGAAGTTCGCTAAGAAATGCTTCGCATTTAAAATCGTGATTCGCGTGACGATGTGTGCACAGCTCAGGGATGAATTAGTCCAGCGTAGGATTGAGAAACGTAAAACTAAACCCTTGTCAAACTTGGCTCCCCCCCCCCCTCTCAGGGCCCACGTATCTAATTCTCGATCGACAAACATGTTTTCAAAGTACGGCTTCATAATGAACGCTTTTATGAAACTGAAAAAAAAAAGATGTGTGCGCGGTACAAAAGGTCCTGCCCGTAATTCTGCCTGCCTGTTTTGAAACATCTTTGGCTCCCATGTTTTCGGTTCTCACATTTCGGTCTCCCGCTCTTCGGTTATCTATTTAAGCCCGTGTCTTTCATCGGGCTGAGTTGCTTCGAAACTTAGTCCTGTGTTTTCAGCACACGTGTCCTCTTTCTCGTTAGCTTTAATTTCTTCCGTAATATTAAAGGAGAATCTTTACAGTTTGCTTTCCAGAATTATTAGGAGAAACGCCATGTTAGCTACGCTGCGCATTGCTGGTCGTTTACTGGGCTTCGCGGGCGTAACTTTTGCGAAATTGCAGATCCGTTGCTTAAGTAAACCGCAAAAGTCTATCAATTAACTTAAAATGTATTTTCATAACAAAGCACGTGTTTTATTGTTATCATTGTGTGATATACAGGGACAGTGAAGAAACAGCGAGGCAGCAGGCTAACACTGCCTCCGAGAGGAGAGCAGCGTTTGGCTGCTTTTTCGGGAGGAGTTACAAACGAGTGGAGACTGAAGATAGAAAGAAAGTGGGGACAGTAGGAAATAAATAAACATATGTAAGAAAAGTAAAGCAGGAACACAAAAAATCACAGGGGTTTCTTATGAATTCGCAAAAGACGACTCGAAGGCGAAAGCTGCATTGTATTTTTTTTTCTTTTCTTTCTTTTTTTCAGTCGATGTGCTGATCTTGTCGCGCCTTCCATCGAAATTTTTCTGCACTCCTCCTGGTTCAGCACTGCCTCCGTGATCGGCCCACTTTATACAAAACAATAGTGTCATGTGATGACGTGATTGGGTGACGTCATCAATCGTGATGGTGACGTCATGGTTACATCATCAGGCGATGATTGTTTGTTTTTTTTTTGCGTCACTTGATGGTCGGTTTTCGCGTTTGATGAGGCGCAAGGCTTTCTGCATAAAGAAGAAAAAAAGTACGTATTTCCTCGAGGAGGCCCGCAGCCTCCGCGCCAGCTCCTATCACCGTGCGCCTTTCGCGTGACGTAAGACGGGCGGGGAGTTTCCTCTATGCCTGAGAAGCGATGGGACGGCAGTTCTTGCAGGCGGGGCAGTGTTATCGCATGCGTCCTTCTCTCGATGGCTGGCTCGTTTCTTCTCTGCTTCAGTCGCGTTCGTCGGCAGTGATCACGCGCTTTTGCTCAATCGTAAAACATACGAAGCGTGGAACCATATGTTATCTTTTCATACTTTATACGGAACATGACGGCGACGGCGAAAACCCACCGAGAGTGTTCATACAAATGTTACTGCAATAAAATATTTCTATTGGACATTTTGAAGATGATCGTCTTCGAGGACAACTCCACTTCATTTGACGCTTGTTGCACATTTGCGTTGCTTTTTATTGGTCAGTGAAGTTGATGGTTTAACCACTGCGTTAATTTTACTTTCAAAGCGAGGGATTCATAAAACAAGAACATGCAACCCCATCAGAAATAAAATTTCATTTTCTGCGCCGGCATACCCTCTGCGGCTTTCTACTAGAAAGAACTCACTAATCCTGAACTTGTTTGAGTGGTGCGCCTTACTTCTACTGGCCTAGGTTTTTGGGTATGTGGGTCCTCATCACCGACCTTCCCTCCGTCCCCCTCCATCTTTTACGCAGCCTCTGTGCGTTTCTTGACATGTCCCCTTATATTGACTTGTTCTTAGGAATAAAGCTTCACTTCATAGTCAGGGCTTGTTTGTGTCTTCTCCTAATCTTCGGTGCTTCGTCATTTTTTTTTTTTTGCTCTGTGCCACAATCAACCCATTTACCCTTTTTTGACGTCATTTTGCATAGCACGTTAGTCTAGGAATCAGGCGTTTGTGATAACGAGTATGCTTCTCCTCCCGGCTGGCAAGAAATTTGGCAGTCCTCCACTTTTTCCCTCAATTATCTTTCTTATTTCCCTTTCGAAAGAGACGCATACATTTCTACCCATGAAATAAATGCTGATGTTGTTAGGCAGTGCAGAGTCCGGTCTTGTTCCGTATGCTCTTACTGTTTCCTGCGATGAAGCCATGCCAGCAAGCTCAAGCTGATACCCTCAATTATCTGCGTCACGAGGTATGTGGGGAGGGCAAAGGGGCGGTGGGAGAAGGGGGGGGAGCGTTAGTTCATGCATGAAGTCTCCCTCCTCTAAATGGGGGGGGGAGATGCGACACAGCTCAACTCACGGTGGCTGTCGATGTTAATGTGATTAACGCTGTAGCGTTCTTCCGTCCCGACGTGTAGCTGCAGGCGCTTCCGTTAGCAATCTGTGCTGATGGAAGTAGGCTAGCGATGTCAGTCGCATTAATACACCCACGCGCTACAGCGCTTCCAAAGACGTGCAGCATATGGCTGCAGCTTTGTTGGCCACATATACGGCATTACGAAACACCGCCGCCTACGCACAGCCTCCTTTGTTCCAGGTGGAAATACAGGGTTCAGTATATTTGATTGCGAATGAATTAAGGCATGATTACATACACGCCGTCTCTATCGGGTGCACTCGTTTTTATGGCATCTCCAAAATGTCACGCGTCACTGGCAACGCACTCAATATCCTCGTGTGATTCGTCAGTATGAGGGATCTTCTTTTTTAGGGCCTATGTGATTCGTCAGCATGAGGAACCTTGTTTTCAGGATCTATGTGATTCGTCAATATGAGCGACCTTGTTTTTAGGATCTAAACAAGCAGCAGTCGTGTGCAAAAGTAAAGTAAGTACGCTCAAGTGACAATCGCATTGAAATAAGAATGCATCGCGTTAAAAGGACCGACAAATGGCCAGAAAGTGTGATTAGATTGCAGAGAGTTATAATCGCAGCAGGCGTCACACAAACTGAAGGTCGCCGCTGCTCCTCGTATAACGAGGAGCATTCCAAGTGAATCAACAAGTGAACGCGACACCACCACAAACTTCCGCTCTAGTTACAGTGATACCTCGGGCCTGTCATTTTGTCAACACCTCACAATACCTCGGCCCTGCGATAATACTCCGGGAAGTGTGCCGCGACATGTTTGTGCTTTTCTTACTTGCGTGCGTGCGTGCGTTCATACTTTCTTGCTTGTTTGTTTGTTTGAGGATTTGTTGCGTTGTTTGTCTCTTCATACGCTCTGTCGCATGTTTGTTTGTTTGTCTGTTCTATTGTCCTTATGTGCGTACCCAGAGGGAGGTAAGCACCGAGTATTCCTTGCACCCGCGTACGAGCATTTGTGTCTATGTATTCAAGCTTTCACTGGGCTATAGCTGACAAAATGACGCTTCCGCCCAAACCAAGGCGCCGTCAATATCAGTAAAACGACCAGCCCGGCTAACACCAGCCCGGTGCTTCTACCCACGCAGCAAAGAAGTAAACCGCGAAGCAAAGAGTGCCTGCAGCATGCCCGTGCAACGACGCCCACGGGAACGCGAGCGACGAGCAACAATGTGAAAAGATTGGTGTTCTTACGTGGTACGCACACGCTTCATTTTCCTGGCGAAGCACCCCCGCAACCTTTTAGGCCTTATCGCGGCACACGCTGTCACGCGCACCCTAGTTACCCGCGTCGTTTTTCATGATACGTGGGGCCTCTGGACTAAAAACGCAGGTGCACCTTCTTCCTTCTTCACTTTTATACTCATACATCTACTCCCATGGCATAAAACATCTATACTATTACGCGCTGTTCTAGTTTAGTCTACTGTTTTGTCTATTCGTTCTACAGGTTTTACCGCTCAATTTAATCCAAGCGCGAGCCAACTTGGGTCACACTTGGATTAAATTGAGCGGGAAAAACTGTAGTAATGGCGTGGTTCCGTTCCGGCCGATCCTGCTCTTTTGAGAGCATACTTCACATCTCATGGGTCTGTTAGCGCAGTCCACGGATTACAATGCGGCAATGCGGGGGTAGCTTGACGCCAATGATATTATAGCGGCCAAGTTCCTGAGACACTGCGACCAAATTACAGGCGAAACCCTTTTTAAAGTGGCCCTAAACAACCTCTGAAAATACAAAAAAAAAATGATCGAGTTATTCCCTCCCGGCGTTTCCCGTTCTTTCGGCACATTCGTGACGCCATCAGTCTGTTCACATGACGTCATGAGGAAATAAGCTCTAGATTGGTGCACGCACGTGGGATATCAATTGTGAATTAATAATAATTGTTGGGATTTAACGTACCAAAACCAAGATATGATCATGCGAGACGCCGTAGTGGAGGACTGCGCAAATTTCGACCACCCGGGGTTCTTTAACGTGGGTCTAAATCTAAGCACACTGGCCTCAAGCATTTTCGCCTACATCGAAAATGCGGCTGCCGCGGCGGGGATATCAATTGCGTATTGCCTCGTAGCCTACTTTGCCACGCATAGACTATTTTAAGGGTGGGTTTGAGTGCCGCCATATTGGGCTGTTAACCTTTCTGTTTGTTTCTTTAACAGCTAAACTAATAGTGCTGCGGTAGACGCATATGCATGAAAACGGTTGGGTTGGTGCCTGCGATGTTTCATGGCCTTATTAATTGACGTCGCGATATACAAAAACAAGAAAACATCGGCTTAACAGCCCAAGATGGCGGCGCCCAGATGCCTTACAGAAAACATTCTATAGTCACTGCCGCCTGCTCTTCTCTCCCCCTCCCCTCCTCTTAGTTTAGTGTAGCAGATCAGATCCTGCAATTCTGGTTGGCCTCCCTGCCTTTCTCTCATTTTATTATCTCTCTCTCTCTCTCTCTAGTGGTACGCCCGTTCTGCATCGTCTCGCATAACTATCGTGCTCGATCAACGAGCACGATAGTTATGCGAGACCATGCAGAAGGCGATGCAGAAGGCCTTTTTGACAGCGCCAATGGATATAACTGCACAGAGCCGAAAAGCGTGGAAGTCCGAATAGCCCCACGGCTTATGGTTGAGATTGTCCACGGGTTTTATGAAGAAATAAGTGGCTAGGAGTAAATCGCGCCAGTTGTAAGGGCAGGTGAGAAATGATACCCCTCTCTAGTCCTAGAACACGGAATGGTTTAGGGGCCCTTTGCACTTTGCCTCGCTAAGCTCGATGCCCCAAGCTCGAACCTGGCCTTGGCGGCAGCATTTCGCCGATTGTCTACATACCAAATGACTCGTTTAGTTATATTATGGTCTACATTAAAGAGCTTCAGGTGATTAAAATTTACTTGAAATCCAGCACCTTGGCAAATCTCATATAATCAGATAGTTTTCGAACAAAAAACTGTGTGAAGTACACCGAGACGGTGCTTTGTGGTGTTGTACTTTTTTTTCTTGTAGCTGAAGAGCATATTGCATCTAATGGTATGAAACTCCTATTCACGGTTTGCGTCATTAAAAAACACACACATCAAAAAGAAGTTGAGATGTGAGCCTGACGCTAAATATAATTAATACCCTGACCTTTCCTTTATAGTCGTCCATTTTACTTCACTCTTTGTTCCTATACGGACAATATCGAGTCGGTTATTGCGTGCGACACGATTACCAGAGCATACCGGCGTAACCACAAACTTACGCAACTTCTACAACCAAAAAAAAAAAAAAACCCAAGACAAACCAGGCCACATTTCTGATCCGCTGTGCCCTTGGCACAGCTTCGTTTGCTTCTTATTTCACCGACCACTGTTTCCGGGCAGGAATAAATTAACCACCACCCTATCCCCTTCCATAACCACCCGCAGCCCTCAGCAACAACTCTCGGTGAAGGACGAAACATGAGAGATCAGAGATGACGGGGTCAATACGTAACGCAGCGAACAACAAAGCCGCGCTTGCATGTTTTGTGTTTGCCCGAGTATATGCTTCCCCATAGCATCTGGACGAGCGATTCGCTGCCGCAAGACCCGCGCAGCGTTCGTAACCAGCCTACCGGGCACGCGCGAGACAATTACAGAGCCCGGATAATTGCATTGCAGCGGGCGGAAGAGATTAGAACAGGCGAAACAGCGGAAACGTTACGGAAGCATCGGGGGCTGCGCTTACGTATACACTGACTCCGTCATGAGCGTTGCTTATGACTCGCACCGCGCAGAAACGAAGAAACATTAGAGTTGTTGCGAGAGTAAGAGATGAACAACACCTGGTGTTTCGTACTGGCATCCGCAAAACGCTCAGCTCTTGCTAATCAGTTTACCAGGCTAGGGGCGTGTTTAGGCGGCCACGTGTACAATACAGCCATTTCGAGGAGCGTAGTCATCGCGCAGGGGCGTAGCCAGAAATTTTTTTCGGGGGGGGGGGGCACCACCTTGATTTCGGGGGGTGCACCTCCTTGAAATGGTCATTTTTCCCTGTGTATGACATGGCGAAAAAAAATTTCGGGGGTGGCACGTGCCCGGTGTGCCACCCCCTGGCTACGCCACTGTCATCGCGGAAATAAAGTTAATACGAGAGTAATAATAATCATATCTGGAGTTTTACGTGCCAAAATGACGATGTGATTTAATATATATGAGGCATGCCGTTGGCGAGGGCATCGGAAGTTCCGACTATCTCGTGTTCCTTAACGCGCACTGACATTGCATAGCACACGGGCCCGTAAGGGAGATTCGCAAACTGTGTGTGCGACATGCATACTGCTTTTTGATGCGCTTTATCGACTTACTGCTTGTTATGGTAGATGAGTGTCATTTGCAGCGATTTCCGTGAGGTTGTTTCAACCTTCAGATTCAGTGACCAAGCGCCGGTGAAGTGCAGGGGGTAGGAGCAATCATGCGCTCTGCAAGCTGGTAACGCCCTCTCTTGCGCGACGCAGGAGTCAGCCTCATGTGTCCGAACCATTTTAGATGCGAAGCATCTCATGCTCGGGGCTTTGTCCGTCCCTCCCGCGTCCCCCCGTCCCCCCGTCCCGCGTCCCGCGTCCGGCCACTTTCATGAAGTAGGGAAGCACCCATAATGCGAATCAGAACACTGTAGTAATATGAAGGCCGTCAACCACTACTACAGTCATCAGAGTCATGGCCGAGAGCACAGAGAGGCTGCTTAGCAATGGCTAGGCAGGTGGTGTGTGTCGCCCAGGTTGACCCCATTCCTTTATCTCGCTTGCATGTGTTTGGAGGGGGCTTAGTCTGTCCCTCCTTCCAGCGTCCCACACCACCACAGCGCATGCGCGTCCCCTCCCCTATCCTCTCCTACGCTCACCCCCTTTCTCTACTCTAGGAATCCTCTACCCTACGGAGCGGCGCCCGCGTCTCACATCGCATGCGCGTCCTCTCTCCTCTAGGAATCCTCTACTATACGGAGCGGCTCCGGCGTCCCACATCCCCACAGCGCATGCGCGTCCTCTACCCTTCTCTCCTCTTGGAATCCTCTACTCTACGGAGCGGCTCCCGCGTCCCACACTCCCACAGCGCATGCACGTCCCCTCCCCCCTCTCGTACGGTCCCCTCGTCCTCTTCTCTAGGAATCCTCTACGGAGCGGCGCGCACGACAGGTGGTGTGACAGCTGCATACTCCGCTGGGGGGCACCACGGTAGTTCCGCGGTATGAAAATGACGAAGCGCGCGCGCCTCATTCTCTCTCCTGTGCAGCGCCGCGATGAGCGTCCGGAGGACCGCTGCCGTGAAATGAGAGCGGCGACGTTCCTCCCGCTCAAGCTAATTATCTCCCCGCTGCTTCGCATCCACACATGGTTCCCTTTAGCGGGAGATGGGGAATTTTTTTAGCAATCTTAAGTTGACTATCGCGATTACTGTTTGGTTATTTCCAATAATTATATTATTTTAGACCTTGTTCGTTTATTGTAACGCGGTTTTGAGCATTGCTAGCCATGTTTTAGGCCTGCATTGAGCGCTTGGTGTCAGCGTGACCACGCCGCATGAGATCTATGGATACACCACAAGCCGGGCCCCTTAAGTGCTACACCCTTAAAGAATGCTTTAGACCAGACAATGTGGGACGAAGACAGTCATGTGCGGGCCATGTCACTAGAAGAGGTAGGCGGGTCGCGTGCTTGAGACCTCTAACCTAGGATGTGCTGCAAGTGATTCTTGCTTCTTTTTCGTTTTTGAGTGTGACATGTTGCCACGCGCATTTATTTCTTTACATTTGTGTTATCCCGTTTCACCCACAAAAACTTACCACCTCTCGGTGCCGGCCGCACCCCAATGCTTGGGGAACTTCTCGATTGCTTTCAACTATTCTTATGAGATTTCGCGCTTGACGCGAGTGGATGAGTTTGTTCTGTAGCTGACGCGAGTACTAACAATAACACTGGAATGTTTGTTAACTCGTCTTTAGAAGAGGGCGCGTTCCACCGACGATCGTATTATCGACTGCTGATGTCCATGCACACCGTTATCTCTGTATAGCGAGTAATAATTATAATAATTGGTGTTTAATATCCCGTAACCACAATATGATTATGAGGGGCGCCGTAGTGGAGGGCTCCGAAAATGGCAACCACCAGAGGTTCTTTAACGTGCACCTGAATTGAAGTACGCGGGCATGAAGCATTTTCGCCTCCATCGAAAACGCGGCCGCCGCGGCAGGGTTTCGATCCCGCGACCTTGTGTATAGCGAGTGTTTGTACTTTGAGTCTTTATTTTCCTGGGAAACCAGTTCGCCTAATGAAAAAGCTTCATCTTTGCCGGTTTCAGGTTTGCATCCTTCAACGTCAGAAACGCGTGACAATATCTACAAGAGCTCGCGCACGCATGCGCACCAGCCGCGGGCGCAAGCCGTCAACATGCCGCTGTCGCATGCGAGATAACACGCTCTCCTCTTACGTATATAGCGAGCAAACCGTTAAACACCGATGTTCAAAAACATATTTAATAATGGTTCTTTTTCTGTGTCGAGAGCGATTTTCAGTAAGCTCTGAATGATGTACTAACCAGATGTTAGCAGCAGGCAAAAGTAGCTGCCATAGAACTGACATTTGGGCAAGTTGGATTGCGTTAAACATGATGAGTGGTTTTCAGCGCAAAACGACGAAGACAGAGGAAAAGGAGGGACACGAACACCAGCGCTGGTGTTCGTGTCCCTCCTTTTCCTCTGTCTTCGTCGTTTTGCGCTGAAAACCACTCATCATGTTTAGCTGCCATAGCCACGTTCAAAAAAACCCTGATATGCTCACAAAGGAAGCTATGCTTTCAACGATAGGGAAGTTATGAGTACGTGCAGAGGCGTTAGAATGTCCACGACATTTTTTTTTTATTATTAATAAAAGAAAGAACTGTTTCACGTTTCATTTCGACGCAGAACCCAGTCAGTAGCGGTTATAACATTGTTTTGGATTCAGAGGCGATGGAGCTTCGCGGGCACCCACTCCTTAAAGGAGTACTGACACGATTCTGAGGCACCCCAAAAGGGAACTCTATCGTTTTCATAGTGTGCACTGTCATCACTCTCCACACACCGGAGCCACACAACGCGTACAAAATATTATACATTGATTTTAAAGTTCGTCGCCCAGCATCTGCAAGCCAGCCCCACCGCAATGGACATTATCATAACAAATCAACACAGCTCACTGGGTTCGCGAAATTTACGTCCTGCATGCAGCCTAAGTCGCAGAAATCGCTCTCAGAGTCGCTGGACGACAATGCACTCATCGTTGTTTACGTGAACCACGTGCGACTGACAGCAAACAGGCAACTGTTGCTAGTATGTCGCGAGTTGCAGTCTTCCCGTGACGTCAGAGCAGTCTTGATACGTCACTGCGAAGCCACCCTCTCGATACCGAAACCGAAATTGCTGTTTTAAGGTAGCCGTAATAAAAATATATTCGATGCATTCCCATGCACCGCGACACTCTTTTTAGGGTTCTCGACACCCACGTTTTTATTTAGAGCAACAACCCGAAAATATTTAAAATTCGTGTCAGTACTCCTTTAAGCGAACAGGTAGTACATGTGTACTTGAAACGAAAATAGCTTTTCGCGCGCGCGCAAACTGTGTAGCCCGCTCACGTGTGTGGGAAGATCAACAATTAGCAGAAGCGAGTAACGCGCAAGTTGAACCTCGAAAGCAAATAGCATACTGACGGTTATTTAAGAGTAAAAAGCAGGTCTCTTGAGGGCGGCGAGAAAGTCACTTGAGTTCTGCCGTCGTTGCCTCGCTACAAAAGCAGAACGAGTGGGTTTGGGGATACCACCACCCGCATAGGGAAGAGAACATCTACGTCGAGGAGCGGAGAGCATAGGTGGTGGAGTTTTTTCGCTTCATGGGCGGCACAAAGGAGACACGTACAAAAGGCACAGAAAAACACATAACGTAAAGTCCCTCACAGCCATGGTGATGGATATCGGCACCGAACTCTTTGCAGAAACAGAGAAAGAATAGTTTTTGTCAATTTTCCAGAGGAACACCTGTTGCTGAACGCAGCGGTTGTGGTCGTAGGAATGACGCGAAATGGTGGCTTCATATTAGAGAGCTCTAGTGTCGAAGGCGTCAAAGTAGCTTGCCTTCCTTTGTATTCCCCATGGGTGCGGCTGGGAGTACAAAGGACGCAGGAGCGTGCGTACGCAAGCGGCTTGGGCTCCAAGGCAAGAGTTCTAGTGCCGGGTACCACAAGCCGATTGTGTACGCACGCTCTTGCGTTTCTTTGTACTCCCACCTGCACCCATGGAGAATACAAAAAAATGCAAGGGCTAAAGAACGCAAGCAGGTTTTGCGTCCCGACACTAAAGCTCTCTATTAAGGCGAAAGCCTTTAATGTCTCATGCTCACGTCCGTCCGTCCGTCCGTCCATCCGTCCGTCCATCCATCCGTCCGTTCGTCCGTTCCATCCGTCCGGGCCCTGGCACGCTGCAGGTGGCCGCCGGGGCACGCCAGTGGACGCCTGTCGTGTCGGACTCTACAGCGCTCGCGCTTTCCTTGCGTGGCGTCGCTGTGCCCAGTGTGTCGAATCATGGAAGAAGGGAGACGCACGCATCGCGTTCCATTCTGACCGACCCCGTCTTATGGGCACAGGCGTTCTCCGAACACACTTTGGAATTTGCAAAGTGTCCAATTTTATACCCCTGTCACACGGACACCCGCGGACTCCGTTTAACTCCATCGTCATTACGCCAATGGAGATGCGGTCCGAGTCACATGGCCTCCTTTATTCCAAGGAAGTTAAACGGAGCGTCGCAAAGGGAGTTCGGAACGGAGTACTCTCGTCCCAAGTAATCTGTTACGGCAAAAACTGCTCACGCAAAACAGCCGCCGTGTGCATGATAATGAATTTGATAAATATTAAAAGTTCTTTCACTGAATAATTCATTCATAACGTGCGTTTAACAAAAAAAATGAAAAGTACGCTTACAAGTGCACTTATTCTCCGCACCATGTCTCGCGAAAAACAGTCGTGCCGCCAGTTTGAATCAATATCTCCGCGGCCGTGCGCACCATTGGGTTTACGTCTGTGCATATCGTTCAGTTCTTATTGCTGCACTAATTATCCTACTTTAACATTGCCAAAAGTCATAGCAGTGAGTGACGCGGGTCCTTCGCTGACCTCGGCAGTCGTGCAGGCCGCACATGCGAACTGCTGTGGGCAGGGTGGCCGTTTGGTGGACATGAAAAGGCGCCAGAACTCACGCCAGAAATAGCCAAAGTAGCCATGTCATTTGATATTGTCGTCGAATTTCTAGCCAAATAGAACAGAAGCGGTATTATCAACAGAGTCTTTACTATTGATGAATAAATAAAACCATTTTGAATAAGTAAAACCACAAGTTTAAAAAGAGCCATGGCGCCACTGGAAATTTTCTTCGCCAACGTGGTCCAACAGTAGGCCAATTTGGCGCAAAGTAGCCACCAACGGCAACCCTGGCTGTGGGACCCATCCGCAACAGAGGCTTCGTGGACTGAGCGTGAGACGTGTTTTCATCCGATATTGGAAAAGACAACAGGATATAGATCCGTAGCGCAACTTCAAGGAAATCAATGACAACTTGGAGTGTGCGTGACGATCAGCGCAAGTCAAGAAAACGCGTAACAAAAACAAACCTAGAGTGTTTCCAGCAATCCTGTCAATATTACTGCCAACGTGCTTGCACTTGCATGTTTCTGTGATAAAAATCAAAACAAGGTTTCGATTTCGATTTAAATAAATTATAGTTTTTTGTAATTGTGCGTACGTTTGAGAATGTTTTCAGCGTAATTAGACGCGAAATATTACATGAAGACGTAGGCGCAGCAGCGCCTAATGGACCCCTTGCGACTTTTGTCCAAAGCTCATAAAATCGCCGTGTGACACTACCACAACCCCGTGTCTGTCAAACTCCCTAACGAAGTTTTCCGTTTCTGGAGTTTAACGAAATTTGCGGGTGCCCGTGTGACGGGGGGTATTAGTGATTTTAAGCGGTGTGTTCGTCGCGCACGTAAGGACATCGTGTTTCGCAAAAAGAGCGCATCTGCTCACGCGCATTGTGCGAACATCTGCTCATGCGCATTGTGCGAAACACGGCTTTCTTGCGTAGCGTCCGTAACGCCGTTGCGGACGCTACCTACGCAGAACCACATCAGTACTGGAGAGGCGCGCAGGGGTGTAGTCTCGCGCATCTCTCCCGTCTGGCCATGGCATTATTAAGGTTTAATTATTAAGGCGAAAGCCTTTAATGTCTCATGCTCACGTCCGTCCGGTGTCCGTCCGGCGTCCGGTGTCCGTTCGTCCGGTGTCCGTCCGTCCGTCCGTCCGTCCGTCCGTCCGTCCGTCCGTCCGTCCGTCCGTCCGTCCGTCCGTCCGTCCGGATGTCCGTCCGGATGTCCGTTCGTTCGTCCGTCCGGATGTCCGTCCGTTCGTCCGTCCGGATGTCCGTCTGTCCGTCCGTCCGGATGTCCGTCCGTCCGTCCGCCCAGATCTCCGTCCGGATGTCCGTCTGTCCGTCCGTCCGTCCGGATGTCCGTCCGTCCGTCCATCCGTCCGTCCGGATGTCCGTCCGTCCGTCCGTCCGGATGTCCGTCTGTCCATCCGGATGTCCGTCCGTCCGTCCGGATGTCCGTCTGTCCGTCCGGATGTCCGTCTGTCCGTCCGTCCGTCTGTCCGTCCGTCGGTCTTTCCGTCCGTCTTTCCGTCAGTGGAATGGCCACACGCTTTCGCCGAACACACTTTGGAATGTACAAAGTGTCCTTACATTTTTTAATAGTAATTTAACAAGTTTTACGTCCCAAAACCACAATATGATTATGAGGCATGCCGTCGCGGAGGGCTTCGGAACTTTTGACAATCCGGTGTGCTAATGCTTGCTATTGCGATGGCTCTCATCAGAGAGTGCGACAACCTTGAAGACGCGTCTGGCTGCCAGCGTCTCGTTTGTCTCAGTAGTTGACGTTGCGCTGAAGGGGCTCGTAAAGACGTGTTTTCTTTAAAGGCGAAAGCCTTTAATGTCTCATGCTCACGTCCGTCCGGCGTCCGTCCATCCGGTGTCCGTCCGGCGTCCGTGCGGTGTCCGTCCGGTGTCCGTCCGTCCGTCCGTCCGTCCGTCCGTCAGTCTGTCCGTCCGTCCATCTGTCCGTCCGTCCCTCTGTCCGTCCGTCCGTCCTCTGTCCGTGCGTCCGTCCGTCTGTCCGTCTGTACGTCCGTCCATCTGTCCGTCTGTCCGTCCGTCCGTCCATCCGTCCGGTGTCTGTCCGTCCGTCCGTCTGTCTGTCCGTCTCCATCCGTCCGTCCGTCTGTCCGTACGTTCGTCCGTCCGTCCGTCTGTCTGTCCGTCTCCATCCGTCCGTCCGTCCGTCCGTCCGTCTGTCCATCTTCCGTCCGTCCGTCCGTCCGTCCGCCCGAGCTCTGGCAAGGAGCCAGGTGGCCGCCGGGATGCGCAAACGGACGCCGGTCGCGTCGGACTCTACAGCGCTCGCGCTTTGCTTGCGTAGCGTCGCTGTGCCCAGCGTTTGCAATCATTCTGACCGACGCCGTCTCAATGGACACAGGCGTTCACGGAATACACTTTCGAATTTACAAAGGGTCCATCAATTTAAGCGCTGGAACGCGGATGGCGTTTGCACGATGCGCAAAGCGCGAGAAAATACTAACGCAGGCGAACGGAGGAAGATTATTCTCGCGTCTCGCTGCGATTCGCGGTAAAAAATTAAAAAAGAAAACACGCACACATTCGCTTTGTGTGTTATCCCACTAAGAGTGTAAAAGAAAAAAAGACATGGCATAGTCAGTGGAATGGCCACACGCTTTCGCCGAACACACTTTGGAATGTACAAAGTGTCCTTCAAGTTTTATTTAGTTTTACACGAGAGCGTGTTTTCTGCATCTCTCTCTCGCCATGCTCGGATGTATGAATTATGTGTTTCGAAAAATTTAATACATCACAGGCGGTTAACGTGAATAACAGTTCGACATAACATCTGTTTCTAGAAAAGCGTTTACGAGAATGACAAAACACAGTTCAGTTACATGGACACAAAACATGAAATGACGTGGAGGCAACATGTACAATCGATGTTTCACACTCATATACACGCACACGCACACACAAATTTGTCACAAAAAGATATGTATGCATGTGCAGATTATATGGTCTACAAAAAGCACAAATAAAACGTGAATAAAATAAGCAGTGGTGCGCTAGAAAGGATAGTAACAATATCTACGCTCTCTTTGCGACTGCTTTCTGCCTGTTTGCTCTTTTCGTAGTTTGACTAGGCTCTGGTATTGAACAAACGCCATCGAAAAATGTAATACGAGGGAATGAAAGTCCTTTTAAAATAGAATATTTTAGATGTTTTCTCTGTGCAGCCGTATCCACATTTTAGTCCAGGCCCCGCCTAACGTCAGCCAGCACCAGCCTTGCGGACACAGACACACCGTCATTGCCCCGATGTCACAGCAGCCGTTAGGGAAACTCGCGCTGACAGTGGCGCTAGCTTTACCTCTGGGGAAAATTGTGAGCAATCGGCCACTTCACTTCTCACCCTGATAGCCCCGGCATACGCGGTTTAAGTGGCCGCCCCGGCTGACGCGGGGACGGACTTAGCCGCCGTTTTGTTTTAGCTACAGATACCACAGTCTCACATGTGCAATTATTAACCCTTAAACGCCCGTAGGGAACATATTTCCCCCCCAAGTTTAAACGCCTCTATCTCCAATACTCCCAAGACCTCCGCCCTGAGACGGCTGCTACATCTGAAGGGATGTTTGAGAATCAGTAGGGAAAGTTTTGACGTTGCATTATGTTCTTTGGATAGTAAATAGCGCTTTAAAAATTATTGCATCACTCTTTACAATACATACCTTATGGGCGTTTAAGGTAGGACGGTGAACTGTTCTACAGTCGTATCTCCCACGACGTTGTTACAACATTTTAAGGATGTCTACAGAGCCACACTCAGTGTGACTTGTAAAAATGTGTCCGTTATTAAAAGTGCCCCTAAACGGCATGGTTACGCCGAGAACCTTGAAGTTGCTTTACCAATCAACAGCAATTCAAACAGTCAGTCAGGGAGCTTTGTTGAAAGGTTCTCCGAGTTTGTGGGACGGGCAAAGGTCCCGCCCAGGTGACGGCCAGGAGTTCTTGAGCCCTGGCGGCTTTCTAGGCCAGCTGGACAGCCCGGAGTTAATCTTCAAGAGCAGAGCTGTGCAACACATCCCCCCAGCGCGCGTGGAGGCGATGCCTTGAGGCTGCGTTCCAAGTAATGTTCGTGATCTCTCGACTTTCTTCTAGTATGTGCTCCAGAGTGGCTCTGGAACCACAGTTCTTGCATTTATCGGTCTCGAATACGTCTGAGTAAATGAGGCGCGAGATCACCGTGTTCGGAATAGTTCTGGTCTGAAAGGGCTCTCAATTATCGTCTCGTATATGTGCAAGTGCGTGGTGTTTGTGCCGTTTTGACAACGTGCACCGTGTTGCAACCCTTCTTGAGCGAGATTGTACATTTCACGTGCACGATTCCGGGCCCTCTAAGTCTGAAGGCCTAACATTCCAACCGAATATTGAAATAAAAGCCACACGCTTCGCGATAGCTTGTCCTCAGAGTTACATGTCGCGTTTCTCCTGCGCCCTCCTATTCCCAGTTTCATTTGCATAGTGCAGAAACAATCTTCACGGAAAGCGTTCTAGCCATGCGCTGTCTCAGACACGTCCGTGGAAAAGAAGCAAAGTAGGAACGGCATTACAGCGATGCTATTTCACCCCGCGCATCCGGGAGACGTTAGCGCCATGCTGTTCTTGCAGATCTGGTCCAACACGGCTGCGTTTTCGCTGTAGCAACGACATTTATTCTTTCAGAGCTTCGCCTTAAGGTTAATCGTTGCTTACGTATACCTTTCCGCCATGCACATCTGCGCACGACATGTGATTATGAGCGTCTCACAGGACAAAGGAGTAGACGGCACCCTGCCTAAGCAGCCGAGCAGTTCTATTACGACAACGCAGGTGTTCTCTTGCGCAACATGGCGTCGAGTGGAACGGGAAGAGAAAAGGACGGAAATTTCGTTCGAGTCGTAGCGCTTGTTTCGTCACCGGCTCTTCTCTGCGAAGACAGTAATTTTCCAAGGCTGAAAGAATGATAACGTAACGTCGTATGTGCGCGAGCCTTTATGTGGGCCTACATGCGAATCCACCGCCACAGTGGACATATTTAATAATTATTATTAGTGACACGAGTCCTCAGTGACACTCTAGTTTTCCTTCCAAGAGCTTCCGGTGGGTACATCAAGCTTTCTGAATATCCAGAAAAGATGAATGAGTGAGTGAGTGAGTGAGTGGTGAGTGAGTGGTGAGTGAGTGAGTGAGTGAGTGAGTGAGTGAGTGAGTGAGTGAGTGAGTGAGTGGTGAGTAGTGAGTGGTGAGTGAGTGAGTACTCCTGCAGGTTTCCAGGCTGGGTTCCCGCCTAGGAGCCGGCCGAGAGACCGTGTCTCTCGGCAGCTTCCTTGGCCTGCTGGATCGCACGGAGTTGGTGGTCTAGTCCCTATCTGAGCAGCGCGGCCCGCCAACGCACCCGAAGGTCCCCATTGGGGGGCCGCGTACCCTAGTGTTAGCCAATTAGTACCGGACACTCCCAGAGAATATGACCCTAGTGTGGCCCTATTGACTGCAGTAATTGCATGAGTTGGTCAATATACGAAATCGGGTTATTCTCAAAGCTAAAAATGCTACGATATCAACAGTTCTGGTTCAAGTTAGGAGCTTTATTGGTATACATATTATGTCGGAGCATAAATCAGCATAAGATACCGTCCCAATTGACTCTCAGGGATAATTAACGAGAATTGAAGGAGTTCAATGAAAGAGCAGACGGTTTCTGTGCGGACAGCCTGAATCCTTGCGCCGTCTGGCGGTGCAGATCCCAACCACGCGCTTCTCTCTGCGTGGCCTCCGGGATTCGCTCCGGCAGCGCGACGGAACTCAAGTCAGCCCAAGGAGTACAGCAGGGCACACGAACGCCGGCAGGCTTTACCAGACACCAAAGTTAATAACAATAATAATCTCAAATTTTTACGCGCCAAAACCACGATATGATTACGAGGCACGCCGGAGTGGAAGGGCTCCGGAAATTTTTCGACCATCTGGTTGTTCTTTAACGTACAGTACTCGAGGATTCAAGTCAGACGTCAAATTTTTTTAGTATAACGGCTGGTATTCGCAACTGCTGGAGATAATCCACGTCATGTCGCTACGAATCTGGTCTCCAAAGACAATGTTGACTCTGATCTACGCGTTCGAGTCGAAATTACGCCGACATTACCCGAACTGGAAACGGTTGGAGACGAAAGTATGTGCGTTACTTAACCCTAAATTGTCATGTTTCAATCCGTGAGTACCGCACACCGACATCGCACAGTACGCGGGCCTCTAGCGTTTCGCCTCCATCTAAATGCAACCGCCGGTGGCCCAGATCGAAACCCGCGACCTTCGGGTACACCTAAGTCAATGATTAAAGGGTAACTTCCATCTGTTATTTATGTGACTTCGCGCGCCATGAACACTACGTGATTATTAGGCGCGCCGTAGTGAGGAATACCGGATTAATTGGGAACCACCTGGCATTCTCTAACTTGAACCTACATCTCAGTACACGGGATATTGTTTCACTTCCCCCCCATCGACGTGCGCCCGCCGTGGACAGGAATCGAACCCTCGTCGTTGAGATTGGCAACACGACAACACAGGCTCAGTGGAGAGTTCCCCAGTGACGCAAAAGGAGCTCTCAAAACAATGAAAAACGCTATTCGCCACGTCTCCAACAATAAACACGTGCATTACGAACTACAGCGTCCCACAGCTGCTTTAAAGGGGTTGAAAAAAGGTGAAACTGGCCCATTAATAAATGAACTGGCATAAACCTAGGTAACCAATTCGTTAGCAGGCCTGCTCAAAAGGCGTTGCGTGTTCTTAATGAATAACCCTGACAAGACCAATGTGCGCTGCGCGCACGATCGATTCTTTCTCTCTCCTAACTAAAATTGGAAAGAACATTGTGTTCATGGGCAGCTTAAAATAAGTAACCATTAACACTGCATGAAGCACGCCTTCCGTCGGCGTGTCCTAAGAGTCCCCTATTCACAGCCCCGCGTTATAATTAATTCGTGCGAAGCACTACTATATGCCGGTCCCAACAAATGCCAGTCTTCGACCGTGCCCGCCGGAGAAAGGTATATTGTCGACGTTTCGAGCTTAACAATACAACCTCGCGATATAAGGTAGTTGCGCGCCATCGTATAATGAGTGCCGGGCTATTTTGAGCGCGCGTTCGCTAGCGTACCGAAGAATACGGCGCCGTGCTTTACTGGTAATTATCTCTGGGAAAGACCGGCGCAGGAGATTGTTGGGCCGGGAGAATTAACGCTGCGGGGCGCGGTGTCTCAAAGGTGGCGAAAGTGGATAGACGCAAGAGCACCGAGGCATGCGGCACGCGGCCCTTTATATTAAGGCACTTAAGAGAAAGCGTGAAGATTTGGGATAGCGGGAAAGGCCTTTTGTCTTAACGCCCTTGCGCGGGAAGTTATTTTACCGTAAAGCTGTATATAACTGGTGGGTCACTCGTAACTCCGTGAACAGTAACTCTGCGACGTTGCTTCACCCGATCGACGGCGTTTTCAGATGTCATTCGACAGATGGCAAGAAATATCAGCAGGGTTCCGCTAGCGGCAGTGTCTGGTCAGCTAGAGGCGGATTCTACCAGTCGCTGGCCTAGCATATGGTACCCACTGCCCCTATTTTCCGACGATAACTGCGGAAAACTGCTGTGCCGAAAGGAATGTCTTTGACGCTGCACTCGAGCACTCGTACCACCGTGTGGTTCAGACTTCCCTCGTGCGTTTACCCGCTTAGAGGAAGTGGCGCATTGGAGACTTCGCATTGGGGTTGTGCTTCATTTGGCAGTAACCGCCCACTGACCGCAACGCTACCACGCACCGTACGGAACCACATGCCACTTTTGTTACACTTCCATAACTGTAGTGGACATGACACTCTTGCTGTGCTCGTGCGCGGGCATAGAGCAAGCACGCCTTCGCCCTCTCAGAGCTACCGGTCACCGTCCCGGTCACCCTCCGAACTTACAAGGGTGGATACAAGGACCATCACACCTATCTTTATTAGACTTCATACACGAATTGAACTTGTTTGCTTACGTGTGACGTTCCTCTCGTAATAATCATGTAAATATGTTGTGCCTGAGGGCAATCTTTCGTATAAATACAAGAGAAACCCTGTCCCAGGCATGTGCCACAGAAACTGGGAAAATCCCACTATTCCCAACTGGTTCACTAAAGATAGAGGCCACACAGGAGCAGTATACATCATTAGCACGCGTACATGTCTTGGATGTAGCCACAGGAACGTTTGCGATGCCGTATGAGTTAACCTACGTGAGACAAAACGAATTGAATGTTAAGTTTATATAATTTCACTTTATTTTCCAACCATATTGGCTTGCCATTATTTTCCCCTTGATTATACCAATGAATTAATTTGTAAACTATGCCATTTCTAAACATATTTAAGATTAAAAAGCAATTTTATGTCTAAAGTAAGGTACCGCTCGTTTCATGGCCGATCCCCCGCGGTGGATGCGCCAGATTAATGAAGAACGACCAACCAACCAAGCGTATTCAGAAAAATATCTTACGCTGAAAAGTTTCGTAATATTTGAGCAAATCACGATGGGGTGACATATTAGCGAAGCCGGCTCACCAATGGAAAAACACCCTTACGAAAGAGAAGTTCTGTGAATTCGGCCGCTGATATTCTTATCATGATTATTTCAGTTCCAGGTGGCACGGCGGTATATCTTCAGTGTTTTGTCTGCGGCTATCTTGCGAGACGTAATGTTTATTTTATGTTCCGGAAAGCACACTCCCCCACATCCCGTGAATAAATCTAGATAGGAAATAGAGCTTAGAAGAAGAAGTAGAAGTTTGGGCGACCAGGAGACCGCGGTAAAGGAGGTACGAAGAATCAAAGAACAAGCAAGCAAGAAAGTTTTTGAGCAGGGGTAGAGTTTTGTGGACATTGCAAGGGGCAAGGAAATGGTTTATCATTTCTCACTCCGTGGTTGAGGCTTACAATCAGCATTCCTCTTTTTTCTTTTTTTTCCTTCCGGGAGAATGCCCTGTTCTCATTTCGTTTTCCCATTTAATGACTCAGATATGGTTTACTAAAGTGAGCTGCAGTTCTCCTTTCCGATCCCTTGCTGTAGGGAGTGTGATTACCGCTTAGTTTTATAGGCTCTGCGAGGAAGATTGTAGAGTTCTTGTGCTACCTTCATGGATAGCAGCGACCAGTCGGCAGTGCTGTACTGCGTGTGTTTCTTAGTTTTTCTGTCGAAATGTGTTCTCCTAAAATGGCGCGAATGTAAGGTGTGATCAGGTATTTCACTGTTGTCCTCAAATCAATGTTTTGCACTGCTGGAGTGGACACCATTCAAACTCCCTACATTTCTTTCGTTCTCTCTCTATCTCTGTTGAACCGGGTTGCCTACTCTGAGTAACAAAACAAAAAGTATAACACAAAGGTAACGCAAAGAATACTGCGTCTCTCGTATTCTGTCTTAAGTGACAATGTAACAGGTCAAACACACTTAAACGGCATTTAACCTTCAACAAATGGCATGTCACATCTTCTGTGGGGTGCGATCATCGATGCCCTCCAACTAAACTTACATTCCCGACGTCTCCTATGGCAAGGGACAGCAGCTGAACAGGGCGATGCAGGTGGCGAGGTCCTATGGAGTTCTAAATTGAGGAGGTCGCCTTCAGAGAAGACGACCGTAGAACTTCACCTGCTCTAACACAAAAATTCAGGAGTGCTTGCTTTATCGCGAAAATGGAAGTAAGCAACGCTTGGCGTGTGCTTGCCTGATGTACTAATCTATCTGTCTATCTATCTATCTGTCTATCTGTCTATCTATCTATCTATCTATCTATCTATCTATCTATCTATCTATCTATCTATCTATCTATCTATCTATCTATCTCCCAACTTTTTCCTTCCTCCATGCTGGGAATCGAACCTTCCTACTCGTACTTAGAAGCGCAACACTTCATCTGATACAGGCAACAACGACGGTCATGCGTTCAAATCCACGCAACAGTGAAGTGTGGCAACATGAAATTGCAAGCCACCTCAATAAGAAAATTATTTTGCCGTATCAGAAACCACTCATCGCCAAGAATCCCGCGATCAAGAGACCATCAGTTATTGGACAACGGTGCATACGTGTACACATGTGACCAGTGCACCTTCGAGGACCGCACTTCCATGCGCTCACCAGGGCCGTCTTCTTTTTTTTTTTTTTTAGGGGCGAAGCTCCTCAAGATCTAGCCTTGTCTTCCGTTGTAGTCACGGTATAGAACCGTTGCTCTAGTCGAAACATATGTGAGACACAAAAAAAAGGTTTTACAATAGACTAATATCAATCATAATCGTGACAGAACAATATAAAACACCTACAAGCACAAATCATTTATACTAGCCGGTGACTTCAAAGTAGACATTATGGACCTTAGGACCTAGCTTTGTCGTCGACTCTCACTGTCCGCTGCCACGGTATATAGAAAACTGTCGCTATAGTCGAAACATATGTGTGTATGTGAATAAAAAAAAGGTTTACAATAGACGAACATCAATCATAATTGTGACAGAACAATATAAAACACCTACAAGCACAAACCTTTTACACTAGTCGGTGACTTTAACGTGGACGTTAGGGCCCGTCAACAACCCCAGGTCCAAAAATTGTTATAGAGAGAAATATGTGCACTTTTGCTATGTGAACCTGCTGCCGCAAGAATTTTGCGAATACGCGCAATAATAAGGAAGTTACAGGGGTTGGAACATCCGTTTCAGCTGGTTTCAAATTTTCGCGCGGCCTCGCCCCCCTTCTCCGCTGTAGAAATGGGGTGGAGGCGTAGCCCGTCGTCGTGACTCCGCCCACTTCGGCAACGTGACACGACGTCAGTGATACGTCATCGGCGCGCAGCCAACGACCGAGCAGGGCTTCCCCCCCCCATGAGCACGTGTCAGCGGCGCAGGGAGGAAGCGCGATGCGAAGAGACGACCCTCTTTCCCTTGCGGTAATGCAGCGAGACGCCTCTTTATCTCGGAGGCTTTCGCTTCTGGCAATAGCGCTTCTCCCGGTAGTCTCGGGCTCTACAAAACGGCAGAGGGCAGCACAGGAAAATGAAAATGCGTACTGCGCGGCCGAAACTGCATCACCGTAGGGCCAAGGCGCTGTTTCGTAGGGCAAAGGACCAATCGACGAGCTCAGTGCTACGTCAAGTCGGCGATCGCCGACTTGACGTCACTGCACGTACGAGGAGGATTGGTCAGGCGAAGGAAAGCGGCGCGGGAATTGTTTTTCGAAATGGAGGGTCCTGCGCGGCGCGCAGCGCTGTAATATTCGGGAAACGTGATCGCCGCGGTCTACTGTACGAGTTAGCGAGCTTGTTTGGGGGGGTGTTAAAAAAAAAGTAGGAGCCTGTTGACGGGCCCTTTAAAGAGGCAAACAAATAAATTTACATTTCTATATACACTTTATGTCACTCAATTTAAATTATATGGGGCAACGCTCGGGTAACGTACGGTTACTCAACCATACGATACCCAGAGCTTTGCCCTCTCGTCATGGTTCACTTCGTGGAGATGAGTGTGTAGCGATGGACAGAGACGAGAGACGTCGTCGTGAAGGCGGCCAACGTGGCCGTGCCGCTGTCCCGCCACTTTATTGAGCGAAGGCCAAACGGAGCGGCGGCAGCTGCTGGCGTCCAGTCCGCCAGGCGCGTGAACCCCTTCTGTCTCGCGGCTCGAGCTCAGCATGAGCTGCACGAGAGGCGCGGCGCGGTGGCAAGTAAAATGACGATGATGATAGCGCTACAAGTGGTTTTTTTTTCTTTTTTTTTTCTCCGCGTGCACAGCCGAAATATGAGTTTAAAAAGCTTCACTTAAAACTGTTCATCCCTCACTGTGTAATCGCACTGACACACGATATTTCCGTTTACCGACGGAAGACCACTGTGCCTACGATGGACCACCACTGGCTGTCAATTTCACAATACGTGTGTCTCACGCCACGTGTGTCGCGATTACAAGTACAAAACTGCCAAGACCTGTTGCGTAGTCAAGCTCAAGCAGCTATCCATGCGTGCCGCTGTCGAAGTAGCTCGCCAGGCTTCTTTGTCTTCGATGCGCCGCGTAACGCAACGCAGGCGTCGCGACATAGACGGCTCGTGCTGTGACACGCAGTTTCATATGGGCTTCGTTGCAAGGGCGCTTTCTCGCAAGTAGAAATGACGGTGAGCGAACAAAGAAAGCTCTTAGAGGGGTTGAACACGGATTTTTCTTCGTCTGATGTTCGATCCCTGTACAAGGAAGAAAGTGCCCGTTTTAAGTAATCGCTATAAAGGTGGGCGCGGGTGCTATCGGGCGACGCTTTTGCAACTCAGACGTGTCACAACGCCCTTAGAGTGAGCGATAATTAAGTAATATTCCGCGAAAATTCGCGCGGTGACGACAGAGAAGAAAATTAAAGACGTCCAGAACGTGATCTCTGACTCGCCGGGCGCATTATCGAAGAAGAAACGAGAGCCTCGTCTGAAGAGCGTGTAATTGAGTATGAAAGGTACATGTACGGTGTTCCAAAGGAGCAACGAAAGCGAAGTCTTTGGCGTGGGCGTTTCGACGTTCCTACGTTACTTTCGTTTGGTTTTTTCTTTTACTTTAATTCAAAAGGCCCGCGATACCAAATACGCTTGTGGAAACCCGGGAAGGGCTTCGTGCGTACTTCATTAACCTGCGCGTCCCACGCGAACTGCGCGCGTACGTGGGCGCAAGGCGCAGAGACGACGCATTCCCGGAGTGCTTGAAACGAGAGCGACAAGCGCCTCCCCCTCTCGGCTCCCCCCACTACGATAGAGTGTCTCAGGGAGCATTAATGGCGGTATTCGAGCGTCGAAAGGAACGTGGCCAATCAGCGACGAGCAAGAGAGGAAAAAAAAGCGACGCGTAGCTCTCGCCCGCATTCGGTCTCTTACCATCGGCATTCCGAAGAAACCTTCGGAGTGTTCCTTTTGTTTTTGCGAGAGACCGTCGCTACACGAACCGTCCGCCTCTATCTAATCTTCATTTCTGCGCTCCTCAACTCGCGCCGCGCCAAACAGCTCGCAATGAGTTTCAAGGTCTCGCTGTAGCCGCGTCTCCGCGTCTCTCTATTATTGCGCTTTGTCTTCTGAAACACACTCTCCTGTTCGTTGCCGTGGCAATCCCTCGTTTGAAATCAGCAGCCGGAGGCATCAACAACTCCCCCTCGCACCCTCATACACACTAAACACATACACACACGCGCGCGCGCGCACACACACAATACGGTTCCCAGCGGTACTTGGCCCCGCTGACGGCCGCCTTTTGCGAGAATGCGCGGAAGCCGTTATAAATATTAATGCGGTCCCCGCGCGCCATCCCTTTCTTTCGCTGCCGCCCCGCTCCCGAGAAAAAAACACCGTTCGAAGCGTTAACGATGGGAAGAGAAAGCCTTCCGTTGTTGTGCCGATTTCGGGTTTGAGTGAATCGCCGCCTGCGGCTTGGTCTGGCAACCATTCCTTCTCGCTAACCTCGTTCCTTCGCCAGCAACCCCCCCCCCCCCCCCTTCTCCGGGATTCCTGGTTTCAACCGGTTCCTTGAAAAAGGCACCACTATGACTTCGCGGACGGCATCAGCGAAGGTTTATTAGGCTTAGCTCACTTGCTTTGCCCATGGTGGCGGATTTCTATTAACTATTGGTCTGATTTCTCCGGGTCTGGTTGTTGAGCGTTTGCTTCTGTTTTCTGTCCTTCGTGCATCTCTCCCCAGTAGTTGCTGGCATTGTTATACCTTGATTCAGATGCCAGCGGCTGCAGTGTGA
This sequence comes from Rhipicephalus appendiculatus, assembly GCA_030522465.1. Taxonomy (NCBI): domain Eukaryota; kingdom Metazoa; phylum Arthropoda; class Arachnida; order Ixodida; family Ixodidae; genus Rhipicephalus; species Rhipicephalus appendiculatus. The sequence goes on from JALIZH010032988.1 coordinate 1,565,200, forward strand.
GATTCTCCGAATGTAAAGTGAGCACTAAAGAAAAGTACCGTATACGAAATAAACTTCGCTTCATTATTTCAGCGGTGTTCCTCGGAAGCAAACACTGTGAGAGAGGCTAAGATGCAGGTTAGAAGTATCAGAAACAAATGACAAACAAGGAATCCAGTGGGCGGACGAATTGAAAAGCGTGAAACGTCCATACAAAGAGAATTCTAAGAAGGTATCCTATGCAACTCTACGCAGGTGTATTCCACCGCCTAATTTCTTCTACACTGTAGTCGTAAAGCAGAGTGCTTTACGACTTTCTAGTTCGCGTTCCGACTTTCCCTTGGGTTTCTGTATACCTCCTACCTCTAGTTCGACCAACTCCACTCAAATTCACACATCAATGCGTCGCTTTCTATATGTGTAACCTCGAACGTGCCCTTGCTAAGGTCTACGTAGACTATGCAGTTTCCTTGGACAAGGCCTTTGCAGTGTTGTCGCAATGCTTAAAGTCTATTCAAGACGGGGACACCTGGGCTAGTTGGCGATACTTCATTTTTTATAGTTCACAGCGCTTAAGGGACGAGGACGAAGTATGGGGAAGGTGACGACACATGCGCTGTTTCTAAACTTTTCACAGAAAACGGTATCAATGACGTTCAAGGCTTCAAGGTGTGTGTGTAGGTAACCCGACATTTCACGCTGCCAAGTCCCTCTTTCTGAAAAGCAAGAGTCCTAAACGGGGAATCCTGTTTGTGAGTTTTGACAGAAAAAAAAGACCTTGCCTCTAGACGTTGTACGTTGCCTCTGGGGAACAGGCCACCGCCACAGTAATGGAAAAAACGTACTTGATTTGCGCCCACCCGTCTTTCAAGAGATGTTCAGTTTCCTGGAGCCCTCTGTAGGACACGCCAGAAGGATTTGCCGCATTATGTGTTTGGAATGGTGGCGTCAAGTACGTATTTCCCACAACTGTGGTGTTGGCCTGTTCGACAGAGACAACGTACCGGCAACAGCGCAGCCTACAAGAGTGGCGCGTGACAACTAAAGAGGATCACCGCGCTTGTTTGGAACGTGGGGTGCGGCCGACTCTTCCGGACTATAGGAAGAAGGAAAGGCGGCCCCAAGGTGAAGCTCGCGTCCTTGGAGACTGTTCTGTGCCGGAGGAAGTCCGCAAGGTCCTGTGTCTGGAGCCAAAGTTTCGCCTTAGAACGAAATGTGCCTCCGGCGGAAAAAAATAAATGCTCTTTCAAGGTCTAACTCTCGGTTTGTCCCTTGAGGGTGAGCAAGCAAGGTGTGGGTCCGATTGTATCGATGTTCGCGCCCAATCACCCACTACGAGTAAGCCTTCGTCTGTGAATTTTGTAGCAGAATTTTCGGAAGCGCAAGCAGCTGAGAGCGTGTGTGTCGGATAAGGAAGGAACGTTTGTGGTGATGCCGGAAGGCGTGCTTCCCTGAGAAGTCTGAAACAGCAGTGTTGAAAGATTTTAACCGCAATGAAATGAAGACAGCAGAAATGAAACAGCTGGCGCCTACTGTGCTGCAAGAATGTAATATCGCCCGTCTGACCTCTCTTGAGTTAAGAAGGCAAAATGCTTAAATCTACGAGTCTTCGTTTCTGTCAAAACCCACAAACAGGATTCCCCGTTTAGGGCTGTTGTTTCAGAAAGAGGGACTTCGCAGCGTGAAATGCCGGGTTACCTTACAGACACACCTTGAAGCCTTGAACGTCATTGATTCGTTTTCTGTGAAAAGTTCCAAACGCTGCAAGCCGCCGCCAGCGAGGTCGGTCCCCTGTTAACGCGATCAATTGGTTTAAATAATCTCGCCCGTTTACAAAACTACCGAAACGGGGAGCAAAATATCATTCAAATAACGTGGTTTCATCAAAGCATTTGTGTTATTCATAAGCCCTGCCTCCTATGGAGAAGAATAATTAAAAAAAAAGAAATCATGAAGTACACTGGTCTATTACTTTTTAATTTGCTACATAGTTCTGCGCAACACAGAACAACTCTTTTGTATCAATATTCAATAAAGAAACGAAAAACAGTAATATTGCTCGCCTCGTCTAGAAATTGTCGTTTCTCCTTTTACCTTTTTTTTCTTTTTTTCAGAAATTCTGCCTCACAATTCTAGGCCGATCGCCCATGCTGGGTTGAGCCATGCCTCTAGAACACAACCAACCAACCACCTTTCTTTGTTGTTCTTTCCGACGCACCATCATTTTTATCTCCCCTCCTTTTTGTTGTCACCCGTTGATTGACCAAAGCCGCGCGTACACACATCCCCGCCGGGCCTACTGTCTCGCCGCTTTCCGAGAATCGACGCAGAACAACTGGAAAAAGAGCAACCGCTACACATTGTGGCGCTGGCTGTCATCAACGCTCATGAATTTCGCGAAAGAACGGACCCGTGGAGCTCGGGCACGGGCCTTCCGCGAAAACCGCCACGGTGGAGAAGCGACATCTCACGGTATTTCCCGGAACACCCATGCAGGGTTCCGTTGGGTATGATAGGGTTGACGACTAAGCGTGGGTTGTGCATTTACGGCCCTCCGGTGGCACGGGCATAGCACGGCTGCGTATTCGTTGCTTGCTTGTGCGTGCGTGCGTGCGTGCGTGTGTGTGTGTGGGTGGGTGGGCTCGCACCACGGCTCCCTCTACGATCAGCGTGGCTCATGGCAGGCGTGCCGCGAATAAGGGCAGCAGCGCTTTGCTTGTCTACTTTTTCTTTGCTACAAGCAGGGCTGGAATATAAACAGTGCTGGAACTGCCCGCTATATGGCGACGCGAGCGGGGGGCGGGGTGGCGTTTATATACCATACGTGATGTGAATTGACGTGAACCGTTTGAGCCATGGGTTTGACTGCGCAATGCTAACTATCGTGTGCCTCGTTCCTGAAGTCGACGCATGAACTGCTACACTTCATTTCTCCCTCCCCTCCCCCCGACATTTCATCGCTAAATTATCTCGGCTATTTCGTTTATCCGTGTGACCGCATTAGCATGGAAGACAGAAGTGTGTGTGGGAAGTGCGCTGCATAATATAGCGATGGATTATCGCTAACATACAATGTGCCACAAAGTGCTCGTGGCTGTGGGTGGAATAGGCAAACACGGCAGCGATATCGTAAAACCGCTCCCCTCGTATTTCTTATTTTTGTTTATTCATATTGCTTTACCGGCTCGCACAAGAACGTAATTTTGAGAACCACGGACGAGGCCTTCGTACGGCAGCGGACGTAGAACCGGTTGATGCTGACGATAATTACTAAGTTGTCGTTTAAGCTAGAATAGTGGTAATAGTGTGGTGCGTAGTATAAAAAGGGGTCAGCGACTAGCATGCAATGTAACGTAAAAGACACAACATTGTGTTTTGCGAAAGGAAACATGACATGCGTGTTATGCGGTACCGATACGCAAAAAAAGAGAACAATGATAAGTGGCAATAATAACACAAAATAAAAAAAATTCCCCATCTCCCTCTAAAGGGAACCATGTCTGGATGCGAAGCAGCGGGGAGATAATTAGCTTGAGCGGGAGGAACGTCGCCGCTCTCATTTCACGGCAGTGGTCCGGGCGCTCATCGCGGCGCTGCGCAGGAGAGAGAATGAGGCGCGCGCGCTCCGTCATTTTCATACCGCGGAACTACCGTGGCGCCCCCCAGCGGAGTAAGCAGCTGTCACACCACCTGTCGTTCGCGCCGCTCCGTAGAGGATTCCTAGAGGAAAGGACGGGGGGGGGACCGTAGGAGAGGAGAGAGAGGGGGGAGGGGACGTGCATGCGCTGTGGGTGTGTGGGACGCGTGAGCTGCTCCGTAGAGTAGATGATACCAAGAGGAGAGAGGACGCGCATGCGCTGTGGGACGCCGGAGCCGCTCCGTAGAGTAGAGTATTCCTAGAGAAGAGAGGGGGGAGAGGACGCGCATGCGCCGCTCCGTAGAGTAGATGATTCCTAGAGTAGAGGAAGGGGGTGAGCGTAGGAGAGCACAGGAGAGGGGACGTGCATGCGCTGTGGGGGGTGTGGGACGCGGGGGGCCGCTCCGTAGAGTAGACGATTCCTAGAGGAGAGAAAGGGGGTGAGCCTTAGGAGAGAGAGGGGGGAGGGGACGCGCATGCGCTGTGGTTTTGTGGGAGACGCGGGAAGGAGGGACGGATTAAGCCCCCCTCCAAACACATGCAAGAAAGATTAAGGAATGGAGTCAACCTGGGTGACAGACACCACCTGCCTAGCGATTGCTAAGCAGCCTGTCTGTGCTCGCGGCCATGACTCAAGGAATGGGGTCAACCTGGGCGACAGACACCACCTGCCTAGCCATTGCTAAGCAGCCTTCTCTGTGCTCTCGGCCATGACTCTGATGACGGTGTTAGGGTTGACGGCCTTCATATTACTACAGGGTTCTGGTTCGCATAATGGATGCTTCCCTACTTCATGACAGTGGCCGGACGCGGGGCACGGGACGCGGGACACGGGACGCGGGACACGGGAGGGACGGACAGAGCCCCGAGCATAAGATGCTTCGCATCTAAAACAGGAAGCTAACAAAAAGAGGAAGTCAACGTAGAAGCATTGCTTTGATCTTAATTTAAAAAAAATGGTGGAGCTTTCACTAAGCCGCGCAGGCCCTTGAAACAGCGAAACTGAACGATTCTAAAGACTTGCTTCCAGGTTGCTTCAAGGCCTTAGCTAGGTGATGCAGGCTTTTTTCTAGGTTGCTTCTAGGTCGTTGCTAGGCTATAGCTAAGCGATGCAGGTTGTTTCTAGGTTGCTTCTAGGTCGTTGCTAGGCTATAGCTAAGCGATGCAGGTTGTTTCTAGGTTGCTTCTAGGTCGTTGCTAGGCTATAGCTAAGCGATGCAGGTTGTTTCTAGGTTGCTTCTAAGTCGTTGCTAGGCTATAGCTAGGTGATGCAGGTTGTTTACAGGTTGCTTCTCAGCGCAGAGAGGTTCGAGTTAAATCACAGACAGTCACAAACAAGACACGGGCACGTCGTCGTGGGCGCAGGCTTTTTATCGCTTCGGCGTCTTCTAGCAGGCGCCGTTGCTTTTCTCGTACGTATACGGGGTCTTCGGCTCACCATCGTCCCTTCGCAGCCTTTTATAGGGCTAACTGTTCCCTTCTTTCTTTTCAGTGGATGTTGTGTGTGGTGGGATTCACCCAATTTCTGTGGCACATACCCGTTTATGATGATGATGACAGTTTTCTGATAGACCGCACAAATTTCTGCGGCTCATGTCCGTTTTATTTGGGCTAACTGTTGCCTTCTTCATACTTAGTGGACCAGTGCTTAGTAGTGGGATTTACTCAATATCTGCGGCGCAGACGCATAGCCAGGGCGTAGCCAGGGGGTGGCACACCGGGCACGTGTCTCCCCCCCCCCCCCCGAAAATTTTTTTCGCCATGGCTTACAGAGCAAAAAAGGACCATTTCAAGGAGGATGCCCCCCCCCCCCCCCCCCTGCCCCGAAAAAAATTTCTGGCTACGCGCCTGGATGATAGTTTTTTGGTACATCTGGAACTCTATACACATGAACGTTACACGCAAGTTAGAACTCTCAAAAGAAAATTATAGAGACGGTTCAGTTCATAGGCAGAGAGTACGGGGGGGAGCTGGAGGGCTTCCGGCCCTCTCCGGACGGCTTCATTGGGGGGCAGAGCCCCCCCCTGGCGCCGGCCCGGGAAATTTTTTAAGAGCTTGGCTTAGGCCCCCGTACATTGACAACGGGCTGTTGGTCGTCCTGTCTGGCAGCTATGTCACAGGGGGGCCATAGGTCGGCACTTTAAGGGAGTACTCACTCAAACTCACTCGCCACAATTTTTTCAGCCTTCGCACTCACTCACGTTCACACTCACGTCCACTCACACTCATGAGTACTCACTCACGTTCACACTCACCTCCACTCACACTCATGAGTTCTCACTCACGTTCACACTCACGTCCACTCACACTCATGAGTACTCACTCATACTCAACTCACCACGTTCAAATGAGTGTGAGTGAGTGTGAGTTGAGTGCACTCATGAGTGAGTGTGCCGAGCTGAGGGGGGCTGTTTATACCCGCTTCTTTTTCATTTCAGGATTTTAAAATTGGGAGCTTTGACCAGTGACAGGTCAAACATTCACATAAAAATGCCCCTCAAGCGGATTTGTATGTGCAGAATATGTTGTGTTGAGAAACAACTGAAGCGACCTCTTAAGCTATGACAAGCTACTCTTGAACCGCGTAGCGAATGGTTTTCAGAACACAAAAATGCTACTGTGAACACTAAGCAACCCCTACCCAATCAATCTGGGAATGCTTTCATTTCGCACATACTTGCTGGCACAATGGTAAATTTCTTGGTTGTCTACAAATTGGTACCCTTTGACATGAATTGCCTATAAAAGTGCCGCGAAAAGATGGTATGCATTTTTAAATTTTTCAGTAAAAGGAGGAACTAGCACCGGTGACCGAAAACCAACTGTAATACTCGTCCAGAAAACACCCTTCGCCGGATAAATTCGTAACTGCAGCTTCGGAAAAGGTATATAGTGGTAGAAAATGGTATTTTCTACCGTGTGAAAATTATTACTGGTCGACTTAACTTGAATTCACGAGCTTCCTGTGTCAGCGTTAGCCCAGTCGCTCCTGTCTGGGGCATAGTTTAACAAAACAAGTAAAGCATGTCAATGAAAAAATTCGGCAGATCCCGAGCATTGTGGTAATCGATTTTATGTGACGTAGTCAGCGAGTAGCCGCCTATGCGGCCTTTTTCGCTTTGAGCCAAGCGTTAGGAGGTAGATCGATGTCTTTTCGTAAAATGAAACATAATTAAGTCTCTCCCATGCACTAGAGATATTCATAATGATATCGCGGGTATCGATGCCTAAGAGACTGAGGTTGTATTACATTCTTTAATTTGGGAGTATATATATATATATATATATATATATATATATATATATATATATATATATATATATATATATATATATATATATATATATATATATATATATGGAAGAGCAATTTGGGCCCCGCCCCCTCCGGAAAAACGAAAACTCTCCGCCTATGGTTCAGTTCCTTTACCGCAAATTCTGTGCCAATAAAAATAAAATAGTTTATGAAGTATTACGTCACAAGACCACTGTGGGATTATGAGAGACGCGTAGTAGAGGACTCCGGAAATTTCGACCACCTGGCGTTTTTTAACGTGAATCGAAATCCAAGCATACCGGCCCTGTAGCATTTAGCCTCGATCAAAATGCGGCATCCGAGACCAAGGATTCGGTCCGGTGCCCTCGGGTCAGCAATCGAGCACCATGACCATTAGACCACCGCGGCGGGTCAAATTTTCTCAGCCACTATCTACAAAATAAAGTTATTAAAATCTAATAGGATTGATCAACTACAATTTCGAAAATACAGAAAAGAAACTATTTTTCTCAGATGATAACATTCAGGAAGAAATATCAAGCGATACCTACCAGCGATTTCGCTCCATTAGTCAGGTGAGGTGGCATCATGAAAACCGGTATGTAAATATATGAAAAAAAAGAAAAGTCTACTCACGTTCATGTTTACACATCTGTTCGAAGTAGTTAGACAACATATGTAAGCCGCAAATAGATTGGGTTGCCGCGACATGAAATTCGCATTATTTCGGGAGGTGTTTTCTCCGGGTCTTGATTGATTGATTGATTGATTGATTGATTGATTGATTGATTGATTGATTGATTGATTGATTGATTGATTGATTGATTGATTGATTGATTGATTGATTGATTGATTGGCTGATTTATTCATTCTTTTGCTGCGGTGAATGGAGACACAAGTACAAAAGGAGAAGACAGATGTGTGCAAACTTGCAACTATTTATTCGCTAACGATTGATTGATTGATTGGTTGGTTGATTGATTGATTGATTGATTCGTTCTTTTGCTGCGGTAAATGGAGACAGAAGTACAAAACGAGAAGACAGATGTGTGCAAACTTGCAACTGTTTATTCGCTAGCGATTGATTGATTGATTGATTGATTGATTGATTGATTGATTGATTGATTGATTGATTGATTGATTGATTGATTGATTGATTGATTGATTGATTGATTGATTGATTGATTGATTGAAAACATCGTTCATTCGCATGTCCATTTGGCCGTTCAGGGCTGGAATCAACTTGTTTATACTGTTGGAAATGCGATGCGCTTCTTCTCTGCGGCATTCATTTGGCGTTACCCCGAATAATAGCAGAACGCGGACGCGTTACCGGACACTCCCGCGTGGCAAACAACCATATATAGCCGTGATTAGATCATGTGTTTCCGGCGAACCGAATAACGACCGCGCAAAAAAAAAAGAGGGAAACAAAACCTCGGCACAATCTACGTGTTTGCTCGCGATGTCGAACAATGCCTCAAGCTCGGTTTTCGCAGAAAAAAAAAAATAAAAGAAGCAGACACTTCGCGGGACACGACCATGCCCGTCGCGTACATTGCGTTTCGTGCTTACATCTGTCAACCGCAAAGTAAGTGGAGTGCTCTTGGCTTTCCGGGAGACCCCCCATCGTCGTCAGCCAGAACCCCAGGAGACTCGACGAAACCGTGGTCCGAACAGCCGGGACCGAAATAATGCTCGAGCCACCCACGGTTTTTTTTTTTTATTTTGCGCAGAATGAAACGTGGGCCGTTCGGGCGGCTAGGAAAGGAAAATAATAATGGTAGAAGGCTGCTCGAGGACGTTCCATTAGCTCGACATCTATTTCGTAGCCGCCCACGCGTTGTAGCAGCAAGGAAGCAACTCGTTTCTCTGTCGCTCGCCCGTCGTCTTCCGAGTCCGGCATTCAGCCTGTATGCGGGCTTGTCTTTCTCGCGTCTTTGTCAGTCCCGAGTGCATGATCCCTTTGATGTTTCCGTCTCCATTTTGTAAGCACGTTGATTTCGCGTTTGCGTCGACCTTTTCTATATGCAATCGTTTCTTTGGACTGGTGTGTAAGAGGGCCATGAAAGGCGATGCAGGAGGGATATGCGTGAGGGATGTGGAGGAGTGATATGTACGAGGGACATACATGAGGGATGTGCACCAGTAATATGAAGCAGTGATATGAAAGAAGGGATATGCAGGAGTGGTATGCATGAGCGATAAGCGGGATATGCAGGAGTGATATGCAGGAGTGATATGCACGAGTCAAATGTAGGAGTGATATGCATGAGGAATGTGCTGAAGGGATATGCATGAAGGATACACACGAGGGATATACATGAGGGATGTGCATCAGTAATATAAAGCAGTGATAAGAGAGAAGGATATGCCTGAGTGATATGCATGAGCGATAAGCACGAATGATATAGTTCTATGTGTAGGGGTCACATGTATGCGTGATAAGCAGGAAGTGATACATTTATATATGTAGGAGTGATACACAGGAGTGATACGCAGGGGATAGGCACGAGGGATATACATGAGGGATGTGCATCAGTAATATAAAGCAGTGATGTGAAAGAAGGATATGCAGGAGTGATATGCACGAGCGATAAGCACGAGTGATATAGTTATATGTGTAGGGTTCCCATGTATGCGTGATAAGCAGGAGTGATACGTTTATATATGTAGGAGTGATACACAGGAGTGATACGTGAGAGTGATGTGCATGAGTGGTATGCAAGAGGGATATGCATGAGCGATAAGCGTGAGGGATATGGTTCTATATGCAGTTAAGAAAGATGGACTGCTGAACCAGTTCGTAATTCATGTTAGAACGGTGGCGCGCAAATAATGATAACACAAGGGATTATCATCGTCGTGAACCGGCACGTGCTCTCTTCGTCTTCTTCATCTTCTTCGCTCCCAGATAACGTGCGCCGATTGGTGCGATGTGGGAAGCAATAGCCCTGATGGGTTGAGAGAACGAATTCGGAGGGAGAGAAAGAAAGAGATAGATAAAGAGAATTAGAGATAAAAAAGTGGAAGAAAGACATAGAAAGCCAGGGAAAGAACTACGCAGGCAGTGAAAGAGATAGAAAGATATTCGCACAAAAAGTGATGGAAAAAACAAAGAGCAAGAAAAAAAAGAGAGAAATAGAAACGGGGGGATGTGAAAGAGAGATAAAGAAATAGAGAGAGGAAAAGAAACGAAGAGAAAAAAGAGAGAAAGAAAGAAAGCCTATCATAGCCATGCTTAGTATAGCATATCGCGGAAGTGAGTTAGGGAAGTGATGTTGAGGAGTAGGAAGGGGGGGGAGGTGAGAGGTTGAGCCATAGGAAAGCCATCGATAGCATAGTATATGAACGGGTGGGAAAGAGAAGTGAGGCCGAGGAGGAGAAGAAACGGTGAAGCATAGTATACCCGTGTATAGTATAATATAACAATTGGGTAGCCATGTACAGTATAGCATATAAATGGGTGAGAAAGTGAATTGAGTATGAGGAGCAAGGAAAGGAGGAGGGAAAAGGATTAAGTGGTATAGTCATGTATAGTATAGTGTAGCAAGGGGTGGGAAAGGGAAGTGAGGTGTGGGTGAGAGAATGAAGGAAGGAACACCGCCGGCTTCGCTGATTCTTCAGTCTTCGTACCACTGGTGTGTAGCTGCCCAAAATTTTTAAGTGACTTGAATGCTTTTTAGTAAGCAGGGCCATTACTTTGCGCTGTGGGAATATTATTTATTTATTTATTTATTTTTATTTATTTATTTATTTATTTATTTATTTATTTATTTATTTATTTATTTATTTATTTATTTATTTACTTACTTGAAAATACTGTTAACCAACTTGACCAACGCAGGAGGGGCAGTACACATTAATAAAGAGAAAGATATCTTTGTAGACACAACGGTACTATGGTCAAGTATTAGACAACAAGGCGGTATCAAAAAACACAATAAGGATGGAGCAAAGCAACAGTGATTGCATAATAATGAAGGACATGCCCTTGAATACCAAAATCAAAACCAACATCAGCAAGAAAACAACCTCCAATCTAACCAAATATGTGTTCTTCCAGAGACTCAGGGGATTCGTGGTTCGAAGCAACTGAATCCAGCAGCCCAAAAACGCCTACCATGTAAATGTGGCTATTCGTCAGCGCAACTGAATTGAAGGTGGCAGGACGTACGAAGAGGGAAGCGAAAAAAACGATCCCGGCTAAAGTACGTCGGAGTGCTTTCTACGAACAGCGTCGCGAAAAGCGCTGAAACCTACCGCGTTCCTCTCAACAGGTGCGCACGTTGTGAAAAGACAAATCAGGTAATCCTCTTTTCCAGAGTTAAACGACACCGCTTCTCCCGCGATAACAACCTGTCCTCGAAACAAAATCTCCTCTATTCCCGTCGCTAAGAACACACTCGCACCCGCAACAATCGTTAGTGCTGTTTTTTTCCCCGATCTCTCGCGTTAAGCCTAATCCTACACGTCTTAATCGCTAGAACAAGCGGCAGCGGCAGAATAAAAAAACGACTGTTCTCGGTCGGCTGCTCTTTTTTCTCCGACGAATACCTCATGGAAAGGTATCACGCACGAAGAGTCAGAAATCCAACTTCTTTAAAGCATTTCTGTGTCTTCTTTAGTTATCAATATAGATAACAATCATCGTTCGTCGTATTCCTGGGCGGCATATGCGGTACCTGCAAACGAGCTCTCTCGGGTTGTATGCGGGATAAAAAAGATAACGCTGAAACTAAAGCCACTTACACTTTAATCCTCGTTTAAGCGTTACCGACATCTTTTTTCTCTTTCAGGATTTCATCTTCTTGCTTTTTCGAAAGCCAGATAAGAAAAAAAAGTTTATTATAATAATTCGCTCGAGCAAACACACCGCCTCCAGAGAATGCGACATTTCTTCCATAGACACTTGGGTACATGCAATTCGGCCAACACGCTTTTTTTTTTTCTTTTTTTGGTTATCGGCTGCTGGGCTTCAAATATAATATTCAAGGAACCACTCGTAATAAGCCTCGTTCAGCGATACAGTTAAACGTGGACAGGGAGGGTACTAACGGTTAAGTTTAAGAGATAAGCTATAACCATAATTGAATTAACCAGCCACGTCTGAGTGCGAAGTCGTTACCGTCCACTAACTACACGCGAGAAATTGACCAGATGGCACTATATACGAAACCACTATTCTCGTTCCTGGCGGAAAGCGAAAGCAAATTGAGGAAGAAACCGACAAAAAAAAAAGGAATAGGACGAAACGAATAAAACTTAACCCTGTTGGAGGCCGGTATGGTTCAAGGAATTTTTTATCTCTCAAAACAATAAGTAGCAGCTTTTTTTACTCAAAACTGCGCATGACATTTTTGAAGCTAAGCTGGAATATCCCATTACAACCGAACTTCGTTACGATAAGCGAAAGCGAAATGATGAGATTAGGAAAACTTTGTTTTTTCTTTTCTTTTTTTCTAAAGGTCATCGCTTTTTTTTACGCACGGGAGGGTGAAAAGGACACGCGCATGCAACAGGGAACATTTAGGCTTTTCGGTTATTTTTGGTTTTGTGAATATTTTTCTCGTGCGAAATTTCCTGCTGTGTGAGAAGTTCTGGGGCTGAATCCACACAACTTCCCTTTCGTAAGCGCGTTTTCTTATTGATAAGCTGGTTTCGCTAATGATATGTTCCGCATCGTAATTGGCCGAAATATTTTCTTACGAAACTTGTTTGCATAAGAAGGTTTTTCTTAATATGAGCCCTGTTTTGTTGACATTTCTGTTTCATGAACATTTCCCGTTTTGTTAACATTTTCTATTTCATGAACACTTCTATCGCAGTAGTCAAACATTTGTTTAAGCGAATAATTAATAATAATTGTTGAAGTTCTACGCCTCAAAACCACCACATGACTAGGAGGAACGCCGTAGTGGAGGGCTCCTGAAATTTCTTGTACCTGGGGCACTTTGACGGGCACCTATATCTAAGTACACGAACCTCGAGCATTTTCGCCTCCATGAAAAATGCGGTCGCCGTGGCCGGGATTCAATCCCACGACCTTCGTGCCAGCTGTCGAGCACCACTAGACCACCGTGGCGGGTTTTAAGCGAATGCGCGTCCATCTATTTCTTTTAGGGGCGAAGCTCCTTAGGGTGTGGGTCTGTCCCTCCTCTGTAGTTGTAGTAGTAGTAGTAGTAGTAGTTGTAGTAGTAGTAGTAGTAGGTAGGTAGCCACGTGTAGTGGAATGTAACCACTCCACGTGATAAAGATGACGATGACGCAGTATAGTGGAATGTACCCACTACAAGTGATAACGATGAAGTATAAGCGCGTTCCAGTATAGTGGAATGTACCCACTACACGTGATAAAGATGACGATGACGCAGTATAGTGGAATGTACCCACTACACGTGATAACGATGAAGTATAAGCGCGTTCCAGTATAGTGGATTGTACCCACTACACGTGATAACGATGACGATGACGCTAATGACCATGAAGTATAAGCGCGTTCCAGACCACACATTCTCTCTGCCATGGATGAAAACGATCGAGCTTCGCCCACTCATCATCATTCACTTCGTGGATATGGCGTGAATTTTTTCAGTAGCCGTGCTCTGTTACGATATAGAAGTACCCAACGAAGTGGACGGGGAAGCACATTCCGTCGTATCGGACGCGTAATACGAAGGTGTTGGGTTCGGATCCCGCCGACGTAAAGGGTGATTTGGCGTCCACTTTTATTCAGTTCACGTCAATAATACAACACTACTGTTAGTAGACAACAATGAATGTCCCCTATGTCTTCCACGACCTCAATGTCTGATGGATTAATTAGGTTGTGTCTTACAATGAGAGAGATAAATGAACTTTATTTTCGACCAGGCTCTTTTGTACTTCAGCCCTAAGGTGGGTGGCCTCCTCAGTCCAGGTAGCCATGGATCGCTGCCGCCGCCCAAGCCCTGTTCACGAATCGTACCTGGTTGTCAGGGTCTTCGGTCACCAGCAGAGCCTCCCACTGGCCTTAGAATTTTTTCTCTGTATCCGCTCCTTTCTCTTCGTTTTCGCTTGGTGTCTAACAACGAAACAATAAAAATTAATGAAGGAGTCGTCGCCATTTCTTCGCGACGGCTACCCCTTTCCAGTTAGTTCTTGGAATAAAATGAATAAATAAATAAAAAACAAATATATATATATATATATATATATATATATATACATATATATATATATATATATATATATATATATATATATATATATATACGCGCACACACACACAATCGCAGTGCACACTTTTATTGCAGTCCGCTCAATATTCATCACATATATTGGTGGGCTTGAAAAAAACAGCACTTGTTCAAAAACAAACACCTTGAAGCACTTTCATTGCTCTGCAATTTATCCGTGTTGGCCGTGGGCCTAGTATTTTGGCCCCTTCTTTAATTTATACCAACAACTTCTGAAATAGCATTGAATTAATTTAATTAGAAAACAGGGAAGAGGAAAGGATTACACGTTGATGAGATAAGCTAGCAATAAGGTTAAACGCCAACGGGTGAAAACACGTGGCCAACTCTTTGCTCCGCACGGACAAACCGCAGGCGCGCGGCGTAGGCAACGCGAAACTCCCCAAGAATAAAACGAATCGCCGGAGAGCGGGGCTTTCCTGCGGCACACGGCTCCCACGGCGGGGAGTACTGCAGTGCAGCATTTTTCTCCCGCGTGGCTGTCTCCACCGCAGACCACGGCGGGCGAACTTGAACCTTGACCTTTCAGAACCGCAGCGCGCGGCAGCGGTCGAACGAAACGCGGTCGCAGCGTCGGCCGTCGTCAAGGTAAGTTCGAAAGCGCGGTGCCTCTCTCCGGGTGGCGACGACTTTCGCGTCTGACACTGGGCGTCCCCCGGTAAACATTTAATTAAAAGTTTCTGCGGTTCGTTTTCGTTCGAAGACCCAGTTCTTCGGTCATTCGGTCGTCGGCTGGCCTCTCGCCCGAGACGGCTCTAAGCGACTGGATGGGAATCGATAAATGTAGACAGAAGCGCAGTAGAAGGGGGGGGGGCGAGGGGGGGGGGCGAGGGGGGGGGGGCGAGCACCTCCTAACACGTAGAACAATATTAATGAGAACTAAGAGACAAAGAGAGAGAGAGAGAGGCGAAGGAGAAAGGCAGGGAGGTTAACCAAGCTAAGCTCGGTTGGCTACCCTACACGTGGGGTGGGGGGAAAGGGGGGAATAATAGATAAGATAGAGAAGAAAGAAAGAAAAAAGGAACGGAAATGAACAGTCAGTAATAACACACACAACGTAAACACGCGCTGGTGATTCACAGACGCTCGCGAAGTCCGGTCGCCTTCAGGTAGCTCAGTAGGGCTTTCGTGGCCAAGGAAAGTATAGGGGATGTTATTAGAAGTGATTGTAATGCAAATGTGAAGGAAGAAAAGTGGACGAAAAGATAACTTGCCACCGGCAGCGCAAAAAGAGTGTTCCCCACTCGCCGTAATGGCAACAGTCGGCGCTCACTGACGCTCCCAAGTTTAAAAATGCACATATATACCCTATAAAGTGGACGGAGGGATGACCGCCACCGTAGCTCAGTGGTAGAGCATCGGAACGCGTTATTCGAAGGTCGCAGGTTCGGTCCCTGCCGGTGGCAAGTTATCTCTTTTCGTCCACTTTTTCTTTCTTCACATTTACATTACAATTACTTCTAATAGCATGCCCCTATACTTTCCTTGGCATCATTGTCTGTTAGTTCTCATTAATGATTGTGTTTAACAAAGAGCAAACGAGCCCTTAAAATTACACTTATTTCCTTCTTTAACACGTAGAACAGTGTTTCTCAAATGGTGGTCCGCGAAGCCATTTTTGAGGTTCCGCGACACCAATCCTGGAACAAAAAAATATTAAGGCAGCTTCGCACTAGTGGGGCCAAGCTTGAAGGAAGTGCGGAGCTGGGCAGCCTTCTTTGTTTCTCTTCGGTTTTCTCTTTCTTTCCTCCTCTATGTCTTTCTTTCTGGATTTTTCTTTATTTCTGTCTTTTTTTCCCCTTCTATTTCTATTCATTTCTATTTTGCTTCCTATATTTCCCTTTCTTTCACTCTATTTCCATTTCTCGTTTGCTTACTCTATTTCTCAATTTTTATACGTGGTTTTACTTAATTTGCTCATTTTGCTTAATTTGCCTGAAGACGCTCGAAGAACAAGAGGAAGGAGACTTGTCTTTGGTGCGAGCGCGTGCTCAATATGCTACAGTTGGCTATGCTATCTGTGGATTTGCCTGCTTTAAAATCATCAAGGCGCTAGAAAAACACGAGCAAGATGACTTCTCTATGGCGCGAGCGCGCGCTCAGATGTCTATGCTGTATGTGGTTTTGCCTGCGTTACGCCAAGCGACGATGACAGCAAATCGTGAAAACCACGATTAAACTTTGTAGCGGGATACCTCGGAGCACTGGCATGCTACAAGAATTCTTCCAAGTGTAACTGTGTAGAAGCTCGACTGCCTCCTACTTTTCAATACAAACATGACCGCTTGCTGCCCTCACTGAAAAATTTATTATTTAATCTTAGTTAATTGGGTTGCTGTCAGCGATAGTTAGTGTCTCACTCTGTGTCCCCCTCAATACATAACTCACCTGCAAAGGTGGTTTTAGCGCGTCTCCAAGAGCTGAATTTTAAGAAAACCATAAAGCTCAATTTTGAACACCCTGTACAAAACATGTGGGACTGTTTAACAGGTGTTTGTGGGTGCACCGTTTGCACATATCTTTAGCGCCATTCCGTAACGTTTCGATCAATAAAAAAATTACACCACAGTCACCTTCCTTCTGCGTGGTTCGCATAACATCGATTCCCATGGTACGTGGGATCTGCCGCTTTTTTTTACAGCGAAAGCTGTTATGAGATCACAACAACAGCCGTTTTTGGCATCGTAGTTGTGCGTTGCCGCCGCCGGTGTCCGTAACCGGTATCACTCGAAATATGAAAAATACGAAAAAGAAAAAAAATACTCAGGGTAGAATGGGATTCGAACACGGCACCCACTGCGTGGCAGCCGAGGGTTCTTCCACAGGGTGAGGCCGGTGCTTGAGAATTCGTTGCAAACAGACCCTATGCCGATTTCATGTCGGTGAAGAAATCACCGTTGACATGTGTCATATAGGATTTTAGAAGAGTAAGATAACAACCAGGTATCACACAATGGGAACTGCGCAATGAGTGGGTCGTTGAATGCTTCCAACCCATTACAAAAGGTTCGGCCATAATTCTTCACCGTCATCAGCCACATCATCAACAATGTGCGCATAACGCCTTACATGTGTGAAAGCGGGTACTCCGCTTCTCCGAAGAATAACAAACAATGCCATACTGAGTGGTTCCCTACTTTCCGAAAATTGTGATTTTATGGCGTATGGTGTGCCATGCAGGTGTACTTGTAGTAGTTGCCCCAAAAGAGTTTACAACAGGCCCTAGAAAGGCCGCTCTTTCAGCTATCACTGTGACAGTGCTGCGCGTTCCGCGTAGCACTGTCACACTGCACTGTTCACACTGCACTGTTCACACTGCACTGCTCACACTGCACTGCACACTGCACTGTCACACAGCACTGTTCCGCGAATTTTTAGTCGCGGGGACAATCGGCGGTCGCGCTTCGGTCCACTGGATGGGGCCTCTGCATATTTTTTCAAGCTACTCACGACTAGAGTCATTAAGCTAGTAGCGTGGGTGAAAACGACGTTGGTTTAAGCTTGATGTTTATCAAACGAATGCACTAAGCTTCATGTAATTAGGTGGAGTAGCTGCCGAGTAACACAAGAATTTCCTTCCTATCTCCGGAGATAAGTTTCCTCCTGAGACCGTCATCAAAATATCCAAGGAGTGACGTTCGTGGTTAAACCATTCATCTCCCGATGCGGCAGCCTTCTTAGGTGAAATGGATGTGTAATTAGGTTAAGAGCACTCCGGTGGCCTGGCAGTGCGAGGCACGTTCTAGCGTGCTTCAGAGAGCTGCTCGACTTTCTCGCAGCCAGAAATACGCAGGCTAATTGCATCTGCGGCGCTGCCGTAATACATTCCCGACCAGAACTACAAGGCACTAGCGTTCGCGGCGTCGCCTTGCGTGCCAAGTCGACGCTTATTCTCGCACGTTACCACTCTATCATCAATTCGCATCCTGCGGTCAAAACGGATGTGATTTACATTGCGATATGCGACATCATTCAGCGACGGAAGCTAGGTCTCCTTACTTCGTAGCACAGAAGGTGCGATTAGAATTTGCGGATGACGTCACGGGGTGCCGTCACCGTACGAACTCATAACGGCGTCACAGATCGGGTAAACCTTTGTGACATCGCATTATGAGTACATCGCGTAGCATCCTCGCTTGGTCAAAGCTACGCCGATCACGGAGGTCGTGCAACACCCAAGTGAGTTGGAGGAGGCTTCGGGTAGAAAGCAACAATGCAATCGACTGAGACCGTCAAAGCTGCGCCGATCACGGAGGTCGTGCAACACCAAGTGAGGTGGAGGAGGCCTTCGGGTAGAGAGCAACAATGCAATCGACTGAGACCGTCAAAGCTGCGCCGATCTCGGAGGTCGTGCAACACCAAGTGAGGTGGAGGAGGCTTCTGGTAGAGAGCAACGATGCAATCGACTGAGACCGTCAAAGCTGCGCCGACCACGGAGGTCGTGCAACATCAAGTGAGGTGGAGGAGGCTTAGGGTAGAGAGCAACAATGCAATCGACTGAGACCGCCAAAGCTGCGCCGACCACGGAGGTCGTGCAACATCAAGTGAGGTGGAGGAGGCTTAGGGTAGAGAGCAACGATGCAATCGACTGAGACCGTCAAAGCTGCGCCGACAACGGAGGTCGTGCAACACCAAGTGAGGTGGAGGAGGCTTCTGGTAGAGAGCAACGATGCAATCGACTGAGACCGTCAAAGCTGCGCCGACCACGGAGGTCGCGCAACATCAAGTGAGGTGGAGGAGGCTTCGGGTAGAGCAACAATGCAATCGACTGAGACCGTCAAAGCTGCGCCGACCACGGAGGTCGCGCAACATCAAGTGAGGTGGAGGAGGCTTCGGGTAGAGAGCAACAATGTAATCGACTCAGACCGTGAAGGTAATTTAATAAGTGCCTCTCGCACTGCGGCTGGTTGCGCCTCAAAAGAAGTCTGAACTTCGATTGTTAACTTTATGCGTTACACTCGCCGTAATGGCAACAGGTGGCACTGACTTACGCTCCCACGTTTAAATGCACATATTTACCCTATAAAGTGGACGGAGGAGTGACGGCCACCGTAGCTCAGTGGTAGAACATCGGACGCGTTATTCGAAGGTCGCAGGTTCGGTCCCTGCCGGTGGCAAGTTATCTTCTCGTCCACTTTTCTTTCTTCACATTTACATTACAATTACTTCTAATAACATCCCCTATACCTTCTTGGCATCATTGTCTGTTAGTTCTCATTAGTATTGTGTTTAACAAAGCAAACGAGCCCTTAAATTTACACTTGTTTCCTTTATAGTATACAGCAGGCTTTCACCTCCAAGTCACATGTTGCGAAAAAAAAAATTTTTTTTTTAAGGGTATGATTTGTTTTGCTGGAGAGGGGGGCTGAACATCCTGCGTATTGTAGTGTTTTTTATGCTTGGTATCATATGGCATTGAGGAACTTCAGGAACTCGACGCGCCTGGTGCGCCACTCCTTGGCTAGGCACCTTGAGTCAGAACTTCGATGTTATTAGGATAGCTGCCATTTAGAGTTGTATAACTTTGCCCTTAATCTAATAAATTCGCTCTCTCTCTCTCTGCCCTAGCGTTGTGTGCTAATGTGCATTTCAATCTAAATACACGATTCGCTGAAGAGACGTGTCACCTTCTGCACTTAAGGCAAAATCGAAGATACCGTGAAAGTTCGCATTATGAAATGTTTACCATACAGCCGCAGTGATCGTTATGATTCAAAATTGAATACTCCTCACCATTCTAATTCTACATGACGCAGCAAAACAAAATTCAGATCGCGCTAAACTAATATTCGTGTGTAATAAAAAATGACGCCGAATTAGCACTGTGAAGAGGAGTGGTCTTGCACTTTGAATTAAGCTGTTTAATGACCACCGCCCGCCGATATTTTCTGTTAACTTGGGCAGGCAGGCAGGCAGGCAGGCAAAGAACTTTATTATTATCCGGAGGCGGCGCTCGACCCCTCTTAGGCGGTGACACCGGTGGGCCACTCCCACGACGGGACGCCGTGGGGAGGTTAAACTCCACGGCCATGTCGCGGGCCCTCTGGATGGCCCTAAGCTGGTCTCCTTTGTCGTGGCTTGTGAGGAGATAGTTCCAGTCCGCCTCCACAGAGGGAGACTCGCTGCTCTCGCGGAACGCAGGGCATTGCCACAGCATGTGTTGCCAGGTACATTTGGGGTGGCCACAGCGCGGGCACCCCGGATCTATGCCATCCATGTATTTCGAGCAATTTAGAGGCGATGCATACGCCTCCGTCTGTAAAAGACGTAGAGTTATTGACTGAGGTCTTGTTAAGTGTGAGTGCGGGAATGAGTACTTCCGCCGCTCCAACTGGTAATGTTTGCAGATTTTATTAAAAGTTCACAACGGATCTCTGAAGTACCAAGTAACGTCCTCAGCCTTCGAGTGGTTCTTGTCGACGTGGAATGTGAGACCTCGCGCCCTGGGAGTGAGAGCTTTCGCAAAACATGACGTTTCATACACGTTCTTCGGGATTTTTTTTTATGGTGCTCAGGCCTTTCTTCCTCTTTAACAAAAACCACCTAAATGCTTCGAGCACTAGCAGCTTCCTCGTGATAAACGCTTAGTAAAGAAACCCAGGGGGTTGAAATTTCCGGAGCCCCCCACTACGGCGCCTTTAATAATCATATCATGGTTTGGGGCCGTAAAACCCTAGAAATTATCATATAATTATGTGTGATAAACACCACAAGGCACGGTCCACGCCATAAAGGTCAGCCTTCGGAGGAAATTCGAAGGCCCGCTCAATTATGGTTTCCGCGACGTCAGCGTTCCAGGCTGACCAGGTCATTTGCGTTCCCTGGCGCGCCATTAGGTCTTTACGTCATTCGCTGCGTAGCGATTAACTTCCTGAATCTGAGCCGAATACCCGGTGACCGTGGCGAGTGCGGCAGTTGGGCTTTTCAGAACTTCAACATTCAACACCATTTAACCCTTCGAAGCCTTTCTTAGCCAACTTCACCCACTTCTAAAGCATCTATCTATCTATCTATCTATCTATCTATCTATCTATCTATCTATCTATCTATCTATCTATCTGTCTGTCTGTCTGTCTGTCTGTCTCTCTCTCTCTCTATCAATCTGTCTGTCTGGCTGTCTATCTATCTATCTATCTATCTATCTATCTATCTATCTATCTATCTATCTGTCTGTCTGTCTGTCTGTCTGTCTGTCTGTCTGTCTGTCTGTCTGTCTGTCTATCTGTCTATCTATCTATCTATCTATCTATCTATCTATCTATCTATCTATCTATCTATCTATCTATCTATCTATCTATCTGTCTGTCTGTCTGTCTGTCTGTCTGTCTGTCTGTCTGTCTGTCTGTCTGTCTCTCTCTCTCTTTATCTATCTATCTATCTATCTATATATATTTAGTCGCCTACTACTTAGTGCTTTCGTGGCGGTTTCGTTAAACGGATATATACCAAAATCGGTATGGCATGACTTGAGTGTATGGCGAAAATAAATCTGAGGTCATGACATGACAGTCGTGCTATCCATGAAATATATGTCATGGTTTACATGGTATTGCCTCGGTCTTTTCGTGGTGCTTTCGTTGGCTTCATGTATACCAAAACTGAAATGACATGGCATGAGAGTGTGACGAACGTGAGTGACAGGATGGTAACACGAAAATCCTGACGTGCATGGCATGTAGGTTATGATTTACACGGCACGATCTTGGAGCTCTGGTGCGCACGCTTGTCCTTAACTTTATGCGTGCTAAAATTGGCGTGGCATGACTATGACGAACATAAACACACAGATCTGTTTAGAAAATATTTATTTACACTATGTACAGAGCATAAATTATGTATGACATATCAGTGTACAGGGATACATTCACGTTTTCACCATTGTACATCACAAAAACTAACACTCTCGCATAGGGCGAACAGCAGAAGTCTGATCAGCAACACACCATACAAACCAATTCATAAGTCAAGAACCACAATGAAATCCATGCTCCGCGGGTGTTGTTCACATTCCGTGGCCGTCCGATATTTGCTAGCGACATCCGCGCCAATGCAGCGGCTAGACTCGACTGACGTGGGTGAAACGCGTACGAGAGGGTAACAACGAATTTTACATCATGTCCCTGCAGAAGTCTTTTATTCAACTATCACATAATTCAGCGCAGCCTTTACAAAAAAGATTTATAAACCGATACGCATCCGCCTCCGAAAATTTCTGTACTACGCGTTGTTCGGAGTTGCCAGATGCTACCGAGCTAACAAGCAAATAATCATCACAAAGAAAGCCGAAAGAAGCGGAAATATAATTAATTTTCCCACTTTTGAAAATATTTTTAATTATAATAGAAATTGTCACTCAAATACGAAGTGGAGTTGAAAGAAAAAAAAGTAACTTTAATTATTTTTTACAGCGAAAATGTGCACAACTTGGAACGAAACATTATCTTTACTTTTTAACATTGTCTCCAGGGTAGCCTCCACTCGGTTGAATGCACGTTTGATAGTGCACGTTTTGGCGTTACTTTTGATTCCCCCCAACGTATGTTTGACTTTCAACACTCAGCTACTCAGTCATCGGCAAACGCGCTATTAGTGAACGACAAACGTGCTGTTCCTGAACGTGATGGTCACGGAAATAACTATATTTGCATAAAAATGCATATAAGCCCCCTTCCCCTTAAAAAAAGCAAAACAGAAAGCGGCAAGCGACTGGAAAGTTATCAAGTGACTCGGCGAGAAAAAAAGCCCTAATCCCACTTATTGTAAGCGGAACTAGCAACTCTGGCGTTGTTTCATCGCCATAAGAGATCTTGTTCTACGCGGCGTTTTGTCAGCGGACGCGATCTGCCGTTACCTAGACATACGTAATGCACTTGACACAGGGCACGGTTGAAACAAAACATGCCTTCTTTTGCAAACGTGCCTTCTATTGCAAACGTGCCTTCTATTGTAAACTTCAAAGAGGGCATGGCTGAACACAAAACATGCCTTACTTGGTCGCAAGTGTGCATGTCCGCTGAGGGGGGCGTCTGTCTTGTGTTCTTTACTGTGCTATGTTTTTGTGTGCGCTACACCCAAACTGTCTTGCAGTATAAAGTACACGCGGAAACATTTTAGTTTGTATGTCTGCTTATGAGGGAACTGTTTTCACCCTTTATGAGAGGTGGATTTGCAATGCCGCTCGCCGAGACCAGAGCTGTAGGCGTCACCCCCCAAAAAAAAGAGTTGCTAAATACGTTACTCGTTATGCTAGCGTAAAAGCGACGCGTTACCGCCCTACGTTACCTCCAAACAAAGGGTAACGCGTTACCGTTACCGTTACAGAAAAGAAAGCAATGCACGTTACTTGCGTCGTTACTCCATGGTCAGAAATTTGGATCGGTACACCTTCGCTACAGGAGCCCACAGTAACAATGCTATAAAGCTCACATTTATATTTCACATATAACTTATAGTTCAAAGAAGGTTTTTACCTGAAATACTGATTTAACGAGAATATTTTGCACGAATGTGCCTGACCCCAGCAATATTATAGTGAGCTATGAAGTTGCATGTAGTTATTTGTGGTGGCTCGTAACTCCGCGGCGCACGGTAAAAAAATTTTCTCAGTGCGACATTAAACACAAAATGATATTTAGTCATGAAGCTTTCCGCAAATAAAACGTCCCTCAACTTCCAACAAATTTAAAGTAATTTGAACGTTTAGCTTCTACTAATAAGACGGATGCTCAAATATTTTAGTCATAAAGAAATTCTTGAACGGCTTAGTTCACGGGAAGAAATAATTACACGGATATACAATTTTTACACTTTATTCTGTATAACTGCCGCGAAAATTGCGGTGTTTGGGAAAGCATCATTCGCTCAAAAATTTAGTGAGTACAGAAACGTATAATCGCAGTTGCCGATAGACAGAATCAAATCTTATTTTGAAAAAAAAAGTTGATAGCCAGCGCTAGAGTACTGCATAAAGAAGTTTCTAATAATTACAACTTGTAGAATATAGGCAACAGCTGCATTTCAAAGCTGTCGGCGGACAGCTTGCCTCGCTTCTTAATGAATACGTCCTCATCTACGCTAAATAGGCGCTCGACGGGCCGGCAGCAGTCGGCCGCTGCGACAAAAGAACGTCGGAGCGAGCTCTGAGAAAGTAACGATCACGAGACGAAGGGGCTTTGTGTAAAATCTCCCTGATAAGTGGTAAAAAAAGATCTCGCATTTCCACGAAGTGAATCATGACGAGTGGGCGAAGCACTGGGGATCGTTCTTACCGTAAATCACCCGTGACATTGCCCACTCGCGCACGCAATTGAGTGACAACGCGTGTATACAGTATTTACAATGTGTTTTTGCCGTTGAGCCGCCGCTTCCCGCGTCCTCAACTCCGTTGTAGCAGCTCGTTGTCGGCGTTGCCGTTTTGCCCTTCGCGGGCGAGAGCGCGTTCACGGTCGTTTTCATCCATGCCAGAAAGAGAATGTGTGGTCTGGAACGTGCTTATTCTTCGTCGTCCTTAGCGTCATCGTCATCATTATGACGTGTAGTGGGTACATTCCATGTACTGTGCCGTGATGACAGAAAGAGAATGTGTGGTCTGGAACGCTCTTATTCTTCATCGTCCTCAGCGTCATCGTCATCGTTATGACGTATAGTGGGTACATTGCATGTGCCGTGCCGTGATGGCAGAAAGAGAATGTGTGGTCTGGAATGCGCTTATTCTTCATCGTCATCAACGTCACCGCCATCGTCATGCCGTATAATGGTTACCTTGCATGCGCTGTGCCGAAAGTGGAGAGTGTGTGGGGGGGGGGGGGGGGGGGATTAATACATCGACTGCGAATAAGACTCACAGGGTACCTTATCCATTCACTTGAGACGATTCGAGGGACAAAGCCATCTTCTTTTTCTCCTCAGTCGGTGTATTCATGCTGCCCCACCACCCTTCTAAAGCTTTCATGCACCTAACGCGGTTTTGGACTGCCTCCAAGATGGGAGGCACCTCACCTGGTTTTGCATTGCCTCCATGATCGGACCAAGGTACGATGCCATGTGATGGCTCCATGTCACGTTACACCACGTGAAGTCACAGGGACGTCGTGATGAGGTCATAATGACGGCATGAATTTTGGCAATCTGTCACGTCATCGGGACGTCAGGCGGTGACATGATCAGGTAATTATGGTTTTTTGCGTCATTCATCCCCGACGCCGCGGAACTCCGACACCGACGGTCAAATTAGGCGTTTGATGAGGCATCTAAGGCTTTCGCCTTAAAAAAAAAAAAAAGATGGTTCCGCCTTCGAGTCATCTTAGGCGAATACATAAGACACCCTGTCATTTTTTAAATGCCCTGCAAATATTTCACCGCACAGGGGAGGTCATTTAGAGAATTCGAAATAAAAGACGTGAAAGTGGCTAAGAGATGTGTGATCACATTATTTTTGCTATCGGGTAAGCCGATACACTAATCATACATAGAAGCTGGCTCTGGTTCAAAACCAGAGCAGACGCCCAGGCTCATCAAGACAGCGCACCTCAGCAGTTAAATCGTGGGTTTAATTCCGTTGACACTGCGACTGTGGGTGTCCACCCTTCATGGTTTTAGCGCGTAGCTCTTAGGCGTTCCTGCGTTGAGCGGTGTCATCGTCGGCGCAACCGATAGAGCAAACGAAGATGAAAAAAGCGAACGCGAAGTCGGTCTATATCACGAGCCACTGGTTTCTAACGTCGTTGTCTTCCTCCGTCACGGGCGCTGGCCCCTCGGTCGGAGCTCATGCGCATGCAGGGCTGGCGTCGCTTATCGTAACAGAGCTGTCGGCGTTTCGCTTGGTTCGCGACGGCTGCAGTGCAGAGAAGCGTGCGTAGCACGTGAGCGCTGGCAGTGTCTGTGGCAATATGTAAGGAACGTTACATGGCTATAACTGCGCATAGCCAAAACCTCAAACACAGGTGGCGTTGCCCCAACATGAAACGTGCATTCGTTCTTTTAGAGCGCAGCTCTTTTAGAGCGTTCTTTTAGAGTGCAGCTCTTTTAGAGCGTTCTTTTAGAGCGCAGCTCTTTTAGAGCGTTCTTTTAGAGCGCAGCTCTTTTAGAGCGTTCTTTTAGAGTGCAGCTCTTTTAGAGCGTTCTTTTAGAGCGCAGCTCGTTTCTGCGTTGAGCGGCGTCAGCGTCGTCGTAACTGGCAGAGCGAACGAAGACGAAAGAGAGCGTACGTGGTGCGGAGGAAAGGATGAAATACGGCAATAGAGATGAGTGTGCGAAAAGGAAGGAACGACAGTGGCGAGACGACAGGTTCCGAGGCGGTCACCCACGGCGCCACAGTGGTGTGGGCCATCGCGCGGTCGCCGATGACGTCATCATAAAGTATGCGGCGAAGGTGTCCACCGATACCATACATGGAAATAAAGAGCTGCATGAACGGAGACCTGTCTTAAGCGGTTGTTGTGGAAAGCGCCCACAAGCTGCCCTTCCGCGGTCTCCCGGCTAGCGAGGCAGTTGCGCTAGGCTCCGTCTGCGGCAGTTGATGTGAGTGGGCTGCACGAAATTGTCCGCACCAGTCACGCTATTCACAGCGTGGTATGCAACTGTACATACATACATGTCTCTCTCAAACTGTTAGCCTCAACATATGGCAAAATCAGAACACCGAAACAGCTACGCTCAGAATTCGCATTAGGCAGTATCGTAATCGTCGGTGAATTTTTAGTTTAGGCTTAGGCTCACGAAGAGCTCACCGCTCTCCCATAGGAGAGTGCATAGTACTCTAAATCGTTGAACATTTTTCTAAGCGCCTGCACCGGGACGGGACGGTTTGCTGTTCTTCCATGGCTGAGTTCTCTACTCGGTTACAACCTATAGTTAAAATCTAAATCCAGTACCTAATGTCGCGTTAATTCTGCTCTAATCCGGTGCTAATTTTACTGTTATTGTAGCGGTAATGTTGTTCTTATGTAGGTCCTGGTGTAGTTCTAAATCCCAAGTTAAATCTTCAGCTCATGTGTTCCTTGGGTAAGCCCTGGTGTAGTTCTAAATCCCACGTAAAACCCTGACCTAATGTCGTTTTTGGGTAGGCCCTGGTGTAGTTCTAAATCTCACCTAAATGCTGTGCTAATGTCGTTCTTGTATAGCACTTGCTGTAGTGCTAATCCCACGCAAATCCTGATCTAATGTCTTTCTTGTGTAGCCCCTTCTGTAGTTCAAATCCCACGTAAATCCTGCGGTAACGTCTTTCTTGGGTAGGCTCTTGTGTAGTTCTATATCCCGCGTCAAGTCCCGTGCTAATGTCGTTCTTCTGAAGCCCTTGGTGTAGTTAAAAATTCTACTTTAAAGCCTGAGCTAATGTCGCTCTTGGGTAGGCCCTGGTGTAGTTGTGAATCCCACGCTAAATCCTGTGCTAATGTTGTTCTTGAGTAAATCTTGGTGTAGTTCTTAATTCTGCACTTAATGCAGCTCTGCTACTGTGAAACCTGAAGAAGTGTGTAGCATTGGCAAGCCAGGTATTCTCTCGGTAATCGCGCGCTCACCTAAAGCCCCTTAATATAGAAAGTAGCGACACTATCGTCCATATCCTCTCTCAACAGGCCGACCCTCCTCCCCCCAACAGGCCGAGCCTCATCTACATCCTCTCCCAAACGGCCGCAGTGCGGGCGCCGGCCATATAACCCAGATCTCGCCACCTTCCTATCAAGAATGCTATGTCACGCTGATAACACGTGCGATGTTCGGGGCCGGGGATGTTCGTGACCTTTGCTGGGCGACGGCCCGAGAGGCGGGAGAGGAGAGCGCGCGGCGCGGCGGCTGGGTTCAAAGAAAGACGGTACTTTACAAAAAATATGCAGGGACTTTACGCTCACCGAGACGGTAACGCCCTCTCTTGCACGGCGCGGGTCTGAGCCGGATGTTTGAGAAGTGTTTTTCGTGATTTTAATGTAGTTAATGTGATTAATTCTTGGTTATTTCTTTAGTTTACAATAGTTTTTAGCCTTATAAGTTTATTTTACACTGGTTTTGAGCAATGTTGGCCTTGGTTTAGGCCTGTATCGATCACTGCGTCATGACACGGTGGATCAACGACAGGCCGGGCCCCTGAAGTAAGGCGCACTTAAAGGTAACGAGTTACGTAACACCTCACGTTACCGAAAAAAAATGTTAACGTAACTACGTTACCCGTAAGAGTTTCGGTATGTTAACGAGTACGTTATTAAGTTACCGAAAGAAAGTAACGCGTCACCGGTAATGCCGTTGCATGTAACGCGTTACCGCCATCACTGCTTCCGGCAGGGGGCTATAGCGTTTTGAATTATGAGTTCATTCTTCTCCTCACATGAGCAGTGAAACACAAGGCAGGCAACTAATTAACTCGAAGAAAGATTACATTTCCGTTGATGACATAAGCATTAATCACATTAGACAGCTCCTACCCGTCCAGTTTACGAGCTGTTTTTTTTTTTTTATTTCGTTCCAAAAGCCAAAAGAAAAAAAGCCAAAAAAAGTTCCAACTGATCCCGCGCATTGTGGTAATTGAGTTTGTGCAAAGTCGGCGAGTAGCGGCCTATGCCGGTTTTTTTTTTTTTTCGCTTTATGTCGAACGTTACGTATTGGATCGATGTCTTTGGATAAATGTAGTAGTTGTGCGCGTATCGTAGGGTTCGTACGCTTCCTAGCCAATCTGATCACACTACAATCTGACTATACTGGCGTGTATGTAGCTCATGGCCCGGCCTGACGTCAGCACTCACGTTAAATCGGTGCCAGTTTTATCGCAGCAAGGTGCGCGCTACAGTGCAGCGACGTGCATATGGTAAGTAGGAGTATTCGACGTATTTGAGCAACGCATGGCTATAGGTTCCAGAGTCTATGTTTATTACATTAGTACAAAAGTGGATAGCGAGCACTGCAACCACAGGTGGAGTTGCCCCGACCTTTGGTATGCATAAGCTCTTTTTGCAAAGCTGTTTGAAGCTCTAGTGTGGCACTGTGGTAGAATACTTGACTGCCATGCAGAATGCTTGAGTTTGATTCCGGTTCAATCCATGATCTTTATTCTTTCCTTCTATCGTGATTTTTCGCCCGTTGAGAACGCCGTCGACGTCAGCACCGGACGGGCTCCTTAACGCTCCCGCGTTAAGATTTCCAGCCTATTCTCGCTGAGCCTTGCTTTTTACAGACGGTCAATCACTTGTGGCGCATACCCGTATACCATGGGCCGTCTTATGCGGGTATGAGGCACTCGAGACCAGTGGAAAGGGTTTCGTAACGTATGCGCCAGGCAATTCACGTTATTCATATGCCGTGACCTGTGAATCGTGTTCAACGTACACTCATGTCCTTCTATGCCAATTTCGGTGTATACCGAGCTAAGGAGACTACCACAAGAACGCCCAGACGTAGGAGGATGGATCGATGGATGGATGGACGGACGGACGGACGGACGGACGGACGGACGGACGGACGGACGGATGGATGGATTGGATGGATGGATGTCCGTCCGTCCGTCCGTCCGTCCGTCCAAGCACAACGACCGCCGACCCCAGCTATGTTAAGCCAGCGAAACCAGTCTTTTTACTGGTTCCCTCTTTTTTGATGTAATAAAAATATCATCACCACCACAACATCACTAGCATTTTCACTGCTCTTTTCTGTTTAGAAAAAATTTATTTACACTATGTACAGAGCATAAGTTATGCATGACATATCAGTGTACAGGGATGCATTCACATTTTCACCATTGTAGATCACAGAAACT
This sequence comes from Rhipicephalus appendiculatus, assembly GCA_030522465.1. Taxonomy (NCBI): domain Eukaryota; kingdom Metazoa; phylum Arthropoda; class Arachnida; order Ixodida; family Ixodidae; genus Rhipicephalus; species Rhipicephalus appendiculatus. Next base: position 1,595,070 of record JALIZH010032988.1, read on the forward strand.
AACACTTTCGCATAGCGCGAACAGCAGAAGTCTGATACGCAGCTTTGGCAACTACTTTCGGCGGTGTCGTACGCAATAAACCCGGCGCCGGGGAGCCTACGGAAGTGCGGCGCTCGAAGCTGCGCCGGTCCCATTCGTATTGTTATGCGCCGATTTTCAATAACCGATGATCTCTCGATCGTGTGCTTCTCGACAATCAGCCATTTCTGATACGGCACTTCGTTCTTTTATCGAGGGCACTTGTCTTTTCACATTGCCACATAGCATTGTTGCCTGCATACGAACGCGTGACCATTGTTGTTGGCTGTAGCAACTGACGTGTTGCGCTGCTGAGCACGGTGATGAACATGGAGGAAGGAAAAAGAAAGGAGGGAGCGTTACGTCACACGAGTGAAACCCAGTGAATCCCTCCGTGTCGGCCCAACACGTGATCAAAGCATCAGAGCGCGCGGTAGGCTTTAGTACTCTCGCTGGCGTTCCGTTTTAGGGGCGAAGCTCTTTAGGGTGTGGTTCTGTCCCTCCTCTGTAGTAGTAGTAGTAGTAATAGTAGTAGTAGTAGTAGTAGTAGTAGTAGTAGTAGGTTGTTAGCCACGTATTGTGGAATGTACCCACTCCACGTGATAAAGATGACGATGACGCAGTATAGTGGAATGTACCCACCACACGTGATAACGATGAAGTATATAAGCGCGTTCCAGCAGGCTATAGTGGAATGTACCCACTACACATGATAACGATGAAGTATAAGCGCGTTCCAGTATAGTGGAATGTACCCACTACACGTGATAACGATGACGATGACGCTGATGACCATGAAGTATAAGCGCGTTCCAGACCACACATTCTCTTTCTGCCATGGATGAAAACGATAGAGCTTCGCCCACTCATCATCATTCACTTCGTGGGTATGGCGTGATTTTTTTAACCGCCTGCGTGAGCCAGCCGGTCTGCGCCGAACAAGCGCTCTTCGATTAAAAGCTACCGGGCGCCAGAAGTCTCGGCAAGTCTCATTGCTTGCGTGATCTTGACGCAAAAGGTCACGTGTTGGGCCGACACTGCTGGCTTCAAAACGTGTCTGCTTGCCAAGGCTGGCAGCGTGACGTCATGCTCCCTCCTTTCTTTTTCTTCCTCCATGGTGATGAAGGTGCAATTCCCAACATGGAGGCAGGAAACAGTTACCAGGGAGCGTTGCGCAATGCCAAAAAAGAAAAAGAAAGACAGAGAAAGGAAGAAAGTAAAAAAGCCTTCTATTGGGAAACTCAATTAGAGATCTCGTTCAAAGTTTAGGGTCAATATTGGCCATTGATTGTCCTTAATTTTTTTATTCATCCGGAAGTTTTTTCAGCTCCATTTTAACTGACCTTTTTTTCAGCGGCAGGGGAGGAAGCGACTTAAGGCTTGAAGAGTATAAAAATGAGAATTCTGTGTAATCGCAGCCGGATTTTTTGTAATTGCCGCAGCACGTAATTCGGTTCGTTGGCTGGAGTCTTCGACAATTAAGCTATTTGCATAAAAGGAGACTGCTCTTTCGCGTTCTGATTCGCGGGGCGCTGGTATTTAAAACTGCTGATGGCTGGTTAGGCACAATTGCAAGGCATCTCGTTAGTGACAGACGAAATACCAAGGTTGAATTCCATCCTCCGCAAACTTTTTTGATTGCGCGAACAAAGAAAAGACGCAAACAGGAACACGGTTACACACGCAAAGCGCAGTCGAATTGAATGAGCATATTAATTTCTCTGCTTTGAACTTCCGTGCTTTTTGCACAAAAAATTAAGGCATCTTCGCTCTAGTGGTGCCAGGCATCAAGGAAGGGTGGAGCTGGGCGGCCTTCTCTTTTTGTCTTTAGTTAGCTTTTTCTTTCTTCCTCTCTTTCTTTTTCTCACTTCTGTCTCTTCTTTTTCCTGTCTTTGTGTATTTCTTTATTTGTATTCTATTTCTTTATTTCCATTCTATTTCTGTATTTCTATTTTATTTTACTATGTATTCTCTACTTCTTTCTCTTCCTCGCTCTTTCTATCTTTATTTCCCTTTTTCTCTCTCTCTATTCCTGTCTTCCTCTTTCTTTATATCTCTTTCTTTCTCTCTCTCTGTGTATTCGTTGTCTCGCTCGTCAGAGTTATTGCATCCCAGGCTTCATAAATCGGCACACATGTTCTGGGAGTGAAGCAAAAGATAAAGAAAGAGGACTAAGAGAGCGCGTATCGGTTCTTGATGATGATAGTTTCTGTTCGCACTACTCGGCGCAACAAAAAGTTTAAGGAGTTCCGCTGTTAAAAGTAAAGCGACACCAATGGGCGTCTTATAGTGGCACCCGCACTGAATGTGTTGGTCAACTTGTCATTAACTGTGAGCCATATCTTCTTTCCAAACGATGCTTGAATTGACTGACCTGTGAAAAGCTGGCGCTTCCAAAAACTCTCCTCACTCAAAACAGGCGCGCACTAGAAAACAATAACTAAAACTAAAGAGATTTTCTTTACGACAGTGGGGTCTGAAACCGGGTCTGATCACTCCAAAAGCAGGTGCCTTGACCTCCAGGCAACGCAATCGTGCTTGTCCAACTTAACCTGAAGCTTACAAATTAAATAAAGGAAGAAAGAAAAGAAAGAAAGAAAGAAAGAAAGAAAGAAAGAAAGAAAGAAAGAAAGAAAGAAAGAAAGAAAGAAAGAAAGAAAGGAAGAAAAAAAGGAAAGTAAGAAAAAAATAAAAGAAAGAAATAGAGAAAGAATGAGAGAGAAAGTAAGCAAGAAAGAAGGAAAGTAAAAAAAAAGAAAGAAAGGAACAAAGAAAAAAAGAAAGAAAGAAAGGAAGGAAGAAAGAGAGAAAGGGAAGATAGAAAGAAGGAACGTAAGAAAGGAAAGAAAGGAACAAAGAAAGAGAGAAAGAAAGAAAGAGAGAAAGTAAAGAAAAAAGAAAATTTTCTTCAATTTTGCGCTATGTGTTTAGAAAAATTGAAGGACACTGTGTAAATTGCAAAGTGTGTTCGGCAAACGCCTGAATGGAACGCGATGCGCGCGTCTCCCTTCTTGCATTATCGGACACGCTGGGCACAGCGACGCTACGCAAGCAAAGCGCGAGCGCTGTAGAGTCCGACGCGAGGCGTGACCGACGCAACCGGCGTCTGTTGGCGCGCCCAGGCGGCCACCTGGCACTGTGCCAGGGCACGGACGGACGGACGTGAGCATGACACATTAAAGGTTTTCGCCTTTAAAGTCATTTGACGATTCGGAGTACAATATACTGTACTTTGGGATATCTATAAGGCGCTCCTACACACGACAATAGGAAGGCAGTGATCGCTGAATCATGTTCCCGCTCATGCGATAATGTTTGTGCAACAAGCCACCCTAAACACAACCAGCCAACTGCCCTACCCCGGTTATTGGCTCTGTATACTGCGCAAAGCGAAGGAACAAGTGCTGTGTTAACAGGGTAAAGGCACAACAGATGCGCGTCTCCAGGATCGCAGTTCCTTTATTCAAGCGACGTTTCCCGAAGTTTGACTGGTGTACTGGGTAGCTTTTTACTTCGTATACAGTGAGGCCTACCATTGAGACGGCGAACGCTACACTCGCTGGTCTAAAATGGTAGGGCTTTTAAAGACGATAGTCTTTCTTGGGATACCTAAACGGAGAAATTTTGTTTAGAAAAAATTTATTCAATTGTGGGACACTACGAGCACACGGAAACAGTGTCTATACGAGAAGGACAGTAACATACACAAATGATTAAGTGCAATATACATGACACCTTTTAACAAAAGTGTCCAAGTCCATAAGGTGTCGCTAACATATGCTAAGCACTAACATACACATACTTATCACAATATACACAAAGTACATCACGATGTATATACAGAATATACAAGGCTTGGTGCAAATGTCAGCAAATATGTACAATTGATGTAATGGCGCGTGTAATTTACACAATTTACAGTGTTAGCACGAAGTGCACATATACAAGAACCTACACACGTACGGGGACACACACTCACAGAAATATTAAACACATCTAGATTATATGCACTGATGAGTCACTGTCTGATGACCTGGCTACAAGAACCAGGCCAGATGGAAAACTAGCTGTACACGTCCATCCACTATCGACAGGAAGCGGCACGACCACTGCAGCAGAAATTCCTCCTCCCCAAGGAAGAACAATTCCTCCGACAGAAACGATAGGAGTTCGGAGTATAAACGTTCTAGAATCGGAAAGAGAGCACGACGACGATGACCTGCTGCAACAGCCTCGCACCTGTTACGCCATAAACAAAAAGCTCCCGCGGCAATTAGAAGGCGTGCAAAGCGACTACGCGAGCAACGACCTGACGTGACAAAGCGGTTAACACCAAGGCCACGGTAACCAGTGTTAACGGCTTTCCAAAATACTTTTGCAATGACACATTGCTGCAGCACGTGCTGGTTAGACTCCTGGAGCGGACAGTTAGGACAAGTGGAAGATGGGATCATGCCCCCTCTCTCTAGCCTGTCCCGTGTTGGGAGTACTCTCCATCCTAGACGCCACATGAAGTCCCGGAGATGGCCAGGCAAAAAGGATGCCGTTATCGCGCTCCACGAGACACGTCTCGATCGTGCTAGACGGGCTGGAGGAACCAGAGGGAGCAGCAGGGCCGCCGTTGTATCTACAATACGGTTTTCCAGAATGTCTAGATCAGGACAAACCTGCTGTGCGTGGCGATAGAATGCTACAGCCGTGGAGTAAAATGCAGGGACGTCAAGGGCATGTGGCGCGGAATTGAGTCGTGCTTCCGGTAGCAAATAGCGCACCGTAGTGCCTAAGAAATAGCAGGCGAGATCGCGCGCGGGACACTGGTCACCGTGTAACAGGCGAAGCAAGAATCGCAGGGCAAGAAGCCGGCAGCGAACAGACACGGATGGGAATGCGAATCCACCGCAGTTGCGTGGTTGCCCAAGCGCTGCTCGGCAAACCAGCTCCGTTCCACCTGACCAGAAAAATGAGCCAAGGAGGGATTGCAAGGACTTAGTTATTCGTAATGGGGGGCTGTACGACATGAGATATGTACCAAGCACAGCCGCAAAACACCGTCTGTGCTAAGTACCTTCTTTCCAACAGCGGTAAATCGTACTCTTGGGCTTCCCGGACGTGGCGTTTTAGATCTTCGAGTACTGAAACCCACACTGAGGCTGATATACCGTAGTGGATATAATCAAGTCCTAGAATGCGAATAGAATCGCTTTTTTGAAGACCAAAAAAGCGACTTAGGCAGGCGTCTGGGGAACCAATAAATAAAAATTCAACGCAGCACCTGAAATAGCCCCATACTCCGCAAAAAGCCGCAGACTACGGGATAAGCTGTCCTCATTCTTCAAATACAACGTGATGTCATCGGCGAACGCTGTCACGTTAACGGTATCACTGCCAGGTAGTGGAAGGCCTCGAACGTATGGATCGGCAAGTAACGAGCGCAGGAATGGTTCGAGGCTGAGTACAAAAAGTACAGGGGATAGAGGACAACCCTGGCGAACGCCGCGGGTAACAGGAAATGCAGCACTCTCAAAACCATCAAGAAACAACGTGCTGTGTATATTTCTGTATGCATTTCTGAGAAGCTCAATGAAGTTTTGTGAGAAGCCAAACGCTGCCATTACGCTAAATATGAAGCTATGTTCAAGGCGATCGAATGCCTTTTCTTGATCGAGTGAAACCAATAGTCCATGTGCTGATCTCGCCAACGTGTATGCAATTATATCACGCGTAACAAAGGAAAGACTATGTATTTCTCTTCCAGGTATTGAGCACGCCTGATGATGTCCTATTAAAGAAGGCATCAGGCTTCTCAAACGCCGAGTGATAACTGCTGCAAATGTTTTGTAATCAACATTGAGAAGCGTAATTGGTCTCCATTCCTCTGGGCGGACTGACAATGGGTCATGTTTAGGTATTAAAACAATTCGACCATCGCGAAAGCTATCAGGGAAAACAAAGCTTTCGAAGCAGCGGCAAATAACAGAGGTGAAAATGGCACCGATGTCATCCCAAAAGGTTAAATAAAACTCGACGGGCAACCCATCCGGCCCAGGAGCCGAACCACGCTTCATGGAAGACAGTGCCTCTTTCACCTCATCAGCCAGTGGCGTAGCCAAGGGGGGGGGGGGGGATTCAAACCCCCCGAAATTTTTCAGTTTTGCTTGCGTATATAAGCACGCAGACATACAAACGCACGCATGAACATACATAAAGTATGGTTGAACCCCCCCCCCCCCCCCCCCCGAAAAAAATTTCTGGCTACGCTACTGTCATCAGCTGACGGATTTGCACAAAGCTGTTCAGCTACGTCTGATGGAACCTGAGGCAGTCCACTAAACATTGTGACTGTCTCGGTGGTACCATGATACGCTGGCATTGTCGATCGAGCCATGTTTTCAAAATGAGCTATGAAAACTGATCGATCACGCGCAGGTGGCAACGCAGTGGGAAGGGCTCTGGCGGCCTGAGTTCCCAGCGGACTCGACTGTCTGAGAAGCGAGCTTCTCGCAAAGCGCAGAACCTCGGAATGGGCACATGGATGACGCCTGCAACGCCAAGCAGCCGCCGATATCGACGACGCTGCAACAAGGCGTTGGAAACGACCCCGTAACTCTCGCTGCCATGCGCGCATCAATGGAGTTAGTCGCTCGACCCGAAATGCAATGCGTAACTTTGTGGCAGTGTCCGCTAGATCTTCCGACATGCGGCGTCTAAGGGCGCGCCCTTCCACTGAGCAGTGTAGACGCCATTGTACCTTGAGCGCGTCCCATGACTCTGGGCCGGATCCGAACAGGGAGGCTCGCAACACTCTAGATAAACTGGAGCGCGAACGCGTGTCATGCAGAACGCGGATATCAAGACGCCAAGGTCTCACTGACGAGGAAAAGGGAAAGCAAGCCTCGAATGCCACTGTTTCTCTGTTTGTCGGCACGCCGCACGATTCAGCTAGCTGGCCAAAGTTTAACCCCCTGCCTTACGACCTCCAATCTTGATCGAGTGGCATGTGTTCATACGGGTGAGCGTGGACAATTAAAAATCAAATATTACGCATACCTGATGCACAACATCAATACCTTAGTACTATTCACAGTGTTCCTTTAAGGCAAAATCTATAGATACGTAATTATAAAGATCCTAGTGTTTATTACGCGGCGCTGAAAATGCGCCGCTGTGTACAAAACAAGTCTCCGCCCAGTGATTTAACTTCCACGCTGTGGTGCTGCCACCTGGCAGCAGCATAGTTCAACACAAGCCGATGTTCCCCGATGGCGCTGTAGATGGCGTCCTCTTCTGTTTTATCAATGCCAGCCAGATGCGGCTGATTCATCGTAGAAGAGCCCTGTCTCAGGCAAGGCGAAACATATATGGCCGCTTGATGAAATACGACCCACTCTACAAGACATGATCAGAGAACGCAGAGAAAAGACCGACGACCAAATTTCAGCGGAGAAACGCCGGCGTCCGTCTAAGCGTGCCCGGAAAACGTCCGAAAAACGAGCCCAGCGGCTAGCCCAGCTATTAAATTGTGGTACTCATGCAGTGCAGTCGGCACAAGACTATCGTCTTTCGACGACATTTGCAGCGAAGCACGCAGATACGCGGCCAATTTTAGATGTGAAGCATCTTATGGCGAAGCTTAATCCGGTGGTGGTGTGCGGCGTGGCCTCCCTTACTGCGCATGCGCAAACCCTTTAAAAAAAATAAAAATAAAAAAAAACTCTCCTCCCCCCTCTCTCTCCTCTAGGCATCCCTCCCCGCGGCAACCACACCCTCACTGCGCATGCGCCTCCCCTCCTCTCTCCCCTCCTATGCTCCCCCCCCTCTCTCCTCTGGGCATCCCTGCCTGGGCTCCCACTGCGCATGCGCGTCCCCCCTCTCTCACCCTTCCTACGCTCCCCCGCTCTCTCCTCTAGGCATCCCTGCCTGGGCTCCCACTGCGCATGCGCGTCCCCCCCTCTCTCTTTCCTCTCCTACGCTGCCCCCCTCTCTCCTCTAGGCATCCCTGCCCACAGCGTCCACACCCCACTGCGCATGCGCGTCCCCCCCTCTCTCTCTCTCTCCTCTCCTACGCTCTCCCCTCTCTCGCCTCGTGACGCCGACGCAGGCAGCGTCTGCTAGCGAGTTTCTTGGTTGAAAAAACCGACTGCTCGCGCTGCACAACCGTTCACTGTCCATCGCGTATATATGGCAATAGATCTTGACCTCCAAGGTGGTGCCGGTGGGAGATTTCTCCTGTGCGTTGTTTAACAATAAAAATTCGCAGAGTGCGCGTTAACTAAAAGCCGACTGCGGGTCTCTGTGTACAGTCGGAATCTTCTGTCTCTCATTGCCCATTAGCAGCGATTGGCATGTTCCAGTAGGAAACACCGCTCCATCACTGCGTGCTTTACGCCTCCCCAGTTTTCTCTCCTGTGCAACGCTGCGATAGCGCCAGCGCCAGCGTCAACGCCACGGCCAGTGTAAGCGTTAGCGCCCGCTGCTTCACATCTACACATGGTTCCCTTTAGCGGGAGATGGTGTAATTTTTTTTCGTGCAGTGTAAATACCGTGATTCATGGAAGGTATGAACGCACTTGTGAAGAAGCTACTTCGTGCCATGTTCAGCAGTTGTGGACCTGCATGCAAGTACGTTTGTCTGTGAGTGGCGGCTGCGCGGACTGTGAGGCTTAGTTCCGTAATCGTTCCGACGGAGAAATGGACGTCTCAGCTTGCGTGCGCGACTCTCGCAGTTTCATTTCTGCTTTTTATTTTCGTGGTTTATGTTTGTGTTAGGGTGATTGTTTCTCGTAGGATGATGGCTAGTTGTGAACCACGGGAGCTTAATCGAATTGGTGACCTTAGGGTCTCGGCTTGTCGTCGTCACGATCCATCTTAAACGGGTATGCGCCACAGAAATTGAGTAATTCCCACTACTCGCCACCGGTCCATACTACGCCTATTGTCACGTGGTCGTGACGTTGACCCAAGCAGCAGTCGGTATGTTCAAGATGAAACTGTTAATTAGGCCGAACTTGTGGCCGGTAAACGGAAAGTCAGATTACAGCAATAAGCACTGGCACTGATAGGGGCGAACGGAGCGTCGGCCGTCGATCAACTGACAAGCGGTGAAGCGCGTCGACATTTATACGCGTGTCTTCGAATATTCCAGTCTTATCACTGGTTGTCGCGAAAGCTCTGGAATAAGCTCGCGTGTTCGCGTCTTGCGCGCAATCTTAACACAACGATCTACAATAATCGCGAAGCTTCTAGAAATGAGGCGCGGTTTGCGCTGAGCATTGCTTACAGTCTCTGTGGGCGTAAACCAAATACAGCAAAAGTATAATACAGAAGGGTTGTAAGGCGGGCTAGTTGGTATAGATTCATATTGAAATATTGGCAGCGCAAACTGACGGGACACAGAAAGAGGACACAAGAGGACACTCTTTCTGTGTCCCGTCAGTTTGCGCTGCCAATATTTCAATATGAAAGTATAATACGAAACGCGCGTGGCAATATTACGAGGAAAATGTTGGTCCTTACTGCCTAAAACGTAATGTTTGGCTCAGCAGTGGCGTCAGTATCCCCGACGAAATTTACCATGGCGCTCAAGTTTCCTTAGCTAAAACCAGAGACACAAACGTGCATCTCTATGGTAAAGTCATCTATTTGAAACACCACCTTCCTTCTTTCTTTCTTTCTTTCTTTCTTTCTTTCTTTCTTTCTTTCTTTCTTTCTTTCTTTCTTTCTTTCTTTCTTTCTTTCTTTATTTATTTATTTATTTCTGACTTTCCTTCTTTCTTTTTTTCTTTCTTTCTTTCTTTCTTTCTTTATTTATTTATTTATTTATTTATTTATTTATTTATTTATTTATAGGTGGCGCCACTCCTGAAACACTGTTTTCGGGATGAAACGTCGTGGCGTCTTTCGTGTTCTTTACAGCGTTCGTCAGCCTGTAGAACGGCCCAAAGAAAAAAACACGCGAGCTTGGAAACACGGGTTATAAATTCAATTTTCTGGATGTCATAATTTTCCTGAAATGCGCGATTCCTGATATCGGCCTTACGCGTTGTCCAGATGGCCCCCTTCCGGTCCGCCAAGAAGAAATATTTCAAGAAGCTCCCATAATAAGTGCGCTGCTTCCCAATAGTTTTCTTGTTTATTTGGTTTTTTTTTTTTTTTTTTTTTTTTTTTTTTTTTTTTGCCTGGTCGGTAGAACCCATTCTTATGCTTTACTTCAGTTCACCTTTGGTAAGCAGGGGTGCGTGGCCTAGGGTTTAAGGCACTCGCATTCGGATACGAGAATGGGGGGGGACCAAGATTCAAACCCCAGCATCAAAAATTAAATTGATTTTATTTGACTTATTATTCTTCGGTGCTTGCCAGCTGTGGGAGAGAAAGGTTTGGAACAGTGGAGCAGTTTAAGGCGGCTGTAATCTGTCCAACGCGAGCAGAAAAAAACTCCGCGCCACAATGATGTCACCACACGTTGCCTAGCTACCGGCTCAACAGCTGTCCGCCACCACAGCACCTGCCTGGACACTGCGCACCACCGCTCGGTCGCCCATGACGCAGTACTGCCGAAAGGGTGAGAGGCACGACTGCGCTGGACTACACTGGAAATTGGCCTCACTTGGCGTTACTTCGTATAACGTAGCATCACTTAGTTTGGCCAGGACTAGCTATGGACCGTTCAGCTCCGCAGTGTCTTTAGCATTTCACCCCTAATGCAAGTCACGTCCGATTTTTTTTAAGTGCGTAGCCGTTTAGGGGCCAGGCTTGTCGTTGATCCATAGACGTCATGTGGACAGGTCACGCTCAAAATTGAATGAAAAATACAGGTCCAAAACAAAGCTGGCAATGCTCAAAACCAAGTAAAACTAAACAAGCAAGGTCTACATTAATAAAATTAACAGAATTAACCAAGAAGTAGTAATCACTATAATTACCTTGAAAATAGCTTAAAACACTTCGAAAACATGCGGGTGACTCCTGCGTCGCCCAAGAGAGGGCGCCACCACCTCGCCCAGCGCGCAGCCGCCCTTCTCACCGGTGCTTTGCGCTACATCTGAAGGGGGGATACAACATGACGGAACTCGCTGTTGACCGCAAGTATCTCAGCTGCCGTAATAAGCAGAAAATCGCACACTCAGTTTGCGACTGTCCCTAACATGATTCTACTCGTGCCGGGGAAACCCTACATTCTTACCTTAAATATTCACGTCATCGACGGTTAGGTACAGAAAGCAGTAGGAACTCTACGAACGGGAATCGCTGGGTGTCGGCGCTACGCACTTCCTTCGGTTTCACAGCAGTGGAGCTGAATTTTTGCGACACCATCAATAACTGCGCAGTTCAGTATATACAAGCACCAATCTAAAAGCCAAATGCAGGCGTAAGAACAAAGATTAGGCAATTGCATGTACTACGCATCATTCCCTGATGCTGGCCGAAGTGCCATGCGTTGCGGCTCCCGTAGACACTAGCGCCAGATTTTCCTCTAGTGCAACATTATGAAACCCTATGCCCCGCTTTACTTAGCCATTCCTGGGCGGCGAAGCGTGACGGGACGTCATCGTGACGCTTATCTCGGCGTGCCTTTTTGACGCAAATAAGATTACGCCTCGCTCATTACGCAGCCTCGTCGTTACGCAAAGAAAGCTCTTAGTGACGGTGGGCGCACGAAAAGGAAAAGAAAAAAAAAAGAAGGAGCACGGCGCGTCAGCTGTCAACACGCATAGGCGGGCCGTTAACCCGGCGTCGGTGAAAGCAGCCGCGTCATTAGGCGGCATGGAACGACGCTGACAAGCAAGGGCCTCGCAACCGGTCAGTCGCTGCCCCTTTGCCACCCACGCCGTTTTTTCCCGCCTAATAAGTTTCGCGTTAAATGAAGATAGAAGGGCTGAGGGGAAGCCGGGCGTGGAGACTGTCTTGAAGCTGTGCCCCCCAAAAGTCAAAGATGATGACGTCGCTCTGATGCGTCGTTCGAGGACTCTTAACTGCTGCAGTCGTGTCAGGACGAGCTTCTGATGCGAAGCCACTCTGAATTAGAATCGCGTCATCCCAAGTGTGGAACGTATTATAAGAAGGCTGATCTGCTTAAGGAAGTTTGAGAAAGTGACTATCGAATATCTCTTTTTGCCCTCTGTTTTCATGATAGGCGCTACAAGGTCACTATTCGAATATCATCTTTTGTACTCTAGTCTCATGACAGTCTTGCATGAGGTGGCTATAGAGTATCGCCTTTTGCCCTCTAGTATCGTGACAGTCTTGTATGAGGTGACTATAGAATACCGCTTTTTGTACTCTAGTCTCATGACAGTCATGTGTAAGGTGGCTATAGAATATCGCCTTTTGCCCTCTAGTATCGTGACAGTCTTGTATGAGGTGACTATAAGGATACCGCTTTTTGTCCTCTAGTCTCATGACAGTCCATGTGTATGTTGACTATAGAATATCTTCTTTTTTCCCTTTAGTCTGATGACAGTCGTGTGTAACGTGACCATAGCACTTTCAGCAGGCATTATAGGATATTTTGAAAGGACCTATCTCACGCGCACAGTGGTTCCTTTCCTTGCGGCCTCGCTTGCGTATTCACCGAGAAGCGAAGCCAGGCTAGCGATTGACAAAGCGATGCGAACTGGGCCCGATTGCTCTTGAAGGCGATTGCTCTTGAAGGCGAAGCTCAAGAGTATCTTGAATTTTTTTTCCTCTAGTCTCATGACAGCCATGTATAAGGCGACTATAGAATACTGCCTTTTTCCCTTTAGATTCATGACAGTCATGAAGTCATCAAGTTGTGTACAGCCAACTTATAACGAACTTTCCAGAGCGCCAAGCATGAAGCGCTACTCACCTCATAGCGTTGCAGAGATGAGCAAACGTTGTTGACTTGCTGGATGATGTTGCCTAGCATATAGAGTAGCCACGCCCGTGACTTTTAAGCGCTCGCGTCATCTTTGTCTGTCATTACACCCTCTTTATTTCAAGCTACAGTCGAATTTTTCAATCGTTAAACAAAGCTTTCGTGAAACCAGCCTTTTCGAGCTCTTGCGCCATAAAACTCAATCATAATGATACAGTGAAGTATACGTCTGACACAGTGAGGTAATTAATATCGAGCGAGTACTTGACAGATATTAATGACAGGTCTTTTAAAATACTGTTATGCGTAGTCTATAGGGGAAAGGCATTTGGCTTTAAATTCATACTATTACGTTTCACATGATTTAATTCGATGTAGTTACTTCATAACATTTTCTAAGTGGCATATTGTATAACAGATTGAGTACTACATTGTATAACACATTGTATAATATTGTATAACACTGTATAATACTTCTGTGAATATTATACTGCAACTGCATGTACCTGAACTAGCAAAAAAAAAGGAGGACTATCGTCAGGCGTATTGAAACACCTTGTAGTCCAATTTTCCTCGATCTGCAATGGGCAGGGGCCCACTGCAAAAATTCTTTTTTCGGATGGTCCAAACATTTATGTTGGTGCGCGTGTTAGGTACGTGTGTCTATGTTGTGAAGCAACGTTTAGGTCGCAAGCCTTCTTTTATTTGCCGAGTCTCAGCCACACAGCCCAAGCCAGAGTGGGGATGATGACTATGTGCAGATGAGAGGACGAAGCGCATGAATAATGCTCACAAAATATATTCAGGCAAGTAAGGAAGGGTTTGAAACCCCCCAAATTACCCTCCCCCCACCACATGGCTGCGACAACGGCTGTGGGCCCCGTGAACCGAATATCAGCGTTGCGATAACTATGACAAATGAAGGTACAACCTATACGAACCATCATGCAACGGACAAATTTTATTTCTGGCATAGTGAGAGCAAACATTAAAAAAAAAACGAAGCTACAACTTATACGAAACGTCAGCACCGTCGATTCGGAGTCACCACGACATAAATCACAGCCAGTGTTTCCACTGAGCTTCCGGAAAAATCACTCTGGTGCGTGTCCACTTTATAGTCTGGTACCCCGATCCGGTCGCGAGCACCAAAGCGTTGACGTCGTGGTGGTATACGAATGTACCGTGTTCAGTGAGAGCTTGCAGCATTCGTAGACGTGGCAGCGGCTGAAGCGTCCGTCGGCCTCCATCGGTATGGCGATATGCTTTCAATCGGCTGCGGAGATGTTCAAGCCGCTGGGCGGCTTGCACCAGTGGTCGACGTCGCCGGTGACGAGGGACACCACGAGGGTTTAGCAGTGAGTGGTGAACGCTCCCAGGAGAATGAGGAATAGCATCCTCTTTTGGAAAGGACCATGGCCAAAGCATTCCTCGCAGTCGAACGACTCGCTCGTTCGTAGATCGACACCGGCGAGCCGAGTGAGAAACAAAAGCTACACAGCCTGGGTCTCGGGTATTTCTCTTCATGTTCATCATGTCAAAATATTTCAGACGAGAGTTAGCTCTCTTGCTTGAACCTTTTCTTCTTGGCTCATACCCACTACGGGGGGACTGGCCATCAAACCGGTGGTTACGATAAGGGATTTTCTTTTTAATTTGAGGCTGAGGATATGGAATAAATAGGTCACCTAGGGTATAAAGAAAAATAGAAGAATGGCTAATTCATACAGAATAAAGATAACCTACAGTACTATTATATGGAATAAGAACAATTATTGACAGGAACACCTATGCTGACCGGTAGAAGGGAGCGCTTCTACTTTGTTGTCGGTTCACGCTCTTGACGGCTGCCTGGTCGCGAGCTTTTGCACGCGGTGGGCATTATGCTCATAGGTGCGCGCTGGGGGGGGGGGGGGGAAGGGGAGCAGGGAGGTTCTTTCTTTAATCACCTGGAGGGGGGGCACAGAATCTGCCCCGTCCTATGAACACCTTCTTTTCTTTCTTCTTTTTTTTTCTTTCTTTTTTTTTCTTTCTTTCTCTTTTTCTTTCTTCCTTTTTATGTTTTATGTTGCCGGCTCATTATAAGTGTAAATACTGCCTTGCGCAATGCGCACCCGAATCCCTGGGAACCTTCCACATTACCTTAGAATCTTCTGATATGCTTGACCGGGCAAACGCGAACAGCTGAGTTTGTTCTGGAACTAACGCGGCCACCAGCGACAAAGCTCTAATGTTCGATGCCGCATGTGTAAATGCGGACGCGGCTTACAGCAGATCAGATTATCGACTGCCAACGCTCTGTTCGCCGCCTTCAGTGTACAGTGTGTATTACCCATCTTCCCCTCCTCTATCTCTTCCCTCCTCCCGAAAGAGTAAGCAGGCGTTGTGCCCCTCCAGGTTCCAGTTGCCAGCTTGCTCTCTCCCTCTTTTATCTGTGTCCTTGTGTATCTGTGTATGCAAATCAAATGACAATAATAATAATAATAATAATAATAATAATAATAATAATAATAATAATAATAATAATAATACTTTCCGTTTCTCGAGTACAGGTTTGCCAAAGAAAAAAGTTTCGTCTTGAACCTGCCTTCTTCGACGTCACGACCACGTGACACTATGACACTGTCGGACCTGTCCCTTCATTGTTTATACAGCAGGGTTATGGCCACGCAGATTTCTGACGATGCGTAATCGGGGCCGAAGCCTTCTGATGTTGCATTCCAACAACTGTTTACTTCCCGTCGTTACTCCCGGAAAGCCAGCGACAAAGGGCAGGCCATTGTGAGAAGCAAGTCATCGTTTTATTTTATTTTTTTTATCTTTTTCATCCGTTATGAAGCATGTTGTCCCTTGGACTCTGCCTATTGGAGATAGCGGGCACCGCTGTGAAGCGACTTTACGGTCTCGCACAATAGCTGGAATCCATTCCCGCTTGAACCCTGGTTTTAGAGCGCAGCTTTTAGATGCCTGATCCTGCGTTGAGTGGCATCGCCGTCGTCGTCGGTGACGTAACAACTAGAAAAAAAAGAGAGAAAAAGGTCCCCCCAGGATTGAATGGGAATTTGAACACACGCCCTCTGCGTACCAGTCGAGTATTCTACCACATAGCCGCGATGACGGTGTGGTATGTTAGGTCCTGAGGATTCAGTGCGGGAAGGATGCTGGCCGCTCCCACGTGGGGACAAAGAGCCCAAGCCCCTCTGCCACCACACAGGCCCTCTGGACAGCCCTGAGTTGGTCCGCCAGCATGTCACTGTGCAGCATCTACCACCACTGTCCACCTTGACAAGCATCACCGGCCAACGCCGAGCAGCGCCAGAGCATGTTTTCTAAATCGAGTAAACCGCCACACTTACTAAAGTAGACTGAAACACCGCCGTCCGGATTAAATTTATTCATGACGACCGCGTTTGGGTGCGTCCGTGCCTGCAGAAGCCGTAATGTAACCGCCTGTGGCCTGTTTAATCTAGAATGTGGCAAGGGGAATGCTTGAAACTCATTTGCAAAAAGATCCTACACACGGCATAGGTCGGCAAACTCACTCATGAGTCGACTCACTCAGACTCACTCAGACTCGGATCTAGCCGTGAGTCTGAGTGAGTCTGAGTCTGAGTGAGTCCGTGAGAATAATATTTTGATGAGTTTGAGTCCGAGTGAGTCCGTCTGAGAAAAATTTTAATGGTTCTGAGTCCGAGTGAGTCCGGTTGAGGAAAATTTTGGTGAGTCTGAGTCCGAGTGAGCCCTAAACCCCAAATGTATTTCTTGAGTGAGTCTGAGTGAGCTCTACACTTTTTTGCCCATCAATGGCTCTACTTACCCAACTTCAGCATTACTGTGAGCCTTACGAAGGCTTACGTTTATACTCAGGCTGACTCACGCATACTTGAAAGCGCCAGCGTTGATACGCCAGCTCAATATTTATTGATCAGAGGCGAGAGTTACGGAGGAGGGGGGGTGCTGCTGTGACCTCCCTCTCACCCCCCGAAAACGGTTTCCCGGGAATTTTTGATAAAAATATTTCATGTGAGTTCTCTCTTTCAATAAAAAGGTTCTTGCTGGATTGCAACCACTGATATCTCATATTTGAAGGTACGAGATCAAAAGGCGCCAAGTAGAGCACCGATTACGCGAGATATTTGTGTTAAAGAGCTTTGACACCCAGTTCAAAGAAGCCTATTGTACGCTAACGGACTCATGAGTCGGCTCACTCAGACTCACTCAGACTCAGATAGAGCCGTGAGTCTGAGTCTGAGTGAATCCGGCTGGGAAAAATTTTCGTGAGTCTGAGTCCGAGTGAGTCCGGCTGGGAAAAATTTTTGTGAATCTGAGTCCGAGTGAGTCCGGTTGAGGAAATGTTTGGTGAATCTGAGTCCGAGTGAGTCCCAAGGGCAAAACATATTTCATGAGTGAGTCTGAGTGAGCTCCACATGTTTTGCCGACCTATGTACAGGAGTCATGTCGGCAAGGCAACGCGTTAGGCTATGTAATATAGCGTGGCAGAAGACTAAAATAACAACCAGTCATCACAGATTGCTAATTGCGCAACGAGTGTGTGGTTCAATGCTTCCAACCCACTGCAATGTGCTCAGCCATAATTCTTCATCGTCATCAGCTACATGCTGCACCAACAAAGTGCACATAATACCTTACAGATGTGTAGCGGGTACCTCGCTTATCAGCAGAAAGACGAATAATGGCGTAGTGAGTGCTGTCCTACTTCACAAAAATTTGAATTTCTCGCGTAGTCGATACCGTTGCGGAAGTCCAAAACTTCAAACACAGTTGGCCATGCCCAAACACGAAGCTGCGCTCAGAATGCGCATTAGACAGTGTCCTAATCGTCGGTGATTTTTTTTCTTTTCATCCACTATGAAGCATGTTGTACTTTGGACTCTATCAATGGGAGGGGGCGGGCACTGCGGTGAAGCTACTTCACGGATTCGTAGAATAGCTGGGTTTGATTCCCGCTCGAGCCCTTGTTTTAAATGCGAAGCATTTCTTTGCGCACTGTAAGCACTTTTGCGTTTCTATCTACGTATCTATCTATCTATCTATCTATCTATCTATCTATCTATCTATCTATCTATCTATCTAGCCGCCTACGTCTGGGTGCTCTCTCGTGATGGCCTCCTCAACTTGGGATAGACCAAAATTTGTATGGGAGGGTAAGAGGTATTGACGAATATGTCTGGCTGGTCGCGACATGATAACGTGAGAATCCCGTCGCGTACGTCGTCAAACTCATTTCTCCAGACACGTGTGGCTCATACGTATACCACGGGCCGCGGAATGCGGGTATGCGCCACTGGACTTTGGCAATTTACACCTACCCAGGAACGGCGAGACAAGGCATTGGTAATTTAAATGCGAGAGCGTTAAGAGAAACTGACATCGGTTGACGCCAGGAATACAAAGAATGGAAATCAGAGTACCAGCAGGAATCGAACCCAAGCATTCTGCGTGGCAATCAAGCATTCTACCACAGAGCCACGTCAGGTGTCGAAACTGCTTTGGAAGAACACCCTATGCAGGCGTAATGTTGGTGAAACGCATATTGTGGTTGCAGTGCTGGCTATCTAATTTTATAAACATTACATACATACTCCTATGACGAAGGAGTCATGTCCGGTTAACGTCAGTGGAATACTTAAGCGCCATCCACGGTAGTTGGTTTACGTAGTACTATCCAGGGCTACCATCCTTGCAAGCACAAGCTCTACATATCAGCTTACGGCTTCTGGTGTTGGCATTACCCATGTTTCTATTGGCATCGTTACACAACTGTAAGCAACTGGTTATATGAAACATATGCACCTGTTTAACATGTCTGTGCGTGCAACATTTGTAGATATCTTTAGCGTCATTTCATAACGTTTTGCTCAATAAAAAAATTACAACCCAGTCACCTTATCTCCGGATGCTTCGCATAACATCGGTTCCCATGGTACTTGGGATCTGCCTAATTTTTTACTAGGTGATCTTTATTAGGTTCACCTGAGTTTTGCTACTACACGTCGTGTTTTTCAAGGCCAGCGCTTAATGACACAATTAAGGTTTCCGCCTTAACCCCGCATGGCCGGAAATCAAACCAACATTCTTGAGCATAGCTGCGCTACACCTCACCTGCTAAGCTACCACGGCCGTTTCCACGTTGTTTAGGCATGTTTAATTCAAGTTGACAATTTAATTCTAGATGATTACTTCCAAGTGGCAGCTGTCAGCAGACGTCCACTCAAGTGAAAGAGATGGCAACGGCACTTGCATGTCGAAGTTTAACACATTCAAATCATTAGTTTCAGCCAACTACGAATACGGGAAGAACCAGCGAACTTAATACATTTGTATAAGCGATTTTAACACGCTCCTGCTTTATACAGTTGTTCCCTCCTCTGTTGCGAGGACGAATGCTTGTAAAATCACCAGAAGACGCAGCAGCATGTTCTGGTGAGAACGCTCTCCCTGAAGCGTCAGGGCAGCGACCATGATTCGAAGAATCAAAACAAGCGTGCGTAGATGCAGTAATACCTGAACGTGTAGCTCTATGTATTCTGCTACAATATTTTCTGAGCAGTCACGTCAAATACCAATTAATGTCGAAAACAACACAATATCGTGGGCTAGAGGTGACACCGAAGAGTATTCACCTGCTAAACACACTGGATACATTGCATCCACAACCAAATACTTTGTGTCCACCTAGTGCAAGAAAACGCTTATAAAACCGAGTGACAAACATGGAAGACAGCTGCTAAGAGTCGTGAACTCGAAGCCATACGCACAATCAAAGTACGCTGCGCACCTGTTAGTTTCACTGTGGCGCACGTGGTGTACAAGACCGTCGGGATATGCTAGAAACGCTGGGAGTGATGCTTCCAACACTCCTACGACTCTTCCTGCTCAGTGAAACGGAATTCTCTCGGCTGTGAACCGCAGAATGGTCGTGCGGTGTGTGCCGCTCCAGCGTTCGCTTCATGTGCTGCATGGCCATCCTGCTGCAGGCCGAAGCGCGCCTCGCCACGATCCTGGCGTCCTCCACAACCGTCGTTCGCGGCAGGGCCCGAATAAAGAGCAGGGTGGCGAACAGCACCAGTCCCGTCACGGCGAAGACCACGTCCTCGTGTCCCACCGGCCTCAAGACCAGGATCACCGCAGCGCATATGGCCGCAACGCGTCCGCAGGCGAAGGCCCAGCAGGTGACACCAGCGCGTACGGCCGACGGGAACAGCTCCAGGACGTAGGTGAAACAATGAACGAGGATCACGTCCGAGACACTCTTGGAGAGCACAAGCAAGATCTTCGTGACCACACTCGATCCTGTTCCGACGGCGACACTCAGCGCACATTGTATGCAGCCGGCCAGCAGGAAGCAAGCGCTAAGTACTCTGACCAGGGGAACGCCGGTGATGAGGAAATGCATCACCGCGTACGTGAAGAGAGTGACCGCAACCGTGAAGCAGGCGATCCAGAATTCGCTGTACTGTACGGTGGACAGGGCGCCCACGTGAAAAACAAAAGATATGGAGAAACAGACGCCGAACATGACCAGCGCTCGTCGCCGCAGGGAACGAGCGTCAAGCAAGTCTTCTTCCCTGTTGGCGTATTCACGATAGACGCGGTTGTTCACGTGTTCTCGGAGCTTGTCGACGAGACTGGCCGTGAGCGCGAGCGGAAAGCTGTTGACCTTCGCAGCTTGCATCATAACTGCCTCGGCCTCGTCGAGCCTTCCTTTCGCTATGAGCCAACGGGGAGACTCTCGCACGGTTAACAACGCGGGCAGCAGGAGAGCCGTCGGGGCGAGGAAAACGAGTTGTTTGAGGTGCCAGTCGATGGTCATGGGCCTTACGACAACGACCCACATCTCGCACGAGACCAGGCCCAGAATGGCCAGGAAGAGGACTTCCTGCGGTCTGTGTGCATGCGTCATGAATTCGAAAGGTATTAGGATGGTAAAGACTGTGTGCACGGCTACGCTGGCCCCCCGCGAAAAAACGTGCCACGGAGTAAAGAGTGTAATCCGCCGCTGCGAAGCTGCATACCGTGGAGATCGCCACCATGATGTAGGATCCCAGCAGCACGGCACTGCGGCTGACGTAGTCTACGAAGGCTCCAATCACGATAAGGGCAACAACGGCGCCGGTGTTCTGCAGGGTGACGAGGGCTGCTGGTGCCAAGCGCCGGTCGCAGACCAAGTTCCAAGAGCTCACCGCACTCCTCTCAGCCGTATTAGGGTCGTAGTCCCACTCATCGCAAGGCGCATCGCGAGTGCCGTTGTCGTCCTGGAGTTCGCTCACGTTGAAGCATCGGTTGTACCACCGGCCGGTCCCGGAAGCTCCAGAGATGCCGTTCCGATAGTCTTCGGAATCGCCTATATCAGCGGGCGCTTTGCAGCGTTCGTAGACGCGACAGCTGCTGAAGCGGCCGTCAGCCTTCATCGGTATGGCGATGTTCTTCCAATCGGCTGCAGAGATATTAAGGCCGGTGGGCGGCTTGCACCAATGATCGACGTCGCCTGTGATGAGGGACACCACGAAGGTTTGGCAGTTAACGGAAAAGGCACCCAGAAGAATAAGGACGAGCATCTTCTTCTGGAAAGGCCCGTAGCCAAAGCCATCGTCGCAATCGAAGGACTCGCTTGTACGTAGATCAGAACTGGCCAGCCGCTGGGGAACCAGGAGGTCCATCAGCTGGTTTGCAAAGCCTGCTGCTCGAATTTGGTAGGCTTGAGCTTCCTTTGAAGATATCAGAGGCGACTTGTCCAGGTGAACCAGCAGCAAGGTTGTTGTTGTTCCCTTTGGTACGGCTCATACCAAGGAAGGCTTCTTCTTCTTCTTTGTCCTCAGCGTGCGCAGCATACTGCTTCTTTGTCGTTTGCCCATGATGAGCGGATGGATGAATTACTGAATGGGTGGACGGGTGCGACTTTATTGAACGTACGGAAAGGTTTAGCGTGACCGGGGCTTAAGTCTTCGAAGGTGAAAGTTCAAAGCCTTGCCTCAACGCCGCCTCACGGGCTTGCTGAACTGCCCACGTCGGCATGCCGAGGTCTGAGCTCCTCAGAGCCCTCGACGACCCGCGGCTCACCTCGAAGACAGGGTCTCCGGAGTAACTCCCATCATTTCTGTATTTACATTGCCGAACCTTCCGGGCACAATTTGCACGTATGCCATCCTGGTACGTAAGTGTGAAACTTCGTTTCTGATGCAATAAGTTAGGAAAGGTGTTTGTCTGTAGCTGTCTTCACTTGACGATGTGCCTCTTGTTCGATTTGGGACTTGGCGTTGAAATTTATTAATCTTTAATAATGCTTACCGAAAATAAATATCGTAGCTCGCACTGAAGTCGCAAGGCTAAAGAGACAGCGGACCTTATGGGAAGCTTCCCACTAATGGTACCAAGCCTGAAAGAAGGGCGAAGCTGGGCGGCCTTCTTTGTTTCTCATTAGTGCTCTCTTTCTATCAGGCTCTCTTTTTCTGTCTTCTCTCTGTGTATTTTTCTGTCTTTTTTCGTCTGTTTACTTCTATTGCTTTATTTCTCTCTCTCTCTTCCTTTCCATTTCCTTCTTTATATATCTTTTTCCTCTCTTTGTGTCACTATCTCTGTTTCTCGCTTGCTTCCACTTTCTTTCGATCTTTTTTCTCTCTGTGCCTATTTCTTTCTTTTTCTTTGGTTGATCATCTCTCTTCCTGCCTTCCTTTCACTTTGTGCGTTTCCTTCTTTTCATTTCTCTCTTTCTCATTCTTTATATGCTATGCTTTACTCTTTCCCCTTCTTCTTTCCGGCCTCCTAACCCTCACTTCTCTTTTCTTCCCCCCTTGCTATACGATACCATTCAAAGCTATGCTATGAACTGTCAGTCTGCCTGGATAGTCCACTGGTTAAAACGCTTGCCTTCGGACCGTGGCTACGAGGGTTCCAATCCCGCCACCTCGTGAGAAATTTTTTTCGACAAGATTTTCGCTCTTTCTAATTCCTTCCATCTCTTTTTTCCTTTCCATATATTTCTTTCTCTCTTTCTGCCCCCCCCCCCCCCCTTGCTGTACGCCGGACGAATCCGCGCACGTCTTCTGGCAGCGAAGCAGATGAGGACAAAAAGAGCACGTGCGTGCCGGTTCACCGTTAAAGCGGATTTATCCTTTACTCCTGTGGCTCACGACATAGGCATTCTAACTCGGCGAGTCTCATTACCGGGATAAATCAAGCAGGCTACCTGTCTGCTTGATTCCGTCCATTACAGACGCGAGCCTTCCAGAACAATGAATACTATACTTCCGCATAGTCATGACACCAACATATCCGCTACCCCGTTCGAAGCTGCCACACACGCAAAGGTGTGTCTAAATCTCTCGCGAATGTTTTCTTCTGAATACCAGAACCACCAGCAGCACCATCGCGATACTTAAACTGCCCTTGCATAATGTGTCCTCGCTCGCTGGTCCGTCCTTCTGTGCCCGGCGCAAGCCGGGTGCACTTTAACCACGGGTGCACAGTTTCACTGAAAGCAGTCGCTTTAAACGAGTTTCATTTTAACCACGGGTACACTTGACCCAGTTTCACTTGAACGAGTTGTCATCTAGAAGGGTCCCTACCCAGTGTTCAACCAAACATATCTTGTGGACTATCGGGCATTTTAACCGCCTCCACGAGAATGCCGCCGTGGGTTAGAAATCGTGCATGTGTAAAGTATTACTATAATACATCCGTCCTATCCTTCCCACAAGTCGCACAGACGGCTCTTCTTTAACAGCGAAGCTGCTGAAGGTGGAAGTAAGACGTCCGTTAACAAAAAAAAACCATGCTGCTCCATTGCCACAGCAACCGCTACAGCTGCGCATCGCCTGCGCTAAAAAATTCCACGCATTTCCACGAAGTCAATGATGACGAGTGGGCGAAGCTAGGACCTAAGGTCCATAATGTCTACGTTAACGTCGCCGACTAGTATAAAGGACGGACAGATGGACGGACGGACGGAGGCACTGACGGACGCACGGATGCACGGACGGACGGGCGGGCGGACGGAGTTACGGATGCACGGACGGGCAGATGGACGGACGGATGGACGGGCGCACGCACGGATGGACGGTACACGGACTGACGGACAGACGAACGGCGCAGGTGATCATGTATTGTGCTGTATACTTGATTGATGTACACATTTGGACACAGATGTTTTAGTTTGTCGTTGTGCAGGTGTTCAGTTTCGGTTTAGGTTTTGTGTAGCGTGACGGACGCCGGACGAGGCTAGGCCCTAAGGAGCTTCGCCCCTAAAACAGCCAAGCCGCCGCCGCCGCTCCGAGGAGCAGCCGCCGAGCCATCGCCATAGCAATCACCACAGTTCCTTACACGGTGATTCGGGGATAGCGATTTCAACGCATTTAGAGCCGCAAGCTTTGCACGTATTCCGGATCTCTTAGCTGCCGCTTCGTCGGCCAAGCACTCTGGATCCAACCGCCACCGGCGTTGTAATTCCCGTGATGCAGCACGACAAGCTGAGGATTAACCAGCTTCATTGTGCCAAGCTTTGCGCAACTTACTGCAAACTTCCCGCATTTTTTTTTCCACGGGGAAGTAGTTGCACTGCAGATGAATGACATTGCTTCGAAGAAGGTGATGCCAACGTGTTAGTTCAAGAATTGTTCTTTAATTGTCAATCTATAAATTACCCTTAACTTAACTTTATATCAAATTATAAAACCACCCAAACTCTTGGCCAAACTTCCACAGTGGGTGTGAACCACAGAGGTGGGGAGACCAAGAACATTATAACATTACCTGAACAGCGTTAATTCTCGCGGCACTGTTCTATTATTTGAAGACTTAATTCATCTCAACCCCTCCCGAAGGCATATTTAATCAAAGTCAAACTCCCAGTAACCTATTCCTGAGCACGTGAATGCTAGCTTAAAGGGACTGACAACTGGCTAGAACGCTTGATTGGGTCCTGGTGTAAATCAAAAGACCGTGAATAATAGTGACATATTCAAGGGACATATTGAGCTAAACCGGCAAAGTGCGATCGCCATCTCGTATTTCCGTCGACGTGACGCAGCTCTACGGTGTTCCTTACATGCCTGGAATAAACACACCCCTTATCACCATCGGTCGGTGGTGAAATCTAGCATTTCGTAGCGCAGACGATAGCGTATAGTATTAAGGCGAAAGCCTTTAATGTCTCATACTCGCGGTGACCGACGTCCGTCCGGCCTCCTGGAACGGTGCCAGCTGTGGCGTCACCCCCCTCGCGCCGGTGGATAAATGAGCCTAGGAGCGCTGGAACGCGGATGGCGTCTGCACCATGCGCAAAGCGCCAGAATGCGAACGCATGCGAAATGGAGACAGATTAGCCTCGCGTCTCGCGGCGATTGCCCGTAAAAATTAAAAGAGAAAACACGCACACATTCCGTTTGCGTGTCATTCCACTGGGAGTGTAAAAAAAAGACATGGCATAGTCAGTCGAATGGCCACAGACTTTCGCCGAACACACTTTAGAATTTACAAAGTGTCCTTCAACTTTTTCAATCCTTGGTGGATTCATAAACATTTTTTACGCTGTAGCTTTTCAGCGAGCGTTGCGCTTTCAGTACTCGTTCTTTTGCCATCGAGTTTTTTTTTTTTTTTTGCACATGATCCTCGCGTGTCCATGCAATATAAACACCGACTCATCGCCTTGGCCGAATACTGCAGTGACGCCGGTCAAGCAAAGATCGAAACGTGGTAGGCCAAGCTCGCCTCGGAGGACCTGGACGAACAACGACGTCTCGTCGCCAGGGCCAAGGAGGCAGCGAAAGCCAGAGGCTTCCTGGAATGAGGAGACCTCCCACCTAAGGTAGACGCGGGTCTTGCACCGCGATACCGTTTCGTGAAATAAACGTTTATTCCTCCTCCTCCTCCTCCTCCTTTTTTTTTGTGGTTTCAACGTTCCAGAAATATGAACCGTGCGTTGCTCGCGTGATCTATCGCGCGCCGGCAACATCTTGAGATGTTGACGCGATGTCGCAGCGGCGGCACACTACAGCTGAACTCTCTGAGTACGCCGAGTTAAACTTCGACAAAAATGCATTTCACAAGAAGCGACAATCTTTAGATATTATACTTCGCTTTAAACAGTTGCACAACGCACGTTTAAATCACCGTCGACACGTTTTATACTTCAATTAGCCACAGCCAAGCCTGGCCACTGCGTAGAAACCAGCATGCGCTCGAAAACGCCACACTCGGGTCGCTCTGCGCTTTTACAGTACGCTCACTCCTGTGTTGTCAGTCGTTCGTAAGTCAACGGCGACTGCAACAGCGACGTTGCACTGGCCGTTCATTGACCACATCAGACTTCACGTCAACAAAGGTGATACAGTCGCCTTTCGCGATCGTTTCACAATATGGGCCCTGACAAGCTCAAGTGTACAGGCCCTGGTGTTTGTCACTGGGTTTGTCACTTGATTCATACAGGTCTTTCTCCACTATTGGTCGCGTCTTTTCAGAAATCTTCATTGGTGTTTGCCGCCCGTGTGTTCCCATAACTCAACATTACCTGTGGTGCGCAGTGGGATTTGGCCCAATTTTGGTGGCACGTACGCTTATTCCCACGCGGACGACTTCTCCATTTTTAGTGGGCCAGGGATCAGCAGTGGGTATTGCCCAATTTCTGTGGCGCTTACGGGCTAGTTTTTGCTCACGTAGATTTTCGCTTGTTTTTTTTTTCGCACAAAGTTTGCTTGTTTGTTCTTTCATTCATTTGTTTCTTTGTTTGTTTGTTTGTTTGCTTGCTTGTTTGTTTGTCTGTTTGTTTGTTTGTTTGTTTGTTTGTTTGTTTGTTTGCTTGCTTGCTTGCTTGCTTGCTTGCTTGCTTGTTTGTTTGTTTGTTTGTTTGTTTGTTTGCTTGCTTGCTTGCTTGTTTGCTTGTTTGTTTGCTTGTTTGTTTGTTTTTGTTTGTTTGTTTGTTTGTTTGTTTGTTTGTTTGTTTGTTTGTTTGCTTGCTTGCTTGCTTGCTTGCTTGTTTGTTTGTTTGTTTGTTTGTTTGTTTGTTTGTTTGTTTGCTTGCTTGCTTGCTTGCTTGCTTGTTTGTTTGTTTGTTTGTTTGTTTGTGTGCTTGCTTGCTTGTTTGCTTGCTTGCTTGCTTGCTTGCTTGCTTGTTTGCTTGCTTGTTTGTTTGTTTTTTGTTTGTTTGCTTGCTTGTTAGTTTGTTTGTTTGTTTGTTTGTTTGTTTGCTTGCTTGCTTGCTTGCTTGTTTCTTTGTTTGTTTGTTTGTTTGTTTGTTTGTTTGCTTGCTTGCTTGCTTGCTTGCTTGCTTGCTTGTTTGTTTGTTTGTTTGTTTGTTTGTTTGTTTGTTTGCTTGCTTGCTTGCTTGTTTGCTTGTTTGTTTGCTTGTTTGTTTGTTTTTTGTTTGTTTGTTTGCTTGCTTGCTTGTTTGTTTGTTTGTTTGTTTGCTTGCTTGCTTCCTTGTTTGTTTGTTTGTTTGTTTGTTTGTTTGCTTGCTTGCTTGGTTGTTTGTTTGCTTGCTTGCTTGCTTGCTTGTTTGTTTGTTTGTTTGTTTGTTTGTTTGTTTGTTTGCTTGCTTGCTTGCTTGCTTGTTTGTTTGTTTGTTTGTTTGTTTGTTTGTTTGTTTGTTTGTTTGCTTGCTTGCTTGCTTGCTTGCTTGCTTGTTTGTTTGTTTGTTTGTTTGTTTGTTTGTTTGTTTGTTTGTTTGCTTGCTTGCTTGCTTGCTTGCTTGCTTGCTTGCTTGTTTGTTTGTTTGTTTGTTTGTTTGTTTGTTTGCTTGCTTGCTTGCTTGCTTGCTTGCTTGCTTGCTTGCTTGTTTGTTTGTTTGTTTGTTTGTTTCCTCAATACTATAGGCACATGCCCACTCTCGAGAATTCGCCAGGACATCGTAACGTAACATTTTGATAAGAACTTCGTGACTGCTTATTAATGGAAAGAATTAAAGAAATAAATGAAAAAAAGACTTAAATAAGAAAAAAAAGAAAAAACGGAAATAACAGCTGATATGTCAAATAAATTATGCAATTTCGAGCTGAATACACAACTGTATTCATCTGACCACACCAGTGTGAAATGGATACGTGAGATTTCACCACATATTTTTGAACTACATTACGAATTTATATATTAAAGTGCAGACTAATATGGGATACGTTTCGTAGCTTGAACAAAATTACGAACCTCATCAAATATATGGTGATCAGCGCTTTCATATTGTTTCTGCGTTTCAGCCGAACAGCGCATTTATGACGCACTACACTCTCTCTTGCTCTGTTGCCTTTCGTACTCGTGTCTTGCTAGAGCATCCAAAAAAAGTTAGGCCAGTTGGCTGGCGCTATCGTTCTCTTATCAAACGAAACCGGACAACTTAACGCGATAAGTGAAATTTGATTCGCTTTGTTTATTAATGGTCCCTGACGACATATAAAAACGCCACTGAACTTCGAGCGTCAGGATTGAATTAGCTATAGGTCATGCAGATTATATACCGTACATTAAGTCGGATTTTTATGCGGTAGCATTACGGCAGTTTTCGCTGAAAATTCAATTTTCTGGGCACGAGTTTTTAATAGCGCACTGCACGCGAGATGCCTTGCGGCTCGAGCTTTCAAAGGAATAAAACGAAAGCCAATAAGAATAAGCGTTAGCTGTTCATGTTCCCCCCGGTCGCTGACCTTTGTAGACGGCGCCGCTCTTCGCTCATTTGCCATGCAAGTGTTAGACGAACTTCAGATATGGCGAAACGGACGAGTTCTTTTCAATGAAATCTTTACGGAATGTTTTTTTCTGCACTTGTTCTACTTAGGAGGAAACTTGTGAGAAGTAAGCAAAGACGTGAAGATAAGGGTTTGTTGGAACGCCATTTCTGTACCCTTGAGGAGCGTGGGCCTGCTGACGTCATTAGTTGCTCAAATCTCGACGTTCCAACCTGCATGGAGGGAGCACAGTCGTGCACTATACCACATTTTTCTTAAGTTTTAATCAAGTCTGCTCGTTATCTCCTTGGGTCAGTGACCGCAAAATTGTGAACGCTAAAAATAGAATTACGCCCTAATCGTTGCAACCCGGACCATCGCGCATTTACCCGGCTGAACCCATGCGCCCGTGAAGAAATAGTTTAGCGGGTAAGAGGAAGTGCGTCGTTTATTTGCGCTAAGTGGCGATAATATGCATTGTCCGCAACACAATACACTGCTGTGTTTTATTAATGTGCTCATCGGGTATATTCGCGTATCGTAGGTTGTTTAGTTGCTTAAGTGCCCAGGCAAAAGAGTTTGCAAACAGCGGATGAAATTCTTACGGGGGTACATAAATAAAATTCGATTTGAGTTTTAAGGCCAGACCCCATATACGCGAAAATCCACGCAACGTCGACGAGCGACGCGACGGAGGTAACGTCGCTCAAGCTGTCATTTACAAAACGGAGGCCCATTAACGAGACGGATCCGGCGACAAGTTTATAGTGTTGTTGGCAAGAAAGCACCTCCTCGGTACTGAAAGTGGCGTAATGCCAGCGGTATCTAATGAAGACCTATATGTCTTGTCGTACAAAGTGACTTGTTCGACCTGTGCACATTTTCAGTTTCTTCAAACACAGGACTACACGGGCACCTGTTGCACTGTGTCGCCAGATGCCCTGGAGCTTGTAGGAGGCCGCAGTTGTACCGGTGCTCCCGCAGCCTCTCGTTGACGCACCTTCCCGTCTGTTCAACGTAATGAGCACCGCAGGACAGTGGGATCCTGTACACGACTTTTTTCGTGCATTCAACAAACCTCTTCGCATGTCTGGTCGAGCACACCGCTTCTTCGTTTCTGTCGTGGTCACCGTTCACTTTTGCGCTCAATCCTATGAGCTTTTTCGGCGCAGTGAATACCGTCCTCACACCGTACTTTGCAGCAACCTTCTTCATTCGGTGTGCCACCGTGTGCATGTACGGTATTGTAATGAAAGGTCGCCTTATATCTTTTGACATTTCTGCTTTTGTTTGTAACAGAACAACTGCCCGGCAGTGCGTCACTCCCGTACGTCCTGTTCCGGCCGCTTGCTATTGGCTAGTCGTGCATACGACTTCCGGCCGACGAGCGACATTTCTATATTTGCAAAACCGAGCGATCGACCACGCGATCTGTCGCGTGACGGCTACTTTTGTCGCTTTTCGCGTCCCTCATCGCCGTCGAGTGGATTTTTGCGAATACGGGGTTTGGCCTTGATGCGTTTCCGTTATAAAAGCGTCAAGATCTTCAGACACTGCACATTTGGTCGGTGCTTTATTTATCGTAAGCCACACGATATCATAACATTATTTATCATAAGCCACACGATATGAGTTCGTGTGGAGGAAGCGACAATATATAGGGATGCGCGCACGTTTGCTGCGACATTATTCTGTGGTCAATATGCCACTCTTGTCTAGTGGTTATGGTGCTTGACTGCTGATCCGAAGGCCGCGGAATCGAGCCCCGGTCGCTGGAGCAGCCACGGTGAACTTTGATCAAAACGGCGCCGTCGCGAGTACTATCTCGACAGACATCAGTAGACGGCTCGTGTACCCTCACACGAGCAGTGCTCTCACCGCTTCGCGTTGAGACGGCAGACAGTACAAACACCGCTTCGCTCCCTGGAGCGGCCGTATTCGCTTTAACCAGCGTTTTGTAGAGTTGCGCGAGATCGGATCCAGAAGAGTAAGCTGCTAGACTTACTTCGTATAACATTCCAAGTTGTTCCTATCGCATTCATGGTTCTGCCCTTGCGGCGAAATTGATTTTTTAGGGGCGAAGCTCCTTAAGGTCGAGGCTTGTCCATCACTCCCCGGTGTAGCCACACTTGTGCGATGTCGATGACGCTGCCATCATGGCACAGCACATGCAAGGTAACCATTATACGCCATGGCGATGACGATGACGCTGATGACGACGAAGAATAAGCGCGTTCCAGACCACACATTCTCTTTCTGACATGGATGAAAACGAGCGTGAAAGCGCTCTCGCCCGCGAAAGGCACAACGGCAACGCCGATAACAAGCGGCTACCCCCGGTGCTGAGGACGCGGGAAGTGGCGGCTCAACGGCAAAAACACATTGTATATATTGTACGCACGCGTTGTCCACTCATTTACATGGGCGAGTGGGCAATGTCACGGGTGATTTACGTGATTTACGGTAAGAACGATCCCCAGTGCTTCGCCCACTCGTCATGATTCACTTCGTGGATATGCCAGATGTTTTTAGCAGCTAAGCTGGCGTAAATTGTCTGTCGTAGCCTAAAATTATCATCGTCATGAATCGGCACTCGCTCTCTTCTTCATCTCCTGCTTCGCTCCCAGATCATGCCCGCCGATTTTTCCGGCGTATAGCAATGGGGTGACAGACTGACAGAAAGAAAGAAAGAAAAAGAAGGGCAGAAAATCCTTGGCGAAAAAAATTCATCACGAGGTGGCGGGATTCGAACCTGCCCACTCACGCTGCGAAGGCGAGCGTCTTAACCACTCGCTTATCTAGGCACGCTGACAGAACATAGGCATAGCCGACAGAACGTAGCATAGCTTTGTATAGTATCGTATAGCACGGGGGTAGGAAAAGGAAGTGGGGGGGTGAGGAGCAGAGAAAGGAGGAGGGGCAAGAGGGAAGCATAGCATATAGAGAAAAAGATAAATAGAAATAAATAAGGAAGTAGAAAGAAAGAGCGAAAGAGATAGGATCAAAGAAAGAGACAGCAAGAAACAGAAAGAGAAAAATAGATTGCAAAAAGAGGAAAGCAAGCAACAAGTAGAGGCAGAGCGACACAAAGAAAGAAAAAAAGAGAAAGAAATATAAAAAGAGCAAGGAATATAGAGAAAAAGTGATAAATAACGAAATAAAAATAAAGAGAGACAAAAAAAAAGAAAAAAACAGAGAGAAAAAGGGAAAAAGAAGCCGAGGAAGAAAGAAAGAGAAAAATAAAGAGAGACGAAGAAGGTCGCCCAGCTCCGCACTTCCTTGAGCCTTGACACCATTAGTGTGAAGTGGCCGCTGTCTTTTTAGCCTTGGACCTCCACTGCAAGTTACGCTAATTTTTTTTTCTCGGTACATTTATTTCTGCGGCATAATTTTATAATATGGTGGCGTGATTTTGTCCGTAATGTTTGCGTTTAATTGTCATTCACAATTTTTCCATAATATAACCGCTTGCATTATCACTGACAATGCTGACAATCACTGACGTTGCGAGCGTGCTCTTGTTCTGCAAGTGAAAAATTATTCACGTAAGCGGAAAGAAGTGCCAAATCAAATGCTCAGCGGTGTATTTAGGCTGGCAACCTTGTCCGCTTAAAAAATGTCCAACAATTTTATTGTAGAAATAATGTTAGCTGACGCACTTGCAAAACAAGCAAAAGCACATGCCGCCTTACCAATCGGTGACGAAGAACCAGTAATCCCACTTTTCAAAAAACGATGACTGTCGTTCAATGAGATAAAATCCACCTCTCCTGCTCTCTGTAATGCGGTCACTTTTCGCTATGCATCGCCATACACCCCAGCACCGAAGCGCTGACTGTAAACTTGCGCCGGCAAGCCAAGCTGGGATCTTATTAAAAAGGGCGACGTCAGCTTTTTGTGCGCAAAAACGCCAGAGGTTCTCGTGCATACGCCCCAGATTTCGGCGCCGAACCGCAAACTAGATCACCAAGATGCCCTGTAATACATGCGTCTAAGATGTTTTAACCAGCGCAGTGCGCAGAATGTTTTATTGATGAGGGGACGTAGCCATAAATCTCGTTTTATTTATTTTTTTTCTGTGGAGGCTTTTAATCACCATTTATGTACATTCTTAGAAAAACAAGGTCGGCATATACACTAACTAAATACTAACCATTTGCTTGTCACAAAAGCAATAACTGCTTAGTAAGTGAAGGTAGTAAAATGCAGGTTACTGAAAGTTTCTGCCTAGTTAGTGAATAGTGCTCACTCGAATGGTTAGTCCATTACTAAATTTTTAGTATCCCCGCTACCAACTGAGTGACCATATTAACTCTAGTGGGCTATAATTAGCCAATTAGATGTTTACGCTCATTTTGTTTATATGTACGTGTGCATTGGCATATCAGTATGAATTCATTGCAAAAGTAAACATAGGATAAGAAAAACGATGTGCCATTGTCTTCGTGCGTTATTTAATGGCCGCTAATTACTTCACGTAATTACTTTGGTAAGCACACATAACAGCAACGTACATTGATTCATGAACGCATCACAAACGAGAACACACACGCAAACACAGAATATCAAGACCTCTACGTAGCCGATATCTACTCTAGCAGCAGCTTGAAGGCTATTTATGCTCCTACTTTGGGATAGCAAACCGTGCGCTGGTTAGCAGCCATAGAATTTAGAAGAACAATTAATGTTTTCTACACATCATCGTGTGTCCTTCTCTTTGCTTATATTTGTGCCATCACGTGGCACGAAACTTTTATTCCAAGGTAATCAATAAAATTAAAGTTTCTCTAAATTTTGCTAAAGACTGTCACGATTACGGTGAAATGTACTGCGGCATCTACGAAAGATCTAGCAACGTAAGTGGCTTAGTAGTTACCTAGTTAAAAAACACCAAGAAAGCTTCTCTGGTTACTAACGGCAAAAGTTACGAGCTTTAATAACTGATGGCTAGTAAAGGGATGCCGCGAAGGTAGTTAAATACGCTCGAAACAAGTAAATACATGTGTTTAGTAACTGTTAACTAACTTTTTTGTTAAGAGTCTACAGGGGCAACGGAAAATGATTAGCGCTACATTGATCGGTAACCTGAGCGTCAAAATTGCGACACGCGGCGTTGTTGTTTTCGAGGGAGCCAATAGCGAGAGGGCCAATTCGTCAACGTCACGACTACGTGAAAATATCATTATGAGAGACACTGCAGTGGAGGGCTCCGGAAATTTAGACCATCTGGTGTTCTTTACGTGCACTGACATCGCACAGTACACGGGCCTCTTGCATTTCGCCTCCATCGAAATGCGATCGCCTCCATCGAAATGCGATCGCCACGGCCGGAATCGAACCCGCGACTTTCGGGTCAGCAGCCGAGCACCCGAAGCACTGCTCCACCGCGGCGGACCTGTAAACGAGTATAGTAGTACCAGGTAGTACTGGTTCGAGTAAGAGACAGGCCAACACAATCAATGTACGTGTGTGACATTTTTTATTGAAAATAATTCCTCGATTTATGTACAAATGTTTCAGTAGGTATAGCACACCCGCGGCAACACATCCAGGGTGCACTCATCTACAGGGCTTGATGCGAAACGGAAAAAAATGTACAGAGTAAGATTCAAAAGGGCTTGTTCGGTACAACGTGGTGACATTATGTGCATGCAGGCACGGTATCTCAAGGATATCTCGGGTGACATTTTTTTTCTTCACATATCTACACTCTAAGATAGTGCTCAAGATTGCGAAATAACCACTTAGGCACCAGGGCTTCAGAGTGAATATTAGCTGCACGAATAATTGATGTCACTAGGTCGAGCTGGGGTGTGCTAACTGTAAGTTATCGACGTCAAACAGGACAGTCTTTTTTATTTTACGTACAACTGTTCATCGTTGATAATTTTTTATACAGACTACAGCAGATAACGTCTAACTACAACAGGTTAGAGGACTGGTTAGATTACATTAATTATACATCGCTATGTTGCCCGATAGGGTGAACAATTGACAGGTCTCGTTTTTGTACCCGTGCTGCCATGAAGCAGGACGAAAAAGACGAATGCCCGCTCCAAAATTCTATAAGTTATCTCGATTCCCACTTTAAAGACTACAACCTGCGATTGGCAAACAAATAATGCAGCTGTAAAGCGCAGCCTCCATAGTTGTTCGATTTGAACAGTCTAGGGCTGATCCACTCCGAAGCTCTGGTTTACACTATGCACAGAGACAGACGCCTTAAAGTAGGCAAACCAATCCGGGAATTGCCGAAAGTCGAGCCGCTGGCTAACGCTAGAAGAATGGGGGAGATAACATGTATTCACACATCTTCTCGTGCGAGTCGAGAAGAGGCAAAGATTGTGGTTCCGTGAACACACCTTGGTGGAATTTACAATCGCCTGTATCTGAACGCGAAAAAGACGTCGAAATAGACAACTCGCCCGAGATAGAGAGATAGATAGAAGACGTATTAGACACAGAGAGATAAGCACATCTATATCACACCGTCCTCAGATGAGTCGTCGGCGAGAATGAAATGAATCGGATTTCTCGCTAGCCGACGGAAGCCAAGTCGGATCAAGACAGTTTTACGCTGGGAAATCTGGAATTGGTGTTGTTTTCGGGTCTTATAGTTGGGGCTTCTGCGACAAGCAGCGCTTGCAGGTTGAGGAGGCAAGACAACGTTGCAAATACGCAGTGAATGGCTGTGTCCTTTAGTACAGGTCTAGCCTTACTTAGAACAGAGTCAATCGGATAATGTCGCTCACTTTTCACTGATCACCTGACCCTCAGTAAACAGGTGGGGCGCATCACTGGCAACTGTATGACAGCGGATGCCCTGGGATACCAGGGCACTTTCTATCGGTCTTGAAATAGCAGGAACAAAAGAAGTTAGCTCTTTCTGTATTCTATGGTGATAATCATTTCACAATAGGCCTAATCGGTAACACGTTTAATGAACCGTTCCTTCTCGTTGTCAATGTTGCTTAATTCAAATACTTCGCTACTAAATTTGCAAAAGATGTCACGTTTCCTTCTTGCATGATTGTGAAAGTCCTGGAAATCTTTGTGACGCTTTATACTAATGATGCTATCAGAAACAAAGTCCTCATTCTCTGACGTGTGGATGTGATTTCAACATCCTGCAGGAGCAACAGCTACTGTGGTTTGCCGATATTTTCCCGATGAAGCATTACATCAGTCATGTTCCAAAAGCGCAATGTACAAGTGCTTGTACTGTAGCTCCTTTTGCGTTCGTATTTTTTTGTCCCTGCACGAAGTGAAGTTTCAATCGTGGAATGTCAGCCAGCTCAATCTGTACATTGTTACGCTAAGCAAATACCACTGTATTGCCTCCTCCTGCAGTGATCCATGCGAGCTTTATGGTTCAGTGACCTTTCTTTGCTATCTACAGTTACATCGCTCAAGATGAGCAGGCTCGGACGCACACGAGCGCACATACACACATATACACACGCGTACACATCAATCAAGAAAGAAGTGTTGAGCCTTTAGATATGAAATAGCACGGCACCCCGCTTCATAACACAGTGATAGCGCAGCGATGGTACTACACACTCTTTTTCAGAATCGTGGGCGTATATTGACCCTCGTGTGTTTTGTTTTTCAACATGTCTTTTTTAAACATACACTGAACTATACAACACTCGGACGCGGCGCTGAAAACTACGCTCTAATAATGAAACATGAATGCGACCAACGCTGTACACAACATTGCGCCTGTTCACACGACCGACAGAGCACATACATGCAGACAAAGAAGAGGGCGTCCATTAGTGAACGCGACAACCTTAGTTTGAAACACACGCGCTGGGCTTCTCCGCACTCTCAGGTAGGGAGGATGTTGAAGAGAAAGGCTGACAATACCATATCCGCACTCCTTGAAACAACGAACTGCTTTACGATTTCTATATACGGGATTCTTGTCCGTAAACTACAAGCTCGTAGTTTACGGACAACCCTTTCCGTAGACTACGAGTTTGTTACGCAAACTTCCAGTTTACGGAATAAAAGAGCAGTCTAGCTGGTACAGCGCCATCTTGAACCGTAAGACATGCCGTTTGATACCGTATATCTGCTCGCAATCTTAGAAATGTACATGCGCTATCTCAGCTAGATCATCGTCCGCGTTTTCGGATAAATGCAGGCTACACAGACACTATACATGCCTATTTACAGTATCACCTGGGGGGTGACAGACTCGGCCTATAGATTACGCCTGGGTACTGTCCTTGATGAGGCTGCCACAGCGTCTCACTTTTGTCTCTATGGGGAAGGGTGTGGGGATCGTAGAGAGAATCACAACGTGCGAGATGACATTCACGGTGCAGCGAGGTTGTTTGGAAACACCCCTGACAGCCTGTTATTTTTTGTCACTGCGGGTTCTTTTAGAACATGCTCTAATAACGAGCTGTGTCAAGTAACAAACACGAAGGGATAACATATATTGACAATTCTCTTCCTTAGCTAGGGTAGCTGTCACCGGTTATGTGATTACTCCGCAATTCTCGTCGTGATGTATCCGTTCACAGGATGTCAGTGTATTACAGCAACGTTAGTTCTCTAGATGCCTACTCTAATATGCTCTGTATGCTCACCTGGGAATGTCCGAGGACCGGGTTGGATAGCCTATATATTCTTGTAAAATACGGAACACCGACTCATTACACTTACTCTGAGGAGCTCTAAGAAGGATGTTTGAGGTTAAGCATGTCATAATTAAGCACCAAGATTCTTAAATCTTCATAGCCTGCTATACCGTAATCTCTTTCAGGAAGACTTTAACCATGCTTTAATGAGTGCGTCGCAATCGCACCGCACTATCATGCTATGTACATCCGAATAATATAAAGACTGATTCAAATAAACAATCATCATTCGCGAGATCTTTATCGGTAACTATACAACGTCTATACAACAGTTTAGCTCTCCGCAAAATGCAACGGCACAACCTTTATCTATTTTATACTTTCTTTTTTTCATTATTTGACTTTATCGCGGTAATCAAAGTAAGCAACGACGTCAGAAATTTCCTCCATGTTTTTAAGAAGGAGCTAGCCACGTGATCAAGCCGACAATGTCACGCTTGAATTGAACTATCTTATAGATATCATATCTTCGGAGTGCGCGAGGCACCGTTTCTTAACGAGGAAATACACATAGCTTATCTACAAGCATCAACGGAGACAAACCTCAGAAAATTGACGAGGACGCGAAGGCCGAACTCTGTCTACATAATAGCGCTGTGAAGGAACGAACACTTGGTCACCTGCTCTAAAGGTCTTGGGCACTCCTTCGTTACTTGCTTTTTTTCCCATTTTCACTGATTTAGAAAAATAAGCACTATGTTGCTTTTTTCTTTGTCAATGTTGCCGTTCCGTGAAACACAAGTAGGAACTTCTACGAGAACGTTACACTATATATCTTTGTATACTAAATATTGATACAGTGAAACTTTGATGGCTTGAGGAGTTACCGCGGGGTAAAGAGATTCTTGGTCACTGCACATTCGCACGGGGATTGCGTAAATGCTAATTGCGCCTAGGCTAAGGTTGTTTTGACGTCGGGTGTGTGTATAACACCGGCGCACCGCTATCTAATTGTGTTCTAGCACCTTCGTCAAAATGCATTCCCAAAGTACCGTCTCAAGATCCCAAGTTCATTATCCCTTCGACACTAACAAAATTCGACGCAAAAGTGAGCGCACAGTTACTGAACATAAGCCGCACAAATAGTTCGTCTCCAAGTGAGGTTTGGCACAACAGAATTTTCATCGAAAAAGATTTGAGCCCTGTTACTGACACGTCAGTTATACCCGTCTGCAAAGTGTTTAAGACTTTAGTTGAAAAATGAAGGAACTTCATATGGACGACAATGCCATTGAGACGAGACAATTTGTTTTGAAATGTACTCAAAACTTACTTCATCTGTGCATGTTGAAATCCGCGAAAAGCACGCTGAGGTAATTCAGGACGAAGAGTTGCGTCTTAATAACAAGTATCTTAAAATACACTTCGAGCATTCGATCTCTGCTGCAGCAGCAGTGGTAGGATACCATGCGCTGTGTTGTAAGCACTAATTCAAAAGCTAGCGACTCGAGAACAAGTCGACTACGTTGTTGCACCTATTAGTTGGTCTTCGCTGGTGACAGTAACCTAATTTATATTCTTAAAAGTGTATCTAGGAATGCGAAATGCCTAGGAGCATACGAAAGACTGATCACACGTTGTACCTCTATGTTATTACGCGGAAAAGGGCGTGCACATCAGTTAATTTTGTGTTCGTGCTGGAGTTCATCCTATTTGCGCCCTTCTATTGACATACTTGAAGAGCCAAACCTGCACCTTGATTTACAGCTTCATATCACAAATTTGTTACTGACACATTCGAACCAGAAACATGAAAAAGAAATGGACGCCAGACTAAACACACTATCTGTCGAGTTAGATTTTTAGCTTCTGTCGAGATTTGACGACCGCACACTGTAACGCGAGGTTCTCGAAATGCACGAGCCCTGTACAACCTTCTTAAATGGGTTACTCGCATTTATGAAAGGTTACGTTCTCATAGATTAGGTGTTCCGCTCGTCCATTGTGAGGTTACTTCACCATGCAGCTTTACACTTTTTTTACAAGTTGCATGTCTTTTTTACAGTCACATGTGAACACAGTTTGTAGGTAACTGATCATCTTAGAATGTGTCTCCAAGTGTCACATTAGAACAATGCTTTCAAAATAACAAGATTTTTCGAAGAATTTCACAGTCAAGCAGTATTGCCACGCGCATTCAAGTGCTATCAATGCGATTACACAATACACAGTTTTATCACCGAACAAGTGCTCAGAAATACAAGCAGCTTACGCTAAAGCGCTGATTACAGTAAAGCTACCGGCATACTTTGCTTCACCCCTGTACAAATGTCCACTCTGGAAGCACTGAAATATGTGCCCAGTGCATGGAACATCTTAAAGCTATATCACCGTATACAAGAACACAAGGTGCACGTCACGCGCGAGATAGCTCCAGTTAGGGCCCCGCAAGGGCTAATTTGCTGCCCCTGTGGAACGTATTTTTGAGTGATACGCACTGACAATGGCTCATCGTCGCCAACTGCATCTCACTTGGCACGCGATACGAGATGCAACGTACACGGTTTGATGGTGAAACAGACCACGTCGATGTAGCTGCTGGTCGTCTCTTGCGAAAGGTTGTTTTCTGGTTCGACGGGATATTCAGTGGCCTGCCATGGTTTTTTCAGGGGAAGGCCGCATCGCGTCGCTTGTGGGCGCTCGGGAAGTGGCGACTTCCACGTTTCGACTACTGCGACTTCAGTTGATCCAGTTCCTCGGTGAGGGTGTCGTCAGCAAAGCGGCCGAACCTCGACCTTGTCACCTTGGCATGCTGCGGCAAAGAAGAAAGAGAGGCGCAAATGTTCTTACTAACTTGCTTCTTTTGGCTAACTCCGGCAAAGTGCGCAATATATTGTGTGTATACAAGTGAATACTAATTTTTTGCGTACATGCAGGTGCACTTCGTGCGCAGTATGTTCTGTATATACAAGTGAATACTATACTTCGCATACATTCAGGTGCACAACTCGTGCACATTAGCGTGCGCTTTGCCAACTTTTGAGGAAGATGTTATTCATGGCAGGAAGCACATGCGCTTTATTGTGCCACGTGGTGGCATCACGCGCGTTGTCTAGAAACATCAGACACTAATGAGTGAGTGAGTGAGTGAGTGAGTGAGTGAGTGAGTGAGTGAGTGAGTGAGTGAGTGAGTGAGTGAGTGAGTGAGTGAGTGAGTGAGTGAGTGAGTGAGTGAGTGAGTGAGTGGGTGAGTGGGTGAGTGAGTGAGTGAGTGAGTGAGTGAGTGAGTGAGTGAGTGAGTGAGTGAGTGAGTGAGTGAGTGAGTGAGTGAGTGAGTGAGTGAGTGAGTGAGTGGTGGTGGTGAGTGAGTGAGTGAGTGAGTGAGTGAGCGAGCGAGCGAGTGAGTGAGTGAGTGAGTGAGTGACAAAAAGTTAAACATTAAACACTCGTGCGTTTAGAAGAATCCTTTAAAAGGTAAGCATGAACTTATTTATAAAAGAAAAAATTTAGAAGCCTCATATTTGAAAACAACGAGAAGATGCATAATTGAGGCCTTCTTTCCTGCTAGAAGCCGGTCGTTCGAGATAATTGATGCCACATAGGGTCGGCATTGCCCGCACTTTTAAGCAATACATTTCTAAAAAAAAAGTAAGTGCTGTCACGAATAAAACAGGGCTCCTACATTTGTTTCGACTACATTGCCACGTGCCTCAACCTGGTCATCACCGACTGCACGCCACCTCAATCAAACGGCACTTCGACGGCTACAACGGTACTCAAAGCTTAGAATCCGGCCCTTTTGTCTGACTTCACTCGCCATATTTCTCGTTCTTTTTCTCAAGATGAGTCCGCTACAGAAGCTTTCGTGTAGAATACCGAAGCACACAAAGAAGGACAAATCCCTCGTATTGCCTTTATTACGAACGCGTGTATACCGGTGACGCCCAACCAATCGCTCTCTGCTGGCTTTTCCTTTATTGCGGCGAAAGTAGACGCTAATCTCAGACCCAAGTACCAAAGAACCGCATTCAGGTCAGGCCAAATAAGAGTGGCCGCCTCTAACTCAAGGACTCGCGTCGCGTGCCGCACGCCACGGCCCCACGCAAAATAGCTCCGTCACGGCATGTCCCCATTTGGCAAAACGCGCGGTGGAAGTGCTTTATTATAGAGGCCCCCGCACGTGTGCAATATTGATGGCCCCGAATAGACGGGAGGGAAACATGGCTGCCCCAGGTTAGGCTTAGCATCGTCGACGCGACCTCGCGTTGCGAAATCTCTGCCAAAAACTGTTCACTCGCTTCCCCCTGAATAGACCACACGATGTCGTAAAGCATGCTCTGCAAAGGAAACGTAATAGTCTATACGCATATGTAGAAAGAATGCGTGTAGCACAAGTACGAGGTATAAATGGCACCGACATTAGGCCTAGCGCCACCGCCAAGCCTATACGCGGTATCCATTTCGAAATATGTAAGGCTCGGCTTTTTTTTTTCCTTGGTGCTTTCGTGCATGTAGGCTTATTATACATCGGAGTCACAATCTAATGAAGTGGAAAACGATGGCTGAACGCATACATTGACCCCTGCGCCGTGAATACGAGTAGGGGCATCAAAGTTCTCTGTATGAACTCGAGTTGCACGACTTTCTTTTGACATGCAAATAGCGCAGTGTAAAAAGAAAGAACATGTCTCAGGCCTCCCCTTTTTTTTCCTGTTTTAGTTTCGTGATCTCCAAATGGACAGCTTTCAACATTTTTTTTTAAGTAGCTGCTGAAATATTTTTAAATGTAAACGAAGACGGTAGTTCCCACTATAATACACGTTAAAATCGGAGGACCACTTCCTTTTTAACTGTACACATAATCTCGACTTACTCGATCAAGCAGTCACCCGCCACGGTGGTCAAATGATTATGGTGCTTGACTGCTGACCCGAAGGTCGCTGGATCGAATCCCGCTTGTGGCGGTCGCATTTCATTGGAGAAAATGCTAGAGGCCAGTGTGCTTAGATTTAGGAGCGCGATAAAGAAGCCCAAGTGCTCTAAATTTCCGGAGCCCTCCACTACGGCGTATCTCATAATCAAATCGTTGTTTTGGGACGTAACGTCCCCAACATTTATTATTATCAAGCATGCGCATCAAGCAAGACCTGGTGGTACGAATGTCACGGTAGACATTTTTAGCTGTCTAGGTTCTTCAACT
Organism: Rhipicephalus appendiculatus; assembly: GCA_030522465.1. Classification (NCBI taxonomy): domain Eukaryota; kingdom Metazoa; phylum Arthropoda; class Arachnida; order Ixodida; family Ixodidae; genus Rhipicephalus; species Rhipicephalus appendiculatus. Next base: position 1,637,385 of record JALIZH010032988.1, read on the forward strand.
TTGATTGATGTTCCGGAAAACAGAGATCAGATGGCAACACGCAGATGCACTTGAGGAGGTGACAATGACACCACTAAATCTTCCTCCTTCTCTAGCGCCATTAACAAGTTCCGTATCGTCGTATAAAGCACGCGACGTTACACTGGTACTATATTTAGTGTCCACGTTTACAATCAACCCCAACAGCAGGGCTTGAGTTAGGGCTAGCTGACATTCCCTTGTAAACTTGCGTACAGCGCAGACAAAGACGAAAGCGCTCGTCTTTGTCGTTGTTTCTGTCCTTTCGTCTTTGTCTGGGCTGTACGCAAGTTCGTAGCTCTGCCACGGACAGGCGGCGAGATGGGTTGAACATCCAAGGACCGAACCAGACGACGGGAAATAGGCCTATCTCCGGTCGACAGAAGAAAAAAAGGCGAGACGGTTTCCTTTTCTTCAGTTCTACAATGGCGAGCTCACTTCAACTCGGAGCTCTGGGCTATCTTTAGAACGCGCCGCCATTCCACGCTTACACCCTCTCTTCAGCGGCAGACAAGCTTTTCTCGTGGAGAAAAGCCAAAAGGCGTCTGCTCGCCTGGCGATCACGAAAAAATAGGGAGGGGGGTAGGGAAGAAAAGGAGCCATCAAAGGCACCGGCTGCGACTAAAAAAAGGAACTGATTCTTTTGCCTGGCTCGAACGTCCATTCGTCGTCTCCGAGAGTTAGGCGAGAGAGATTTACTGCGCACGCGCGAGCGGACAATGGAAGGCTATTTAAAGTGCGAGGCGGCGTTTGGAAAGCGGGCGCCCTTTTTCGTCGTCATTGTCCCCGTCATCTATACGCGACGGCAGGGTGCCTGCCCTTCGTCTCGGTGGTAATCGAAGCATCCTGGAAGAGAGAATGAACAATGCCGGGGGAAAAAAAAAACATGGACGTTCGCGTAGCCGTCGGGATGGCGAGAATAGAAGCGAGAAGCTCTCAGTCGTAGGGAGGTTCCCTGAACCGCCCCGTTTAGAAAAAGAAGGAAGGGGACAGGACGCGGGGATGGGGACGATGTTGTTGGGTTGCAGCCCGCGCCTTCTTCTCTCCATACCACAGGCACGCAATGGTACTTAATAATAATACCTGGGGTTTTACGTGCCTAAACGAGGACATGATTATGCCATATAGAAGGGCTCTGGAAATTTCGACCATCTGGAGTTGTTCAAGCGTGCACTGACATCGCGCAGTACACGGGGCTCCAGTATTCAGCCGCCATTGAAATACGGCCGCCGCGGCCGGGATCGCACCCGCGACCCTCGCGTCAGCAGCCGAGTGCCTGGACATCTGTGCCACCGAGGTGGACTGTGATGGAACTGAAGATGGGGAAATGTTTTTTCGAGGGACTCCTTGTTAGGCACAACCAAATGAATCCCTAGGACCGTTAAGGCCATGGAAAGCGTAGGAGGCAGTTAATTGTTGTCTTTAACTGTAGCGTGGTAATTATGACGTAATGTTAATTAACCTTAATGTAGTAATTATGACTTCGTAATTACGTCATAATTACTGCTCTACAGTTAAAGACAACAATTGATGTCCCCTATGCATTTATTTTCCTAAAAGAAAGAAAGAAAGAAAGAAAGAAAGAAAGAAAGAAAGAAAGAAAGAAAGAAAGAAAGAAAGAAAGAAAGAAAGAAAGAAAGAAAGAAAGAAAGAAAGAAAGAAAGAAAGAAAGAAAGAAAGAAAGAAAGAAAGAAAGAAAGAAAGAAAGAAAGAAAGAAAGAAAGAAAGAAAGAAAGAAAGAAAGAAAGAAAGAAAGAAAGAAAGAAAGAAAGAAAGAAAGAAAGAAAGAAAGAAAGAAAGAAAGAAAGAAAGAAAGAAAGAAAGAAAGAAAGACGTCCGAGTGGCACAAGGGATGGATGGGTGTGATGGCCGTGTACGCAGTTTCCGATCGAGACATCACAGCGACGTTTACTCGCCGCATCGCTGGTGCCTGGCCTTCCTCCAAGGCTGGAAATACGCAACGCCGGCGCGTTCCCGAAATAGCATCGGTACGTCGATATCCCGGAGAGCGAGGAGCAGGGCCTGGCAAGAGGTTAACGGAGGGAGAAGGGCGGCGAGCTCGTTCTGGCAAACCATTTCGTCCCTTTTTTTTATTTCCTGCTCCCAAACCCCGAGACAACACCGCTCCAACAACCCCGACAGGGCAAGGAGACAACACGAAACTAAACGATCTCCTGTTAAACCCGGCATTATACACAAAGACAAAAAAGAAAAATACGGTGCGTGCGAACGCTACAGCTGGGCCCCTATTTTAGAAAACTCCGCTTCCCTAAAACAATACTCCCACTTTTCTTGTTCCCTTGATCCCTCCTCCCAGCTTTCTTGTTCAATAATGGACGCCTTCCCTTTATCCCGGTATTCTTGACAGGCCTGGGGAGAGCGGGGGGAAGGGGGGGGGGGTCAGACTGACGCCCATTGAACGGCAGCAGGCGTACGACCTTGCAGGCTCGTATTCGCTTTCAGGGACAACGGGGAGGAATTGGGGAGAGAGCGGAGGGAGTCGCGCAGAAACCATGAATGGAGCCGGCTCCCTATTGGCCGGCGCCGCCGTGACGCAAGTCAGTGACGCACTAAGTCGGCGCTGCTGACGTCACGCCCGCAGCGGCTGCCGCCTGCAATGATCCCTTCATCTAGAGATCCCTTTTTCTCCTCACTACCCTTTCCATCCCCGAAAGTGTAGACGGTCCCTTCCCCCCCGTTCATCGTACGAGATGGCAGGAAGGGCCCGACGCGTGGTTTTCCCCATTTTTTTTCTAGCCCAGGACTTAACCATCGTATTTCTTTCGGCAGTCTACCCACGCACTCGGACCTTCGAACGCCCACGCATTTCTCGGGTTCTGTCGTCATCTTCCTCTGCCGTGCTTTGGATACGGGAAAACTTTGGAAACGAGTATTTTACGGGGCTAAGCGGTAAAGGCGTCCTGAGTTTCTTCACTCGCGTTAAGCCGCCACTTTCTAAACAGCCTCGTCCACCCCCCCCCCCCTTTTTTTTTAGCCCTTAGTTTTATTGTAAAGTAAAACGTGAAGCCTTTTAGCCTCGGCCAGGACGTGGGTGGGGTCTAGGCGACTTAGGCTCTTCTCCCCACGCCCCCCTTTCTTTTTCCTCATTAAAGGGGTGGTTGGTATTATAGCTTTTACATTTCTAAAGTATAGATGAAATGTACTGCGTGATACCATCTGCTGTCGGACAACTTGACTCACGACAAGAAGGCCTTTGAAGCACATAGACTAGAAGGTCTTAAAGGCCTTTGATGACAAGAACTAAATTTAGAAGCGCACTCGTTCTCGTTTTTTCTTATTCCTAGTCTAATTATTCGCTTCACAAGCCTTCTACTTGATTCCTGATAAATTTGCAAGGGTAAAAAGTAAACCTAAATTGAGAGACCCGCTCCGGAGCAGCTCAACCTCGGCTTTCAGTGGTCTTTTGGAAAAATCTATTTTTTTTCTTTCTTAAATGACATCATTAATCATTATGTCCGTAAATATTCATTTCCAATAACGAAATGCCAGGTGTTTTGTAAGCTTGCTTGCTTTTGAATACTTTGAGAAAAGCTTTTCGCAAGATTTAGTGACTAATTGCCTGTAAAGGGTGCTTTGTCACTAGCATTGCTTTAGTGTGGTGAAGAAAACTTAAACAGGCAAGTAAACAGGTTTTAAGTACGTCTGATATTAGCAAAAACCTTTGAAAAGCACTGAAAACACGCTGTTTGTAGAAAAGGCTAGTGGAGAGATTAATAACGTCACAAACTGAAGGTGCGGACACTAAGAGTGGCTTTAGTACAGCGAAATTTGGGTTTTGACTTATTTCTTTCTCAAAAAATCTGCTTTTTACATTACCTAAAACGCATTACATCATTACGCCGTAAATCACCAATTGCAGTAATGAACTGCCAAACGTTCTGTAAGCGCACTTCGGAGTGCCCTCAGAAAGACTTTTCGCAACATTTAGTGACTAACTGCCTGTAAAGAGTGTTCTGTCAATGGTATAGTTATACCGAGGCGAAAAAACGTAAGCCCGCAAGTAAGCGGCTGAAGTACGTATGATCGTTGCAAGAACTGTTAAAACACATAAAGAAACTCGAGATTCTGCAGAAAAGGTTTAATGAAGAACAGAAAAAAATAACGTCACAAGTGAGAGCTGCGAAGTGTAACATTGGCTGTGTCGTGGAAACTGGGCTTCAAATTACGTTCCTCGGAAAAGCCTTAATTGTTTGGTTCCTTGACATCAAAGGAGTAAATGACATGGTATCTTAGTGGTAAAAATGTAAGGTCCTTTATATATATGAATCTACAGAAGATAAAAACGATCGAAAGGTAGTTTTGTTTTTTTCGACGAAGCACATCCAAACTTAAGTTGCCGCGGAGCGAACTTATCGACTTACGTGTGGGGCAGAGCTCACAAACTATAGTTACATAATAGCTGCGCTTTAACATCAGCTACTAGGCAATTATTCATCTAGATGTAGGTACCGATCCGACGCCTTCATACGCTGTGTGTAGAGTATTTCGTGAGCATATTCAGAAGAAAAGTGATATTAACGCGCAAGAAAGGGATGTGTCCTGCAGTGCCCTTCAAGATAATGATGATAATGATGGCGATGACGATGATGATGATTGAGATAATGAGATGAAAAGCAGACTTACCGTTGCAGCAGCTTCCGTTTTCGTCGGCTTGGCTCCTCCTCGCCAGAATGTCGGTCGTCTGCTCTCGGCTGTGCCCACAGGCCGGAACATGGCGTACTCTTTCTGGCCACCCTCCTGGCTGACCGGAACCGGATGTGCCCCGGAGGCAGCCCCCGCTGACGACGACGACCCCGTTGGCTGCGGTGCCGGAGATGACGCTCCAGACAGAGACGGCGCCTGCGCGGCAGGCGCAGCGGCAGCGCCCTTGTCGCGGGGAGCAGTGAGGGCCGCCACGTTAGGCTTAGCAGTGCTGCTCTTCACCCGGACACCGGCGGACGCCACCGTGTACTTCTTCGCCGTCTCGGACCGCTTCTCGGAGTCGCTCGCGGGTGCCGCCGAGTCGCTCGACTTCTTGCTCAGATAGTTGGCGAGGAGGTCTTTGAAGACGGCCGCTTCCTGCATCTCCTGCTGTTCTAACTGCGCCTCCTGTTGTTGCTGTTGTTCGGCTTGCGCCTGGGCTTCGTACCAGTCGTAGCCGCCCAGGTTCGGTGACGCCCCGGGCGGGAACTGAATTCCCGTGGCGCTCGAGTCGTACTCGTCCGCGTAGTCGTCATACTGCGGGATGACCGGAGGCACGACGACGGACGGCCCGGCATAGGCGTCCACTCCTCCAGTCCACGGGGCCGGCAAGAACTGACCCCAGTCGGGCGAGGACGCCGGGGCGCCCAGGGGTACGTCGCTTCGCAGCAGCGCGTAGTAGTTGGGGTCCGAGTGGGCGTACCGGCCCTCCGCGTAGGAGGCGGCGTTCCTCTGGAGACGGCCGTAGACGGGGCTCGAGGGATACGAGGACACGGTCGTGGTCAGGGCGCACAGGGTGCAGCCAACTAGGGCCAAGATGGCGTCGGTGGGTAACAACATGGCGACTTTAGGACGCAGACCTGCGGGAAGGAGGGAGAGGAGAGGAGATGACAGTCAGTGACAACGTAGAAATAAACAAACTTTCCAGTCGATGTGTATTCGCTTCTGTACTATAAGCTGAGAATAGCATCGCTGTTGATGCACCACTCTACGCGCCGGTCTTCATGTGTACGCCCCCATACCTCCATAAACATATTTAAGTAGAAAAAGTGTGTTATTTGCAGGAACATAAAAATTCTGGATGGTGGTTAAGAAGCTTTTAACGTTATTGCATATAAGCATAAGATTTGGAGAAGACACCTTTAAAGAGAATTTTGTCATAGGTATATCTGTAACCCTAATATTGTGAGTGCAACAAACGGAAATACAGTAATCAACTACTAGCAAACAGCCATGAATTTCTCACCCTGGGTTCAAAAATTGATGGTTTCCTTTTTTTTCTTTGTTGTCTTTTCTTCGCACACTTGCATATTAGTTCGAGTTGCAACTGGTTGGTAGCAGTTTTCGAGCCCCTACCATACGCAAGTATATATAGTTCCCTCCGTTTGCTGTTTAAGAGCTCTACAAGTTGTACATGTTTGTGGGAACAGTGTGTATCGGCATTTATATGTGAGAAACAAATAGCTACAGAGAATCACCATGGTCAGAAGGAAAAGATAACTTTATAAGCTGATCATGCGTCTAGCTATACTTTTACTTTAAATCCTGCAATAGCACCACAGAAACCCGATCTTACATTCAGGAAATTGTGACTTTAGATATGCTTGGGGAACGGCTAAAGTGCATTGCTTTAGTGTTACTTGTAACAAATCATTAGCAGAGGAAAAAAGGGCAACAAAATACGGTGTAATTGCGAAACGTGCGCTGTCGCACACCCGGCGCATTCTTTGACACTACACGGGCATGAGCGCAACAGTTGTTTACGGCGCAATAACATAAATCTGAATTATGCGAATTTCTATTTGCCGTGTCATGCAAGATGTCGCTGAACATTGCTTTAATGGCCTTTGAGGGACGATTTAATGGTTTCTAGGGATTGCATTCAGACGTAATACCGTTTTATGGGCGCTCAAATGAAGGAAGATTAATGGCCTGACGAGCGTTGCGACAATGTAGATTCGTGCTCGTTTTTACTACATAAAAATGAGTTCATCAAATCGCATACTTTGCGGTGTTTCTCTGAAATCCTTCGAAATTAAGTTCTGTTAAATATAATACTTCGTCCGCCATAAGCAGATGAAAACCCGAGTTTGTCTTCTTTTATCTTTTATTTTTTTTAGCTTGTCTGCAGCAGGTCTTCCGGCGTACTGTGAGCACTTAGAGTGTGCTGTGCGTGTCACACGATTAACTGTCAAAGTCCATGTTAATGCGCTAAACTGCATGTTGGATATTTATTAGTTCCATCGCACTTGTGCAAGTCTGTCGACTGGTATTTCCTCCTGCGAACTAATCTGTCGTAATAACTGCTCCGGGAAACTAAGCACCAGCATTTGTTTGTTGTTGTTGTTGTTGTTGTTGTTATTCTGCAAGAGCTTTCATGCGTGTTAACAAAGAAATGAAGTTATAAAAAACATCAAAACGCGGGATCCATTTGCACAGAGCCTGCAGATAGGAAAGTAAAAGCCGCTTCCTTTTTCTGGTATTCTATTTCAAATCGTAACACCAGACAAGTGCACTGCGCGTGACGCTGTACCCCTTTTTCTCTTCCCGAACTTTTATCTTTAATTCCTCCTAATTTTTTCCAATGGCGCTAAGCCGTGCCCCCACGACGGAAGGCAGATAAATTGCGGCCCTTTTTCTACCCCTTGCTTCCTAATAAGCCACTAATAATACTGTGAGTAGCATGTCGCCAGCCACGCACAATGTGAAAACCAAGCAAAGTACAACGAACGCTACGAAGCAGGAACCTCGCTGACAGCGGTTTCGGCGAGTGTTCAACAAGTATCTCTCCCGAAGAAGAGACACATTGTTTCGAGGGAAGGCGGTGAACCCAGACGCTGTCTGCTCTTGAAAAAACGACAGCGCTAAACACAGACGAGCAACGAACGATCCCATCGAAAGAAGAAAGGCAGCTACACGTTCCATGCCGCCGCAAAGTTCACGTCCCCTACGCCGATTGGACAGCGAGCGCGAAGCGTTGCCGGGGCAACGGCCATGCCCGGATAACAGGGATTCCTGGGGCGCGTTCGGAACAACGAACGGCGTTCTTTTTTTTAAAGCAGCATACCGGGAGCTTAGAGGAAACGCTGCAGCATGAAACGATCCTCGAGATTTTTGTTGTTTGACATCCTTACTTTGTGCTTTGGTGTCGTTGTGAATTTTTAAAGGGACGAGTAGAGTGACATAATGTCTAAAAAGTTAAATCCAAGAAGATATTCCGAGATGCTTGCTGTATGCAGCCAAGAGTACCCTGTATTAATGTCAAAATTTCGCGACCACCTACCTGTAAAGAGTGCTTTGCCACAAGCCCATGCTTACTGAGGCGAAGACGACTTAAGTACGCAAGTAAATGGCTGAAGTACATGTGATTTTCGCAGAAATCACTTACAATCCATTTGAAAACGTCAGTGCTATGAAATATGAAAAGACATTGACGACACTGACAAGGGGTTTTAGTAATCATCTTAGTAATTTCTAAAAACGTCATCTTTTTTTACGTCATGAACGAAAGCCTCCCCCACAATTCCACCACTTGCTTTGAATTGGCCTTAATGCCAAGGCATTGCTGAGCAACAAAAAAACACATTTCTAACTGTGTTAGAGTGAATACGTTTTATTAGGTAATTTTAGTGCAGTCGCGAGTGCCTTTCTGATCGGTGAGATCAAAGGAAACAAAACAATGAAATCCTAAAATGCTTTTTTTTGTCCTTGTTTTCAAGCGTATTCCTCCTAGAACACTCCTTCGACTGCATAAGATCGTAATAAACAACAATGCTAGTAGACATCAAAACAATACTAACGTCTCTTCAGTACTTCCAGGTACCATGTTATTGCATGCACCGATTGCCTTTGGATTCAATTTTCAATCATAGTCCGCGTTCATTTCGCCACCACAGTCGCTACCGAACACACAGAAACGAATATGCGGTCTTTGTGGTTGCGACGACAGGCGGCGAGCGCGAAAGGTCAACGCATGCGGATCAAGCGGTACGTTTACCGAAGCCGCGCTTTCGTAATAATCAATTCGCGCGCGCAATACAGGTCCTCGCCTCGCGTTCAAACGGCAATCACCGCAGAATCGTGCGCCAGAGTACGCTCCAATCGAATATGTAAGGACTAGACGCGTTGACCGCTGTGTTGAGCCGGTTGGACTCAATGATGACCAGATACATTATCAGAGACATTATTAATTGGCATTCGGACATTTTCTTATACGTTGTGATGGTGTTGTTATGTGCGTGTGAGTGTGGTTTTTACATATGTCGGCTCTTGAGTTTTATTTTCAATGTACTGCTCTTTGTTTTTCCTTTGTTAAGATGTATATTCAATATTCACTCAAGGGCTAAGGAGTAGCCGGTGCCTTACTTGTGCGCCAACATATTTCTATATATCATATCAATGAAAAAAAAAAAGAGTCAGCAGAACTGTGACATTTGTTTCTAGATTGTGAGAAAAAAAAACAAGAAATGAATAAATTGCTAAGGTGTACGCTAGCAATACATGGACAAACCATTGCAGTATTCAGCGGATAGATTTTTCTGTAGTCAAATTTCACAATGACCCCACTTTTAGAAATTCTCACTGCTTACCAGACACTTCTATTTCTAATCACTATATGGAAATTTTTAATTTCATGGAATATTAGTACGGAGTTGTTGTTATTGTTCTATTATCACCATCTATTATAGTTCGTGTTCACGCTAGGCATATTCGCAATTTTCCCCCTCGAATATCTTGCATATTGAAGTTGGTACACACTAGAGACATTTTACTTTGCATGATGCAAAATTGTTCAACTCAGTCCACACTAGAGCCACAATACGTGAAAAACAGAGAACTCTCATTATATGTACCTGCGGAATATACTATTTGAAATCAACTCCAACACAACGCTTCGGCTTTAAATAGTTAGCAACTTGTAATGAAACTGTCCAATCAATTATCAGCAACGAACTCCAGCGTCTTCCGGAGAACACCTGTTGCGCATCCCGTGGTTTCCGTTGGAGCCGATCCCACGCATTCGAACAAGCTTGCGGGTGATGGCTGACTTTAAAAAGGAATGACACCATGTAACGCAGGAATATGGCACAAAGCTCCGAGGAAAGCTCAAAATAATAGATCAGCCTTTTTTGCGTGGCGAACAACGTCATGAACTGGAAGAATTCAACGCAGTTTTAGAGTTTAAATTCAACCACATAAACTATCTTCAGACTCTACGAATACAGCCGTAAAATGGAAGTAATTCCTTTCATTCAATGTACAATTAAATGACGAAAAAACATCGGCGAACTTTCTACAACCAGGAAAAGGTTTGCTTATCCCCAAGTTTCACCTTTGTTCCCTCGTAAGAAAAAAAAATTATTGTTAATAAAGAAAGTACATCACACTCACCGTGGATAAGCTCTTCACCGAAATCGCAGGCTTGTCGGCCAACAGAGTTCAGACGTACCACCGAAGCACCCGCACCGTAAACCGTAAGAAAAACCCACGCACCGGTCAGATTCTAAACTTCCGAGGAAGATACAGCTTCTGCGGCGAAGCACCGGACCAGGGGAGATCGGACGATCCAACGAGCAACCAGCGACGCTCTTCAAGTGGCCCCGGCGTCGCCGGAACTTAAATACCGCCGGCCCGAAATGTCACGCGCGCGGTGCACCTCGGGAAGCGAATCCTCGGCATGAACGGGTCCCGGCGTACGCGCGCTTTGGGAGAGGAGGACCTGTCGCATTCCATCCGTTCCTTCACCCTCTCGCAAACTTCCCCGACGCTCCCTTTTTTTCTTTCCCCTTTTTTCCTGTGGGAACGCGCGAGCGCGTCTTTCCTTCTTGTTTTTCCCCAATGCAACTCCGGGAGATGCAATTCCCCTTCCTCGTTTTGCCACACCGAGCGCCAATCTATACCTCCGCCGCCGGTGGCTTTTCCCCCAACGCGCCTTTCACTTTCCCACTTTTTCCCCAGCCTTCCCGGTCGACCCGCGCGACGCGATCCCTCTTTCTCCCCATTTTTTTCATCCTCTCTCGTTTCCCTCACCCGTGACGTCACGCCGCGCCGCGGCGACCAATCGAAGCTCGCCGCCGGGCGGCGCTAGGAGCGATCGAACGTCGCAGGGTGCCACCGCCGCCGCTGCCGGGCCCGACGTGGCTATTTTTAGAAACGGGACTGGAGTGGCGCGCGCCGTAGGAACTGCGACCGGCTGCGTGGGTGTGAGTTGGCTGGCACACAAAGGAGACGGAGCGTAAGGAGGGCTCGAAAAAAAAGAAGAAAATAAAAAAAAACCGACGGCCGCGGTCTTCGCATCGTCTTGCTGCGGGGGGGCTGTTTATATTTCGCGGACAGGCTGGGATGACCGACGACGCCATTTGTGCGTCGAAAATTTCGCCCCTCCCCCACTCCCCCTTTGAAGAAACGACGCAAGAACACGAAATCTCTGGTCTTCGGGAGAGCGAATGCAGCGACAACACGCGTTCATTCCGGGTTGCGCCATGCGGAGAAGACCAATTTCGGAGACTTATTCCGCGATGCGAAGAATAAGAAGCGAGTAATGCTAGATATATTTCTTTTTTTTTTTTGTACCAGGCGTGGGGCGTTTCTTTTACAATCCGCGCGCAAGACAGCTTCGCGCGATCTGTGTCAAATCCGATTGCGACCGTGCCCCACAGCAATATGGCTTAGATTGCGTGGAAGAACATTTTTCTGACGTTCTTACCCTCCGCTTAGTTATTTTAAGGCTTCATTTGTCCCCTAATTTTGTGTGGGCGTGTTTTCTCTTGAATCATTTTTTTTTCTTTTGTTGAAACCTTCGTCGAAATGTCTCCGTAGGGAATTAAGCTATATGACTTCGCTTTCACGAGCTATTTAGCACTTGTTTTGATGATCCAGAATATTTTTTCTCTCTTTCGTGATTTTTTATAATGTTGTTCTTGAAACTTCCAATTGAAAATTCAGACCTTGCCCTATCGGGAAAATGCAGGCAAGCGAAGTTTGTGTGTGCCTGACATACTATATTCCTTTAATAAATGCGAAGCATTTCTTTGCAAACCAAATGAACTTTGAGAATGTCTATCTTTTTAGCCGCCTACGTTTGGGTGCTCTCTGGTCACCTGTTTAACCCTGTATATACCAAAATTGGCATAGGAGGGTATGAGGGCATGATTAGCAGTTAAACTCTTATTCTGCTGCGAAACAACACCCACAAAAATTATCGTTCCGTATTCCTTTAATCGTACTCGATGAAGGTGCCGCTAAGTGTAGCGCATACTGCCGCTTCTGCACTAGCTTCCTTTGCTTATTACACCCCCCGTGTCCGCCGCGGCGGTGTAGTGGTTAAGGTGCTCGGCTGCTGACCCGAAGGTCGCGGGTTCGATGTCAGCGCGCGTTAAAGGAACACCAGATGGTCAAAATTTCCGGAGCCCTCCACTACGGCGTCTCTCATAATCATATCGCGGTTTTGGGACGTTAAATCTCATATATTATTATTATTATAATTATTGCTTATTACACCTACGGCGTAGGCTTGGCGCTTTCCAGTTTCGACAACGACACGTGTGCACCCCTTGGTGACTCGTCCGATGTTTTCTGTCTCACCGACGCAGCCACCCACAATTTCTGTCCAGTGCGAAGCACCATTCATCACCATGACAGCCATGATAGCTGCCATGGTCGAACAGGGAAATGCCGTCTTTTAAGTATTCTTCCCTTCTGTGGATTCAGTTTCGTATTTTTAATTGCTTTTATAGCAAAAAGTTAAATGACGTGCTCTTGTCGCATGTGCCTCGTCCTGGTGTACCGTATGCAATAGCGAAATAATTTTTTTGACGTCTTAATGTTCTTTATAATGCGTAGTGGCGGAGAACACCAACCTGCATCTGACAACAAACGCTAAGATTATTATTTATTATTTGATTTGCATACACATATACACAAGGACAGAGAAAAGGGAGAGAGCAAGCTGGCAACTGCCACCCGTAGGGGCACAACGCCTGCTTACTCTTTTGGGAGGAGGGAAGAGATAGAGGATATAAAGAGAGAAAGAAGAGAGGGAAGTAAAGAAAAATTGACGAAGACTTAGACAAGCATAAGTAAACACGAAAAAAAAACGTCTATAAACGGGTGGCCAGGTCCGCTTGGTCCAATAAAAGTCAGTAGAGTTCGATGGGCCTGGTCGCGTCGAGAAACACAAGCTCTCGGAAACAGGTAATCGTCTATGGTAGCGCACTTAAATCCGAGGAATTTATATTCCTTAATCAGCAAAACCCGCTGGGTAGCAAATGCAGGACAGTGCACTGTAAGATGTTCAAGTGTCTCACAGGAGCCACAAACTGCGCACAACGGACTGTCAACACGCCCTTGACGGTATAAGCGTTCGCGCACCAACACAAAGAACTTGCCGTCATTAAAGCAGTTACTGAGCGTGTGGATGCTCACCACAGAAAACTTGGAGGGATGCTTGGTCATGTGAAATGAAGTCACGCATTGCAGGTATAGGGATCAATGGTAAGGATGAATGCTGGTGAGGGTCAAAGCAGTTGATTGAGAAGAAAGAGAAGGTGGTTTTCGCCTTCGATTCACGTGAGACATATGCATAGGGGAACGTATGACCTTTCTTCACGTATGTGCGGTGCATACTCTGCGCTGTGCTGGCGTTACTCGCGTTAAAGGAGCCCCTAAACAGCCTCTGAAAACACACACAAAAAAACGAGCGCTTTATTCTCACCCGGCGTTTCCCGTTCTCGCGGCGCAATTCGTGACGTCAGGAGTTTGTTGACGTGACGTCAGGATGAAATAAGCTCTCGATTGGTCAATATACGAGAGATATCTGTTGTGAATTGTTTCGTACTCTGCTTTAACCATGCAGTCGCATGCCCGTTCTGCCTTGTATTGCATGACTATCGTGCGCGATAAACTGATCTCACTTTGTTTTCTGCGTTTGCGACTGCGCAAGCGGAGATAACAGCGTGTAATAGAAAGACGCGAAATCTCGACTGGCTCAACGCTTAGTGCTGACATTCCACGTGTTTTACGAAGAAATAAGTGGCGAGGAGGAGATAGCGCTTGTAGGAAGGGTAGTGCAGACAACAAAGAAACTACTGTCTCGACATTGAACTCGGGGTGGTTTAGGGGCCCTCAAGAGAGTCAACACGGGCGCTGATGTTGTGTCCTCCCTACGTCCTCGTCTTTCTTGCCTTGTGCAAACATGTTGATTCCAAATCAACCAACTAGCCCAAGCTTCCGTTTTATCAACTTCAAGAGAGACTGCAGAAAGTACTGATGGTATCCGGTGTTGTGATGTGTAGTGCTAACGTCACTATGGGCTACATCGTCGACCAATAGTTCTGAAACTGCTAACAGTAGCTTTCTAAAATAAATTTGCCGCGTTTTCCTTAGGGTCCTGCTATAAGTTTGCAGATATTGATTGAAAACAGCTTTATTTACACAGAATCTTAGAGCATGCGGGTGAGCTGTTTAGTCAGGCGGTCCACTGGTTAACGCTGCCGCGTTGGCCCTCTCCACGAGCCAGCGCTGGTTGCCAAAGGGTAACGAAGCGGTCAACGTGGCTTTTACCCGCCGTGGTGGTTTAGCGGTTACGGGGGTCGACTAACGCAGCAAGCTGGGCGAGTTGGTAAGTTAACATGTTGGGATAAACGTGCGGTACTCGTGTAGTCTGTATGTTAGTCCTTCGAAAGTTCCGCGTTGCGTGTTTATCCCGATATGGCACTCGATTGCTAAACCGTAGGTGGACGCGGGATCGAATTCCGCCAGCGGCAGCCATTCGATGGAGGCGAAATGCTAGACGCCTGTGTGCTTAGATTTAGGTGCATGTTAAAGAATACAATTTGATCAAAACTTCCGGAGCTCTTCACTACAGCGTTCTTCATAATTATATCGTGGTCTTGGGAACATTTATTATTATTACAACGATTATTATTAACGGTATTCTTCCCTACTATCACGCGGTTTCTCGTGAACTTAATATTTGCGCGTCAAAGTGCGATTAGGCAGTAAGTATTATTGCGATAGCAATTATACGGACACTCTCGGCTGGTTTTTGCCGTCGCCGTTGCCGTCGCCGTCATGTACCGTATATGTATACGTATCTATATAATTATAAAAGCCAGGAAGAAAAATAATTCAGAAAAAAATCACAGCATATCCACGAAGTGAATTATGGTGAGTGGGCGAAGCTCGTAGGGATCATTCGGGTAACCATGAATCCCCCCGTACATTGCCCACTCGATCATGCAAAGACGTGACAACACGTGTCACGTCTTTGCATGATCCTGGGTGTCTTCGATCGTGAGCTGGGCACGAGCGTCGCCGACTTGTGTTCCGGGCGCTCCCAGCCTCAGCGACAACGCCAGTTCGCGTTCCACGACAGAGGAAGACGATGCCACCTACTCAGACGCCGAAGTCCACACCAGTGCTCGACGTAACGCCTCGCCTCCGCATGCATCGCCACAGAACGCTGCTGTGAGTTGTGAAAGCCATGCGTCCTTGGCTATGGGTTGTGCCGCCGTGAGTACCGGAGCCGCCGCATGCTCCGCGACGCGGTACTCGACTCCGAGTACTGGGTCGGCCCGACGATCCCAATTATAACAGCGTCATCTATCCTCTTTAATCGTCAACTACACGAAAACCACTAACGCCATCTCGTGATATTATTTCCAAGGGCATATACACACAACGCCATCTAGTGAGCAATTCTTAAAACTAGAGCTGGCTACATACATACATACATACTACTACTACTACAGAGGAGGGAACGACCCACACCCTGAGGAGCTTCGCCCCTAAAATGTTTCCGACGCGCGGCATCGAACAAGGGACCTCTCGCTCTGCAGCGCGCGGCGCTAACCGCTGAACCACGAGAGCGCACGTCCTTAAACGTTCAAACGGCGAGCTATTTATATACAGGGAGTTTTCAGCGTGTTTTCAGCATTATCAGCGAGATGGCGCAAAGGGCGCGCTTTGCGGGGTTCGGCGCCCCTCTCGTCGCGACGCCCACGCTGATGCGGTCGCGCACTTTAACACGTGCGGGGCAGACGCCCGTTCGCGCGCGCGCTTATCTCGCGGTGGGGGGAGAATCGGGCTTTTGCCGGAACGATCGCGTTGTAGTTTCCGAGCGCACGAAGGTCACTTCGCTCGCGGCAGTCCCCCCGTTTGCGAAAAGAACACGCTTTTCAAACACAGCGAAGTAACTGTGACACTTGTTAGTTCGCGCTCGTCTGTACCTGCGAATACGTTTCGTGCGTCATTTTTGTTTGAGCAGCGCGTTAAGTGTCGAGCTGTGAACGTTGTTAGTTCTCTCGTCCTGTGCGCGTCGTTTTCGTGCGTCATGTGTGCATGAGCAGCGCGCTGCACGTTTTGACCTGCTTGCCATTCGTCGCTTGACATTCCAATTTGTTGCTACGCATTCATTGCTTCGCCTTGTGGCGAAACTGACTTTTTCAATAGTGCGATTGGGCAGTAAGTGAGTATTTCAAATGCGGAATTTACTCGCGTGCGCGAGAATCGGCTCACGCAAAACTTTATTCTCGGGTTTACTCCAGTTGCGCGACTTTAAAGATCTTGCCAGCTCAACAGCTAGTGCGAATTGTTTAGCGCGAGGACACTACCAGCGGGTCCTGTTATCAGCTTTGTCGGGACCACTCGGGATTTCAGGGTAACGCGAAGCGGTGCGCATGCGTGGTAATGCATTGCAGGCATAAATAAAGTTGATCGACGGCGCCGAGTGTTGTTTTTTTATTATTATTACTGGTTTTATGATGGAGCCATTCCACTCTGTGAAGGCGAGTGGCCAGCGAAACTGTTTAGCACACCACACAGAGGCGACACTTAAATTCATGAAAGATGCAGAAAATCGCACAATTTTTCCTGAAAAGTTCAGAAAGTCTTCTGAAAGTAGCGTATGCTCCTATAATTTTTTTTTTCAATTTAAGCAGCATACGTCGTTTTGCCACAACATGCGTCGTTTCGTCTGCCTTGCCGCGCGTGCGCGCCGTTTCCGCGCACGATCTTGACGAGCCATTTTATTTATTTATTTAGCAATACTGCAGACCACCGTGTGGTTCACGCAGGAGGGGTTGTACAGTGACCACAGAATCATAAGAACATCGCAATCACAGTGAAAAAGAAAAAAAAGTAAGAACAATAGTAAGAACGTTACGAGGTAAGAACGTTACGGGGCCTCAGGAGCAGGCGTGGTTTTTGCCTCACTCTCCGTTTCGCGACACTTTAGTGGACCAGTGGTAAGTAATATTTGTTGCCTAACATCAATTTGACACGTACACTCTTGCCCGCGGACACTTCACTTTTAGCGGAGCAGTGGTGGGAAATGAGGCTTGCCTAATTTCTCGGAAATATATGTGTGCTAGAAACCAACGTTACTTGATTCTAGATAATCTCGTAACGTTGCTAGTAACAACGTGCTTACGCACATCGTTTCGCCTCGGCATGTAATGGCGTGCGTTAAATGCGCTATGATATACAAGAACTTTTCCCAGTGGCCACCGCACGCTGACCCTGAAATATTTTCACATGGACTTGGAACACTTGTGTAGCGTCGTCACACATTGGAGAGTTTATTGAACGCTACTGAGGATAACTGGTCTTTGTACAGGTCACGCATTCGTAACTGAAAGCACGAAGGTTACAATGGCGCCCGATTATGGAAAACCTACGAATCTAAGAATGAATTCGAAACATCGACGACAAACTGAAACTGGAATTAATTCTCTTTATTTTTTAGTCAATGGATAAAAGAAGGCACGAGTGCTTATGATGAAAACGGCCACCCAAGCGATCGTGTCAGCTACGATCTAAAATTTCAGCCGCCTATCCATGCGGCCACGTCACAAACACGCGAGTTTCAAAATGTTTGAAGCTGCCGATTCAACCAGCTTTGTTACAACCTAGGGCACAGAATGACACCTTTCGGTGTACCCCTGCGGGTTAAAAGTTCGGGGACATCAAAATGAACACCATCGTGGCTTCAATGGCACTTAGAGTCATCCGAGAGGCCTTGCACTGTGTCGGCTTCTCTGCAGCTGCGGTGACATGCTATCCAGCATTCAAACCACCGATAGAGACTGTGCACCATTCACACCGTATACAAAAGCCGGGGTAGTTCTGCCACTTTCCGCATTGTCTTGGAGCCTTATCGAGGTAGCTCTTGAATTCTGGACGTTATGGCGACGTGTCCAGTGCCCTATTTCAAACGGTGTACTTAACACGTCTCGTTGTATTCGCTCGTGGCAAGCGGTCTCGTAGGAGTGACCCGTGTGGTGTAGCTTTCGCGCGCCGTGTCAATGTCTCCCCACGGTGGATGCGAAGTTCAAACGGAAGCTGTGTAGCTCAAACGAACCACTACGTCTCGTTACGGGGCCTCACCTGGAGAGACAAAAAGAACAAGAGGCACCAACAGGCAATTTGTAAATCCTATACGAGAAACGAGGTTTACAATAGCGCAAAACTGAAAGCATCTCAGGCGTACGACGTTCCACTGCAGACATTGACACATATTTGACCACATTACTGATAACAGTATTATTCGGGTCATGTTGCCTACTGGAGGCTCGCAAGTACTGCACATGGAACATCCAGTACCTTCTGTAGAGACAGAGCGTACGGTGATTTGAGCTAACCGGTGAACATAGGCGTGCGCACGAGGGGAGGCAGGGGGGGGGGGGGGGAGGGCAGCCGCCCCCCTCTAGTCACCTAGGAATGGGGGGGCGCAAAGTCTGCCCCATGTATTGACTTAATAGGGAGGGGGGGGGGGGCGCTTCGACGAGCCTTCGTCCCCCCCTGAAGGGGAACCCTGCGCACGCCCTATGCCGATGAACACGCGAACTGTATAGCAATGATTGAAACACTATAATCATTGGTTTGTCTGCAGACAGCTTGTCAGTTAAGCCACTCTAAAGAAGCTGTTGGCGGTGAAAGCCTAAATGACGTGTCTTACCTCGCTCGTGACTGGGCGAACTGAGGTCCAGCGCTTGCTCTTCTGGGTCAGCACTCCGAACAAACAACGTTGCAATGCTTGGGACGCTGTCCAGTCGAAGTAATGTCGGACCGTCGATATATGTGTAGGCCGCATTGATCGCAGAGTTAATGCTTGCATACATTACATGCGGTACTTCCACGCTAGAGCCGTACAGAGCGACTTGGAAGGCGGTCGCGAGTATAAACCCATCCTCGGACGTTTCGGTGTAGGCGACCGCGAAGTGGCGGTCCTGCCGCAGCACCAGCAGCATGACGGTGTAGCGCCTCCCGATTGGACTCGGCCAGCAACTCGTAATCATGCAGGCGTATAAAGTCCCGCGGAAGTATCTCGCCTTGAGTGTTGTGGGCCGTCCGATAGAAAGCAGTGCACGTGAAAGAGCCGTCACAATCGTAAGGACGTCGACCCGTAGCGCCGAGGGGCCGAAGCGGTACAGGATCCATGGGCCGGTCATGTCTCTCGGCATGAGCCAGCAGTAGAGCCAGGCGGCTCGCTCCAGGCACGAAGACACGGTGACGGACGCTTCCAGAGCT
The DNA here is from genome assembly GCA_030522465.1 of Rhipicephalus appendiculatus. Lineage (NCBI taxonomy): Eukaryota > Metazoa > Arthropoda > Arachnida > Ixodida > Ixodidae > Rhipicephalus > Rhipicephalus appendiculatus. The sequence continues at coordinate 1,656,633 of JALIZH010032988.1, forward strand.
CGCTCAATTTCCCGGAGGGTCATCTGTAGCGGCAGGATTCCTAGCCGCGGCAGCCAGGCCACGTTCTCCTCGTCCAGGCGTCGAAGCTCGTGCTCCGGCAGCTGTCGGAGGCGGTTGTACAGCGCTGCGAGGACAGTGACTACCATCCTCCTAGAAGGCAAGGTTGGCCGGAAAGGCTGCGCATGACGCTCGGTTGGACGCAGAATGGCGGCACGACGCTACATACCACGACCGTTCACTGCTGGGGAAGTGAAAGTTCGGCGACCGAATCACTTGTGGCGGTAGCTGCGCCGAACGCGGCATGCGATGTTAATCCGCGTGAGGTAGCGTTCGTGTCGAACCGGCGAGTAATGTTGAAAAATCGTCGAGTTGAGTAAACATGACGAGTGTCCTCAATGGAGCGATATAGATTGTTATGGCAACCTGACTGTTGTTGTGACCGTACCATTCCGAAGGCCTACAAGATAGTCGTTGTACAGATACGCAAGCGCCGAAGAAGCACTGCGTAATGCTTTCTTCGACTGAAGACAAAGCGTGGGTAAAGAAGTTAAGCGCGTGCCAGAGCATTCATGATCTCCCACCCATGCCGATAGCGAAGTGTGAGTGCAAGATAAGTTACATAAAAAACAAACAATAATGAATATTTTTTGCCTTTGACTTGCGTGTTGCGCTTGCATGCAGGTGTAAACGAAGCGCATGTCTGCATCTAAAACAGCGGAATTTTCAGTCCCCGTCATATGCGGGAGAGTCATGTGGCCTGAACACAAGCGTCACATATGACTTCATTGGTAGAGCCCCACAATGAATGTGAGATGCAAAAATAAGTGACCACTTCGAGGGGGTCACCGCACGCTACGTTGAAATATTTGGACGGCCGAGTAAATACTCGTCTAGGGGTCACCACACACTTGGACAGTTTATTTAACGTAAGCATCGATAACTGCTATTTGCTCCGATGGCTAATTCGGTAGCTGACTCGTGGACTGCTTCGCTTGAAACCGATTCACCACAGTGCGTGAGATCTACCGGAATGTTTTAACGCGATAGCTTTAAACAGCTTGTTTCGCAGAAATCTCGGCGTTGGTGTCGGCGTCGTTGGTTGTGAGCGAAAAAATCATCATCTTGTCCGTGACCTAAAAATCAAGACAGATGCAAATAAAATAAACAATAAAAAATTTCGGTTCCGAACTGAAACGAACCCAGGCCGGCTGCGCGGCAAGCAGGTGTTCTACAACGGAACAACGTCACTTGCTTGAAACTGCTCTGAAAAAGAAAAAAAAACCTATGTGAATGTCATTTAGTGGAAGCAGGTCTCCTTAGAGCATGTAATGTTGCGTGGTAGGAATCCTAGAAGCGCACCAGGCGTCAAAACAAGTAATTGCGCAACGAGTGGGTGGTTTTAAGCTGTCCACCCATTAGGGAGTATGCAGCTGCGCAAGTGCACGTGGTACCTTACGGACGAGTAGCGGGTACTTCGCCAATTAGCAAAAGGAAGAACTATGGCGTAGTGGTCAATAAGCAAGTGTACATCCGGTAGACATTCTAGGATAGTTTGAAACGGTCAATATTACGTGCACAGACGTTCCTTTCCATGCGGCACGGTTGAAGGCAATGCGCACGGGGCACGATTACGCTATCGCGTTCTACTCTTGAAGGCCGGAACCTCAAGCGTCCTCCAAGTTTTTTCTTTCTTTCCTTCGCATTGCTCAGTGCTCCCTCCTAGCTGTTTCCTTCCTCCATGCCCGGAATGGAACCATCTGTCCACGTGCTTAGCAGCGTAACACTTCATTTGCTGCAGGTAACAACGATGGTCCCACGCTCACATCCAGGCAACAACGAAGTCTGGCGAAGCGAAATCACAAGTCGCCTCGATAAAAGATCCGATCGCCATACCAGAAACGGCTGAACGCCAACAAGCCCACGTGCGAGAGAGCTTCAGTTATTGTAAAACGGCGCAAGCAAAAAAACCGGTAGATCCCACACATTGTGGGAACCAATGTAATGCGAAGCAGCCAGCAAAGAGAAAATCATGCTGTACATAAAATGCATGTCATGATTTACATGTTACCTGTCATTTATGTTCTTCATACAGTCAAGTCACGTAATAGCAATTTTGCTGTATATAAAGCCTGCGAAACGGCCGAGAGCGTGCCATGAGCGTGGCATGCAAGTCATGATGCACATGACATGTCTTGATTTCCATATTACAACTTGTCATTTATGTTCGTCATACAGTCACGTCACGCAATACCAAATTTGGTGTATATCAAGCTAGAGAAATGGCCTTCAACGCACCATGAGCGTGGCATGTAAATCATGTTGTACATCACATGCACCTCATGATTTTCATATTACCACCTGTCATTTATGTTGGTCATGCAGAAATGTCTCATCATACCACTTTTTGCATACATCAAGTTAAGGAAACGGCCGCAGGAGCACCGCAGCCATGGTGTGTAAACTATACCGTTTATGACAAATTAGTCATGATTTTGATGATATGACCAATCATTCATGTTCGTCGTACAGTCATGTTATGCCATACCAATTTTGGTGTAAATCCCACTAACGATACGGTCAGGAGAGCACAAACTCGTAGGCGGCTAGATAGATAGATAGATAGATAGATAGATAGATAGATAGATAGATAGATAGATAGATAGATAGATAGATAGATAGATAGATAGATAGATAGATAGATAGATAGATAGATAGATAGATAGATAGATAGATAGATAGATAGATAGATAGATAGATAGATAGATAGATAGATAGATAGATAGATAGATAGATAGATAGATAGATAGATAGATAGATAGATAGATAGATAGATAGATAGATAGATAGATAGATAGATAGATAGATAGATAGATAGATAGATAGATAGATAGATAGATAGATAGATAGATACGCTCGAAGTCGCCGAAGTTTGCTAAGAAATGCTTCGCATTTAATAGCGATGTGACCGGCACACGTTCGAGGGCCGCATTTGTTTAACCCTCCGGCGCCAGGTTTCTTGCGTACGACACCGCTACCGAAATCTGTGAGTTCAAGAAGCTTCGCTTAGTAATTTCCATTTCACATCCCTCCATGCAGCTTGGCGGCAGCAGTAAATATAAGGTCAACGTCGACCCTGCCAGTGGACGTAATATCGATACCGCATACGTCAGCAACGGCCGTCCCTGGTGATGCAAGTGGCCGCGGTTCCCTTCTGAATGAATGCGTGCGATAAAGGGCGCTGACGTCAGTGGCAGGACGACCGTGTTGACTCCCAGGGCTAACCGCCCTCCAGCCAACTTGCAGATTAATTTCCGGACAGTCCCCTGCCTCACGTCGGAGACGAAGTGAGTGCTGCTCTCGAAACAAGTGGACGAGCCTGTCGCCTCTTTCTCCAAGCTTACCTCTTAGGTCCATCCCAGTTTGCCGTAGTCGCACACATATGCGGAAACAATTTGCGACTGCCAGTATGGACGTATGAAACGAAATTCCGTTCTCACAAATATGATCAGCTGCTCGTGGAACACAGATGACAAATCCAGGCGCGGAAGTACCGGGAATGGACCTTCGAAAAAGTGACACTGTCCCTTAGGCATTTGCCAAAGATTGAACTTTATCAAACGAAATTTGGCCAAATGAAAAATCACTGCATCTCAACGAAGTGAACGAATCAGTGGGATCATTCGGTGTTACCGTATATTTCGTTCTGGCTAGCAGCCTTTTATTTTGTTCCTGTTAACCTTTTATTCTGTCACATGGTTTTATTTATGGGTGCCTAAATGTCGCTGTTTTTACAGCGTTGTGGCCTTTTATCTTGTTCTGGTCCGCATAGTGAGTTCGCCCGAGAACGGTCTATTTTTAGCCCGATACGTACGTAAGCGCGTTACGCGCAGATGCGCGGATTTTTTTGCGCATGCGCTTCGACTGTAGACTACGGCGGCCGGACGGACATTGTGAGGTCTTAAGATGCTTCGCCCCTAAAAATTGTTACAAGCATCTCGCTCCTTAGCAGATGGCTAGTATGGATCCAGGCAACTGTAACATACATAAATGTACAGGCAGGAGACAGAGCTAGACGGTCATTTGACGTGTTAGCTTAGCATACAGAACACATTGAAAACACAACAGTTTAATAGGTCTGCATACTCAACATAATTCAAGCATCTAATACTCTCACACATCCGTTTAATAGCATTTCTGGTTAGCACACAAAACATAAGCAAGTTTAACAGTGTGTCAGGCTGTAATACAAAACGCATGAATACTCACCCATGCAAGTCATGATGACGTCCGGACTTTGGCGACCTATGACGTCATGATGAACCCATATAGTGACGGCATCACATGATGATGGTTTTTGTAGAGAGAGCTGCATTGGCCGTATTCTCGCCGTTTCGCTGTGGCCGCACCGCTCGCCGCGTCATCTGGCATGACGTCAGAGGAGGAGTCAGTGAAACTGCGTTGCAACCGCGTTTCCAGTTGAAAGTCAGTGAGTGTGTGTACGTGCGTGTGTGTGCGTGTGTGTGTGTGTGTGTGTGTGTGTGTGTGTGTGTGTGTGTGTGTGTGTGTGTGTGTGTGTGTGTGTGTGTGTGTGTGTGTGTGTGTGTGTGTGTGTGTGTGTGTGTGTGTGTGTGTGTGTGTGTGTGTGTGCGTGTTCAAACTTAACAGAGGAGGAGCCGGCGTTGCATCGTATATATAGAAGGGGCGCCTCGGTGGGATTCGGTCGGCAGATATGGAAAGTGTCTCGGAGAGACTGAAAGAAGCCAGGCGTCGTCGTCGGAACGAAACCAAGAGGAGGTCAGCGAGCAGAGGAGACGGAGGAAGAACGAGCCGCACGCCTCGAGAAGCGTAACCGTGTAGAGAACCGAGCTAAACAATAGACAGATTTTAGTTGGGCGTCCGCAGCAGCTCTGCGGACCCAGCCTGCCAGCCATTTCCTATGGCAGGCTGCGTCCGCAAGGCTGTTGCGGACGCTTAAATAAATCTGTCCATTACGATTAACCGTACCTCTCGCTACGCACACCCAGGCATAACTGAGTTAAGCCACAGCCAGTTTTTTTGCGTCACTGTTGTTAACACCGACACCCATGTTCACTTCTAGCATTTGATGAAGCATTAAGGCTTTCGCCTTAATAAGGCGAATGAGAGAACCGATACTATCGCATGACGTTAAGAGGTGATGCGCTTGTGCTTGGCCACCCCATGTATACAGAAAGCTTTGCGTGGAAACGAGGAATGGTTGTGGCTAGCCCTCGTCCCCGTTTCGCTTAGCGGGTGTGGCCAACGCGGACGTTGCCGCCTCGGAAGGAACAATACGGGACAGACAGGCAGATGCCTGAGTGGCTTGTTAAGTGCGCACAAGTTAACTACTACCACGATGTGCACATGTCAGCGCATTGGCCACGTGTCAGGCTTCGGATGGAGGGTACGCGCGTTCGAATCCCGCCTCGTGAAGAATTTTATTTTTTCACAAATTTTTTTGCGTTCTCTTTCTTTATATCTCTTCTTTTCTCTCTCCCTCTTTCTTTATCTCTTTATTTCTTTCTCTCTGAACTCATTCTCTCATTCGTCAGGGTTATTACAGGCCACGTCGGAGGAATCGGCAAACATGTTATGGGAGACTAAAGCAGAAGAAGACGAAGATGAGGAAGATGTAGAGAGCGCGTAGCGGTTGATGATGATCATTTCTGTTTCCCACCGACAAATTATAGCAAGCTTGACCAGCTTCGCTGTTAATACAAATTTTTAAAAAGGGGAGAAGTTTACACTAGCCGTGTAAAACTTAACTGGTTGACCTTAGACGCTTATAACGTAGCCTTCTTGACTGACGCTAGGTCTTTCCTTGGCGTAGGCAGAGTAGGGACGAACCACAGCCTGTCACAGACCATGCGTGAATGTCCAACCTCCAGCGCCAGAACTAACGTGCAAAGCTGGCTGTGGCTCCCCAGGTAGAAGCGCGGGCTTTTCGTCGCTCGTGCTCGGCTCGCGCGGAGGGCAAACTCGGCGCGGCGGCTGCGCGGACTGTCTCCGTCGGTGGGCGTGGCTGATAAGCAACGGCGCGGAAGGGTTTAGCAAAGCGTGATAAGCAACGGCGCGTGATAAGCAATGCGCAGAGGGTTTTCCGCGGAACACCCGACGCTTTGCCTCGAGCTTTAAGTGCCTCGTTCTTAAAAAACGAGTATTGCCATGAAGGCGTCTTCCTTACGTTATCACGAGGCAGTGCCGTGAAGTCACCTTGCGCACCGTAATTCGCACCGCAGATACAGTGATTTTATTATAAGTTTCATATCGAATCATCTGATATATCGAAATAATTCCCGTTTTGTGGAGAATTAGAGATATGCGGGTTCTAAAGAGACCGATAATCTGTGGGCTAGCCATGCCGTATCGGGCGTCTATTTGTCCGGCTTTGCGTGTCGATTAAATGTAAAAAAGGAGCATCCAATCAAGAAGGGATAGCATAGCCACAGTAATCATGCACTGATACAAAAAAGTCACAGTTTCACCGCAAGGGTGAAGCAATGAATGCGATAGCAACAAATTGTAATGTTATACGAAGTGAGGCTGGCAGCTAACTTTTTTGGATCCGATCTCACGCAACTCTATACGGCCGCTCCAGGGACACTGCTCACCATATTCTCTTCGCGTTGAGAACGCAGCGCGTAGAAGGGTACACCGGCCCCCCCGCGTCGGCCGCCGAGAAGGGGAGATAACGCGCGCGCCCGCGACGACCGCGCTCGTAAAATCGAAGGTCGCTCCAGGGACCCCCCCCCCCCTCGCGCGTCTTTTCACGCTCACGAACGACGGGCGGGGCCGGTTGAACAGTTGGGGGGATCTTATCGCATGCGCCTCGGAGCGACGAAGATGGGCCGAGCCTCCGCTTCAGCCGCGTTCATCGCTCTCGCTCGCCCGTTATTACCCGCTAGTGGAACGTACGATGCGCAGGGGGCTCTTATCAATTTGGACTTCATACGCGACATGACGGCGACGGCAACGGCGACGGCAAAAACCCGTCGAGACTGTCCATATAATTGCTATCGCAATAAAATCAAAAGCCTAGCACGAGCAACAAAGTTCACCGTGCTAAACCAGGCACGATGTTGACTTTTCAACGAGGTAGCTTATAAGGACGTTCAAATCGCGCTAATGTGGCAATGACTGGGTACAGTGGCACCTGAGCCAAATTTAGACACTAATCCTGTACAACACGACAAATCCCCGAGCTGTTGCAATTAGCCCACGCCGGAAGGAAAAGCCTGACAGTATTAGGGTTTGACTCGTATGTTTTGTTCTTGATTTAACGTCGCAATTTTACTTATTACTCCAAAATGTTTCCCTTCCTTGTTGAAATGTTTCTGGTGTCGGTAAAATCCTAAATCACCTACGACACGGGTTCTTAAAAGCTGCAAAAACCTAAATCACCCAGCCACGTGTTCTAAAGCCTGAGTGTCTAAATATATCAACAAACAAATAGTGAGTTTTCAGAGCTAATCCATGCGTCGTGAACTTATTTCTGGATTTCTCTTAATCCGTGCCCCCTGTGCCGTTCATCGAATTCGCTGCGAAATAAAGTCCGTTAGTTTAATTCTCGGAACAAGAAGTAGTCGTCAAAGCGCTGGAGTTTTCGAGTGACCGTTCAGTCGTATATGGGTGCATAGGAGTACATTATGAGAAGCTTTTATCAGAGACATCGCTGCACAAGCACTGAATGTGATTACTGTGGTTGTGTGGGTTCTTCTACAACTTAACACAGAGGTCGAAAATTTACTTGTTGTATTACAATTCCGCACAAATCTAGCGAAAAACACGTGGCTACAAGAATTTTTCGAAACCCAGTAACAGCGGTGTTACCCGCGTTTGATCATTCAAATGCGGCCCTCGTTCGTTTCGCTCTTTCATTCGCTACGCTCCTTTGGTTCTGTCTGCTGCGTGCTTGACGAGATTCTCGTGGTGACGTCACAGCCTACGCTGGGGACACCGAAAGGCCCGAAGAGGAGCACGGGATTTTTTTCCGATTTTTTGACGCACCGCCGCACGTATCGCTGCCGCGCTTGACACTGTTGATCGTGACGGCACTCCTTAACTCGATGAGCGCGTTTTCTTGAAATGTTAAGAAAATGTCGCAGGTGGTTTAGAGAGAGACACAGAGAAAAAGGTTTAAAGAAAGGCAGGGAGGTTAACCATGGCTGAGCCCAGTAGGCTATCCGGCACTGGGGAAGGGGGGTAAAGGGGAGTAGTAATTCAGACAGAGAAGAAGAGGAAAGTCACTTTTACCGTCAGTGGACCTTCTGAGTCAAAGACGTTTCGGCCACCGTTGGAGCCACGCTGCCTTCGACCTAACAAGGGGTGGGTTCGAGCTAGTTGGTACTCCATGCTCTACTACTACTACTTCTTGCGCAAAATTTTTTTTTAGACGAAGGATGAATGAGACGCGGGCAAGCGCAAATTTCAAGCGAATTTATTGTTAAGGTGAGGCGTAATATATATGTGTGACAGAGCTGAAGAAAACCAAATGACCCATGACACAGGCGCGCAGTGTACCAGCACGCATCATCTAATACAGGGGTCGGCAACCTGGACCTTCGGGATCGAACCCGCGACCTTCGGGTCAGCAGCCGAGCACCGTAGCCACTGATCCACCGTGGCGGACGACCTCAAAAGGTTGCCGACCCCTGAACTAATCAATCACCTATATCTAGTGCCTCTTCCGAGAAGACCATCGCCTTCTTGGTCAGCGATACTGAGGTCATGCTTACGCAACTGCTACCTTTGAATTGCACTTGGTGATGGGAACTTGGCCGTTTATTGCCACGAGCGCGAGTGTAAAGCGTTGTTTGAACGGTGCACTGCTGGGTTCCACGACGCGAATTAGCGCACGGGTGAGATTGTGGAGGCAGCGCAAATGCAACGCGAAGGTAGCAGTTGGGTAAGCATGACCTCGGTATCGTTTATCAAGAAGGAGAGGGCCTTCACACTAGATATAGGTGATTGATTAGTCGATGCGTGCTAGTACACTGCGCACCTGTGTCATTGATCAAATGATATTCTTTAGTGCTGTCACGTGTAGGAACACGTCATATGCTACTCAACCTCCGTTTTGTTTAAACTATTTTGAATTCCTCTGAAGAGATTCTTTTTACGGATATCTCTTCGTACGCTCAAGGTTGTCCACGTCTCGCTGCGTCTCGCATAGATGGAACGGGACGATCTTACGTAACGTGCAGTGACCTATCAGTTGCGTCGTCTACTTATTCAGAAACGGGATCTCGTATCGAATCATAGCGGATTTCGCGCTGGGTGCCGTTGGCAGGCTAACGTTCCAAAAATAGCATCGTGTTGCCCATGGCAGAAATAAGAAAAAAAGGTATAACTATGACGGATTCCTATAACGGAGATAGGGCGTTGTGTAATCGGTGCTCCTGTGATCGTGTTACGCAACAAAGATTCTTTACCGTTGCGCATTTACGCTGTTATAGTCGAATAACTGTTGTCCTTAAGTGTGAAAGGTCAAAGTACCTCGCGTAGGAGAAGGACGTGATTATGCCTACTTCGGACGCCGATGCGAACGAAAAGTGTCGGATAGAAGAACAGTGAGAGCGTTTGCAGAAGAGTCGACGTTCGCGGGTGAGTCGAATGTTGGCTGAACATTTTTGCGCTGCCCAGTTAGAGTTTTCAGCGTGTGTTTGAATAGAACACCCCCAAAGTAGAAAGCAAGAGACACAAATGGATTGCAATATGGCCACGTGCGCATCAACTTTGAACCGGCACTAGTGTCGCCTCCGACGGCACGGAGAGGCACTAATCGGTTGTCTCTGAGCGAGCTCGCCCTCAGTGAAACACATTGGCAGTTGGCGATAGCTCGTGGTAGAAAAATGGCTGCACATCTTCGAAGTGAATGCTGATGATGGGGCGAAGCAGTGTGCATCGGATCGTGAGTCGTGGCCTTCTATTTTGTTCTGGTTAACAGCCTTTTATTTTGTTGTTGTGAACCTTTTGTTCTGTCATATGCTTTGATTGATGGGTGGTTAAATGTCGGTGTTTTTACGGTGTTGTGGCCTTTTATTTTGTTAGTTTTTTTTAAACCGTATGCGCGCTATGTACGCTCTGTAGACGGTATTGCGCGCAGATGTTTCGCACCTGCGCTTCGACTAGGGAACTACGGCGAGCCTCGACGACATTGTGCGACCCTAAGGTGCTTCGCCCCTAAAAATCGCACGGTCCCTCATGTAATGCATGCATGTGCCTAAAGACGACTCCAAGGCGAAAGCCATCTTTTTTTTCTTCTCACTGGATTGTGTCGATAACGCTCCCCCCATCACCCCCCTAAGGCTTTTTGCACCCCAACGTGGTTTAGCACTGCCTCCGGAATCGGGGGCATTGCAAGCTTTCTGTACCTCGCGTGGCACTTTGCAGCACCTCCGCAATCGGCCTCGCCTTTCACCAAGCGACTACGTCCGTGTGAGCACGTTATAATGTGAAGTCACGTTATGTGACGTCACAGCTACGTCATGATGACATCACAAATTTTGGTGATCTGTGACGTCATCTGATGATGTCGTCATGTGATTTTTTTTATCACTCGTGTTGACGCCCATGATGCCGACGCTCACATTTCGCGTGAGGCATCTAGGGCTTGAAAACATATTCAGCGCTAGCAAGCAAGGACGTAGGGATACGACAGCCCAATGCGCTAACTTCAACCGTTGTCTTCGCCTTACGTCCTTGTTTGCTAGCGCTGAATATGTTTTCAAGTACCGTTTACCAACACGCCCAAAAAACGGCAATGCATCTAGGGCATCCGCCTTGGATAAAACATTGGGCTTATTGCTACGAACGACGAAGGACGAAGCTTTTCGTGTTAAAGATGTGAGACGCATGCGTCCCATTATGTCACGAAGGGTAATGGTTTTGCGGCGCATCGTGCGAAATTTATGATCAATACAAAAGGAACTGAGAGAATGTCATGAGGCCCGTCCAGAGAACGAGAGTTCGCGATCGGCAACCGGACCATGTATATCTAGTTCCCAGAAGTGTGTTTCGTTGGGTTAGTTGGGTATGTGTTGTAAAAGGTAAAACAGCGCAAAATAGACGAGACGAATGAACAAACACACAGCTGTGTGTTTCTTCGTTCGTCTCGTCTATTTTGCACTGTTTTTACCTTTTACAATATCTAGTTCAATCAGAAGAACAGAGGAGAGCTGAGCTAGTTGGCAAGTATTCGTTCTAAAATACTGGGCGTGCAAACACGGACACAAGAAAGTTGTCAAGACTCCACAGACGCCTTTGTGGTGTCATGTCTTCTTTTGTATGTCCGTGTTTGCCCAGCCATTCCTTTTAGAATAGTTCAATTACTAACTGGGGAGTCTACTCATGCAAATGAAGGCCCACCGGAGAATAAGCAAGTCCTAGAGAGCTTACGGCAGACATGTCCCAAATCATGATGATCAATATAGCGCTGTCGCTGAAGCAGAAAGTGTGCAACCACTGTAACATTAGCAGTACTAACGCGTTAGGACGTAAACTTGTATGATAACAGGGAAGCTCAAGTTAAGACCTAGGCAGCGTGCAAAGGCACGAAAAGTGACAGTCGTAACATTAAGAGATGTGAAGAGAGAGATCATAATGGATTGGAATAAGGGTAAGCCACTAGGTACAAGAGTCGCCGACATTCCAGCCGACATTGCAGAAAAAAAATACTGCATAGGACTTGGGCAAATCATGTAATGCAAAGGACAGATTAACCGGTGGTCAGTTGGTGCAACGGAATGGATGCCGAGATATAACTTAGCAATGTGCATGTTCACGCCGAAGTCTCAGAAGCTCTGTGCTCTTAAGAAGAAATCATGGATACCAAGAGACTGGAACATAGGTCGGCGAACTCACTCATGAGTCGACCCACTCGGACTCACTCAGACTCAGATCAAGCCGTGAGTCTGAGTGAGTCCGGGTGAGTAATATTTTGGTGAGTCTGAGTCCGAGTGAGTCCGGCCCAGGAAAATTTTGGTGAGTCTCAGTACGAGTGAGTCCAAAGCGCAAGATATATTTCTTGAGTGAGTCTGAGTGAGTTCCACTTTTTTTTGCCGACCTCTGGTCCTGTCCACTCATCTCCAGCATTACTATTAGCCTTACCTGGATTCCCGTTCATACTCACGTCCACTCATACCTATTCCGAAGCAGTGTCGTTCATAAACCATTTCAATATTTATTGATGAGAGGCGAGAATTACGTAGGGGGGGTGCCTTGACCTCCCCTCCACTGCCAATTCTTCCAGGGAAGTTCTTGATAAATATATCTTATGTGGTTATCTCTTCCAATAAAATTGACCTTACTGGTTAGCGAGCACTCATAACTCGTATTTGAACGTACTGTATCAAACGACGTCAATAAGAGCACAGATTACGTGAGATATTTGTGTTAAAGCGCATTGACACCATGGTCGAAAAACCCAATTCTAGGCTAACAGACTCATGAGTCGACTCACTCGGACTCACTCAGACTCAGATCGAGTCGTGAGTCTGAGTCTGAGTGAGTCCGGGTGATTAATGTTCTGGTGAGTTTGAGTCTGAGTGAGTCCGGTTGTAGAAAATTTTCGTGAGTGTGAGTTCGAGTGAGTCCGGCTCAGAAATATTTTGGTGAGTCTGAGTCCGAGTGAGCCCTAAGCGCTAAATATGTTTCATGAGTGAGTCTGAGTGAACTCCAAAAGTTTTGCCGACCTATGGACTGGGATCGTAGCTTCGGATGTGATGAAATTAAGAAATTTGCAAGCGTAGAATGCAATCTGCTCGCCCAGCACATGGCAAATTATATAGCATTAGCAGAGGTCTTTGTCGTATACTGTGTACGTAGTACATGATGATGATGATGATGATGAAAAGCTTTTTGTATAAAAGAATTTGTGTGCACTAGCCTTCGGTAGCGACCAGGTGCCACCATAGCGCGCTAATGATATTAAATAATGCGAAAGGTCATGTCAGTTAAGCCAGACGATGTACAGAGATGACTCAATACACGGCAACACAAAGGACACACACTGCAGCACCTGGCCGTTCTGCGAACATGTTGGGAAGATTGTGTAAACCATAAGTGTTTGCGTAACCTGCAGACGTAGCGCCTGCTTCGCGAATAATGGCATTAACGATCGTATGTCTCGACCATTTGATGTGACCCCTGCTGACTTCACGCGAATACATATATAACATTGATGCCTTTGTTAATTTGGTGCGAAAGGTGCTCGCAGTAAGTTATGCAAGGTGACGCTCGTACATAACACCTCAATTAGGTACCGTGGAGCACCGCCGGCATTTTTGTCTTTCGCTCTCGCCCATCGTCGCATCTAACATACCCGTAACGAATAGTTCGTGTTCCTTCTTCTCTTTATACTGATTGCAGTGAGGGCATCCATACGAGGAGCCGTAACACCAGCTGGTGTCACATTGCATTGCTCTCTTGAAATCTTGCCCCGTAGAACCACCATATAACTGGCCCGTGACGTAAGGAATTGGTTATAGTTTTTTATATGCATGTTTGTATAAGTCAATCAACCGGGAAAGAGCGAACGCCAGTGTTCTTCATAACCACACGATTTCTGTATTTTTTCTTACGTAAAATCCCCTGCATGACTGTCAAACTACATTGACCAAGCTTTTACCCTTTGTCATAAATAATTCCAGCGAGTCAAACTTACGCGACGATAACTCGTTGTCTTTAAACTGCGTAAGCATTCTACGTCTACCAACAAGAAAACACGTTTCTCTCGTCTCTCTGTTACATCATAAAAATAGCTTTGCAGAAGTTGATGAACAAAGCGAAGCGAATTCGTAAGGAAATGCGATGGCGATGACGGGTTTCGAATTTGCGACCCTATGATTGGTAGCCTGAGTGTCTCACCCACCGAACGAAATATCCAAGCTTGCAGCCGGTGAATACGGGAAAGCCATATGAATGTGTCACCGTCGGAGCTGCAGCAAGACGCTGGCGAACGCTATAATGAAGGGGAGATACACCGTGCCGATGACGCCCGACAAGGACGTCCCGTGGATGGTCGCAACTCTAGAGTTGCAAATGAGTTCTGCGGAAACCCGCAAGGTGGCGGAAGGGTTATGAAAGGGAAAATTGACAACCACCCGTTTGTAGCACGAAGCCACAAGGAAATCCGTACGGATTTTTCAGAAAGGAGCTTCTTAGTTGCCGAAAAATTCGTCCTGGTCCGGGGTTCGAACCCGGGACCAACGCCTTTCCTGGGCGGTCGCTCTACCAATTGAGCTAACCAGGAAGCTAGCAATTGGCAGCGCGAGGGCGAATTCATCGACAACTCGAAGCACATGGACACAAGTAATGCAAATGAGTTCTGCGGAAACCCGCAAGGTGGCGGAAGGGTTATGAAAGGGAAAATTGACAACCACCCGTTTGTAGCACGAAGCCACAAGAAAATCCGGAAAGGCGTTGGTCCCGGGTTCGAACCCCGGACCAGGACGAATTTTTCGGCAACTAAGAAGCTCCTTTCTGAGAAATCCGTACGGATTTCCTTGTGGCTTCGTGCTACAAACGGGTGGTTGTCAATTTTCCCTTTCATAACTCCAGAGTTATTACGATAAAACACTACGCTTACGCATTACTTAGACGACTCCCACAGGAAATTCTGCGTGAAGTTTGACAACGAAGCTGTCTATGGCTAGGATTCCGGATTTTGTGGCGTCCGCGTGGAAAAACTCTGCCCTAGAACGTAAGCGTGAAAGATCCAATGACAAACTCGCAGGGTCCCTTACGCATTAGCCTAATACGACTCGAAGGTGGAAAGCCATCTTCTTCATCCGACTCTTACCCCTCCTACTGCCCCTTCTGTGGATCCGTACCGACAGTGTAACACTCCACGTGCGAATGCTCTGCCCCACAGGGCGTTCCTCCCATTCCCAACCGCACCCCTTCCTCCTGGGAGTCTGCACTGCTCAGCTTACGCCGGCAGGAACAGCAGCAGCTGGTCCAGCGGGCTCGCAGGGTCGCGCAAGGCAATGAAGCCCTGGACTGAGGGCCCCACCCAAGGAAGGCTCTGTGTGCATTTGTTAATAAAAGTTTATTCTCTCTCTCTTTTAGGCGCGAAGCACCTTTGGGTCTAGGCTTGTCCGTTGCGCGTTGTCCATTGTCCGTTGTCCGGCACAGCACATGCAAGGTACCCACTATACGGCTACCGTATGTCCGTCAAGGCACAGCACATGCAAGGTACCCACTATACGCCCACCGTAACTTTCATGAAGTAGAGAAGCACGCACTATGCCACTACGCCATTCGTCATTCTGCTGATAAGCGAGGTACCCGCTACACATCTGTGAAGCACTACGTGCACTTTGTTTGTGCTGTGACTGATGACGATGAAGAATAAGCGCGTTTCAGACCATCTTTCTGCCATGAATGAAAATGATCGTGAAAGTGCTCTCGCCCGCGAAAGGCAAAGCGGCAACGTCGACAGCAAGCTGCTACTCCGGGGGGCAAGAGCGCGGCATGCGGCGGCTCAACGTCTACGCGGACGGCAAGCTACCCCGGTGGCGAGAGCTCGAGAAGCAGCGGCAAAACGGCAACGCCGACAACAAGCTGCTATCCCGGAGTTGCGGGCGTGGGAAGCGGCGGCTCAACGGCAAGAACACATTGTTAATACGGTACAATGTACTGTACGCGTTGTCACTCATTTACATGCGCGAGTGGGCAATGTCACGGGTGATTTACGGTAAAAACGATCCCCAGTGCTTCACCCAGTCGTCATGATTCACTTCGTGGAAATGCGTAGATTTTTTTTTTTTCGCAGTCGATGTATTGATACTCCCACGGCCCCCCTCCCGAAGCTCTCTGCACCTAACACAATCTTGCTGTTCTTCCAGGATCGGGGGGCATCGCAAGCTTTCTGCACCTCGCCTGGTTTTGCCCTGTCTACGTGATCGGCCTACTTTTGATTAATCGACGATTTCATGTGATGACGTCACTATATGAAGTCACGAGAGTTGATGATTCGACAAGTCATGATCGCGTAATATCGCGACGTCATCGTGTGTTGATGACATTGTGCATCACTCGTGTTGACGCCGCCGAGTCGGGACGCCAACGTCCACGGTCACTTTTCGCGTTTGATGAGGCATCTAAAGAACTGACCACACGTACGCGTTGCAGCGTGTCAACGCGTCGCCTTTTTACGCAGCGTCGCGCCCTCTCCCTATAGAAAGAGAGGGCGCAGCTTCGCGTATTTGCGCGCCCACTCTCTCTCCATGGGGAGAGGGCACGCGCTGGCGGTCTGCAACGCGTATGTGTGGTCAGGCCTTAAGACTTTCGCCTGATCGCCGCGCGCGTCGGAGCTGGTTCGGCGAAGCCAGTATCTACCCACGGTGGTGGTGGTGAAAAACTTTATTTTGAAAGAGAGCGTATGAGCCCCCGAAAGGACGCTACAGACTAGGTGACATCCTAAGTCGGGGACGTCATTGGACAATACTGCTGCTTTTGCTCGCGCAATCAGGGCCTGTTGGGCCCTGAGGTCGGAGCAGCTAAGCAGCGTCGCCTCCCAGTCCTCTCGCGAAGGGTAGGGGAGGGGACCCACGGATTGCCGTGACGTTGAACCATGTCACATGCTATACATGGCTATGAAGGTGATGCGCTTCAACGGTCGTGTATAGATCTGAAACTGGCCAACAACCTAATAGCGTTGTGCTGGGGCCATTGGCTGTCTATCACAGCGACCACAAGGCCATCACTACCTGCGTGACAAAATGAGCGCGACGAAAAGAGAATATTTCAAACATAGAGCAAATGTGTCCATCTCTCTCTCCATTTGCGCAAACGATGTACATGGTAATCGCACATTTACATAAACTTACTCTAACTACAAATCACGCAGTTACAAAATAGGAAGCAACAGCTTTACCAACCGCCCTAGCAGCTTCGCTGGTCGACCACCTTATCAAAGTAGGGGAGGGGGAGTTTCTTCAATTTATGTGACTTATACGTGCTAGGAGTTCTGGCATACGTAGGACGGACGAATTTTGCATTCGTCTAGCTAGATGCAACTTCGCTATAAAAGTAAGACAATCGCCTCGATTTTCTAAAACGCTCTGAGATCTCGAGATCGTGTTTTGCTATAGAAAAGTAGCCATCATGCTCACAGATGGTTCAATAATGCGAACTTTTCTACATGTCTTTGTAAGCAGGAACATGGGGAGACACATATTCTCCTAGGGATCAAATAAGACGCGACGCGTTGAACTTTGCCCAAGTCCCTTGATAAGTTTTACCAATGTTGTTGACTGGTTGCTTATTCGTCACAAAAGGTTCCTAAGACTAAACAAAAAACAAAACACGACGTCGTTCGGGCTGCGAGAAATGGGCTATATTTCGCGTCTGTTTTCACAAGTAAAACCGAACTTATGCAAAGAATTCGGTAATTTTGCCGACCCGTGTACAACACGTGCAAGAGCTATCCGTCTAGCAAGACGCCTCCCGAATCAGGTACAGCGTTAAATATAACTCGCACTATCTAACGAAATCGTTTCAGAAACTCGGCTTCGGGTGGCTGGAGTCAGGTTAACCGTAGACACACGAAAGAAACAAAAAAGTTCACAGCGATTGCATGTGCGGCGATGTCACCCTAAAACTCGAGACGCTGTCAAATTATATCGAAAGCCCTGGTTTTCGTCGGGCGGATCTTATCTGGAAGGGCGTACTGTTAATTCTCCGCGAAGAAATCATCTTTCGACTGTTATTAGTATCGTTGCGCATAAGCTATCTGCTTTCCGAAGGTGTCGAGTGCCGGCGTTTGGCAAATGCTGAGCGTCGTCTTTCGTGGGCCGTCGTCCACAGCAGCCCGCTTACAGGTGGCCCGACGAACAGCTAAAGGCACCGCGTTTTCCTATAGGCACATTCTGTTTTGCGCAGTTCCGTTGCGCAAGCCGCTTATTACAAAGTCCCGCTTGCGCAAGTTACCGTTCCTTGCGGGAAAACTGAGCCTGCCGAAGTCTCAGATTCCGTAACGCACGCCCCCCCAGAAAACAGCAAGATGCCGCGATGATTGCAGGAAGCAGAACTGTTGTCGCTGCGGTAGCGAGTGCAGGCTTGCGCTTCGGCGCTAACGACTTGCTGCTACCGGCAGAAGTCTCGGGTAATTAAATTTGCCGCGGAAGCGTGTGACTCGCACCTTGTTATACCGAATACCGACGGCCAGACGTGACTTGCAAGAACGAGGGTTACCTTATTAGCGCATGTGAGCGTTCAAGAGGAATGCTTGTCCTCGGCAACAACTCCCGTCCCCGCCTCCTCGTCGGGGAAGAGGAGGAGGCGAGGACAAGCAACAAAGAAGTAGACTGAGGTACTACATGTACAAAGCGCGATATACCTCAAGATTCTCGTTGCTCGGAAACGTGCAATAAGGTTTGTTGATGGCATGCAGTAGCATAGCCAGAAATTTTTAGATGCGAAACATCTTATGCTCGGGGCTATGTCCGTCCCCCGTCCCTCCCGCGTCCCTCGTCCCGCGTCCGGCCACTTTCATAAAGTAGGGAAGCACCCATTATGCGAACCAGAACACTGTAGTAATATGAAGGCCGTCAACCCTAACACAGTCATCAGAGTCATGGCCGAGAGCACAGAGAGGCTGCTTAGCAATGGCTACGCAGGTGGTGTCTGTCGCCCAGGTTGACCCCATTCCTTGAGTCATGGCCGAGAGCACAGAGAGGCTGCTTAGCAATGGCTAGGCAGGTGGTGTCTGTCGCCCAGGTTGACCCCATTCCTTAATCTTGCTTGCATGTGTCTGGAGGGGGCTTAGTCCGTCCCTCCTTCCCGCGTCCCAGAGCGCATGCGCGTCCCCTCCCCCCCCTCTCTCTCCTACGCTCACCCCCTTTCTCTCCCTCTAGGAATCCTCTACTCTACGGAGCGGCCCCCCGCGTCCCACAGCGCATGCGCGTCCCCTCTCCTGTGCTCTCCTACGCTCACCCCCTTCCTCTACTCTAGGAATCATCTACTCTACGGAGCGGCGCATGCGCGTCCTCTCCCCCCTCTCTTCTCTAGGAATACTCTACTCTACGGAGCAGCTCACGCGTCCCACACACCCACAGCCCATGCACGTCCCCTCCCCCTCTCTCTCCTCTCCTACGGTCCCCCCCCGTCCTTTCCTCTAGGAATCCTCTACGGAGCGGCGCGAACGACAGGTGGTGTGACAGCTGCTTACTCCGCTTGGGGCGCCACGGTAGTTCCGCGGTATGAAAATGACGGAGCGCGCGCGCCTCATTCTCTCTCCTGCGCAGCGCCGCGATGAGCGCCCGGACCACTGCCGTGAAATGAGAGCGGCGACGTTACTCCCCGCTCAAGCTAATTATCTCCCCGCTGCTTCGCATCCACACATGGTTCCCTTTAGCGGGAGATGGGGAATTTTTGGAGTTGGGGGGGGGGGGGGGTCTAACTATACTTTATGTTCATGCATGTGTTTGTATGTGTGCCTGTATGTATAGGGAAGTGAATACATTGAGCACTGGCGATAGGCTCCTCCCCGATGGGCCGCGGCAGTTGCGCGCGGCGTTTAATCTGACAACGGGTTGAAGGCATAGGCAAAGATGATAACGATTACCCTTTTGCTACCGGCTGGCGATAGCAAGCAATGACTGTTCGTCACATCAAGGAGGAACATTGCGCCGATCAGCTCCGCCTCGCATGCGTAATCATGCAAAGCGTGATTAAACTTTGCAGTGGGATATCTCGGGGCTCAGACATGCTAGAAGAATTCCGCAAAGTGTAACTGTGTAGAAACGCGACTGCCTCCAGCTTTTCAATACAAACATGCCTGCTTGCTGCCCTCACTGAAATGTTAAATATTCAATCTTAGTTAATTGGGCGGCTGACAGCGATAGTTATTGTCTCACTTTGTGTCCCCCTGGATCAGGCCCGTAGCCAGAAAATTTTTCCGGGGGGCGCCCACCCGTTGAAAACCTTGAAAACCACCTATTTTCATTATTGATTCGCGGTAAAACACCCCCTCCATCCGAATTTCGGGGGGGGCTAGGCTACAGGCCTGCCCTGGATACATAACTTATCTGCAAAGGTGGTATTCACGTGCCTCCCAGCGCTGAATTTTAAAATAAAACCAAAAAACTTAACCTTGAACACCCGGTATATAGCAGTTCAACGCGGAGCAGTAATTACCTGTCCCCCGTCGGGGCGACATCGCAGAACGAGAGGCGTTTCATTCATCTGAAGTGCGAGCTTCGCAAATGCATGGGAACCAAGGGGAACAGAGCGGTCGTATACACGGCGGCTAACCTTCGCTTTCTACTTAAAAGAGCACTGACACAAAAATTTTGCACCTTGTTTTTTTTGTTTCAATAGGTAGCTTACGACCCACTAATCACGGCTGGAAACCTCGTTTGCGCGAGTGCGCTACGGTTAGTTATTTACAGACGTTTTTAGAGCCCAGTCGCAGTTTCGGTTTCAAAGAGCACCGAGTTAGTCAGGAGCAGTTCCGGTAGCAAGATAAACGCAGCTGGCCACGTGACCACGCAGAACTGTGACGTAGGCGGCGCGCGCGAGAGCGGGCGCGAGCGGGTGCCGCAGGCACGGAGGAAGAAATCGCAGGTAGCGCAAGGGCACAACCAACAACCAGCCAACACAAAATCGTGACGTAGTTTGTTTACATTGCTACCGCGTTGATGTCGGCGTCGCGAGGGGCTCGCATCTCGCTCAGTCGTGTGGCATGCACTTTGAAATTGATTTTAAATATGTTCTAGGCTATATTTGCCCTTGATATTTCGTAGGCGTTGTCTATGTCTCCACATACATCTATTTCACTCATTATCTCGCCTTCGAAATTTTGTGTCAGTGCTCCTTTAAGGAAAGTTGCATTTTGTCAGCAATGTGCGACCAAACAGTGTCAAAAACTGCTACAAGGGCTGTTCTAGAGTTTATCAAAAGCACTGGACTGGATACCAAGCCGTAGGGTACTGTGCTAAGTGGCTTCTGTACATACGCACCACGTCTTCCTGTCCCCATCATCACCCTTCATCCTTCTATTTTTCCCCTTCCCTTATCCTCGGTGTAGAATAGCAGGCTAGAACGCATTTCAAGAAAAAAACATTCACGGCGCAAAGAATACGGGGACGAAGTGAAGAAACGGACAGACATAGTCGGCCTGAGCGCATTAGCTCAGGCCGACCTCTCTGCCTTCTAATAAATTCTCACTCGCTCTCTCTCTCTCCGGTACGGGAATGGCAAGCGCTAGCGTCGGTGGAGAAACTTTATTGAGCAGGTCTCTCGAAGGCGGTTACGACGAGCGGCATGCGTATTCACGGTCTTCCTCGCCTGCATCTGGTCGCCTTTGCGCTTTTTGAAGCCCCCTTCTGGAGACGCGTCGTACCACAGCAGACGCTCTGCGCCACGTTGTAGCTTCTTTCGCGTTGACTCCGCGGTTCTCACTAAATGACTCCGCGGTTCTCACTAAATGATGCCTGCTATCGCTCATATGCATCGAACATTTTTGCCGAAAGGTGAATCTGCCATCGACATTCTCGAGTCAAGGTGGAGCGCCGAGTGAAGGGACTTTCTAGAATACGGGGATGACTCGCTGGTCGTATTTCATCATATTGTCACGTGTTTGTGACTGACGACAGCAATCGCATCCGCTAAAGACCAAACTTTTTAGTTGGCCAACTTGCGCCCAGAAAAAAATATGACACTCAAAATGCACCGATATGTCGGCGCGCCTTCGGTCACCGAATAATTCGATGAGCAGTAGAGCACGTCGACATTTATACATGTGACATCGAATATTCCAGCCTTATCGCTGGTGCCCGCTTTAGTTCCAGAATGAACTCTACTGTTCGCGTTGGACGCACAATCTTCTCGGAAGTTTCCAAAATAATCGGGAAGTGGTTGCACGAGTAACGGGCCGGTTACACAGTAATAGAAAAAGAAGCGCGCGTGGCAATATGTATACTTACAGCAAACTCTCAGAAATTAATGACCTCGTTTGAGAAATCGAAGTTAATTTTTCTGGCGTGGCTGGATTTAAACATGGGCGCCCGCGCTCCGAAAGCGAGTGTCCTGATCCACTGGGCTACACACCTCCACCCCCCCCCCGCCTTTATTTCCGGTTCTACGTCACACAAAACGAGACAACATAATTTCATTACAAAACGCAACTTTATATTGCCAGCACACACCTGCCGTCAATCGCTGGGTGAATAATACTATCAATTAAAATTCCTTCATTGCAACCAGGGCTTCTGCAGTATGTGTACATGAAGGAACACATTTATTCGTTTTATAAACTTTGATTAAACTAGCCATACTTTTCTGAAAATGCAATCTTGCTGGTCTTCTATCTGGGTCACAGTAGAATACCAGCCATTCGTGAGCGCTATGCGCTGTTGAAGCCAGTCATCATGTTTGTCAGAAGGTGAATACATCTTCACCGTACGAATGCGTTGCGCCCCGAAATCCAAAAGAAGTCTACAGAAAGAACGCTTTCCGTGAAGGCTTTGTCTACTTCAGTCGTGGTGCAACAAAGCCCTCTGCGGGACATTATGTGAAGCCTGCACACCAGGCAAACTCCGACCTTGTGAAAATTTGATGTCCAACATGCGGTTCGGTGGTCGCGTGGTACGTCTTTGAAGGCGCCGCTCAAGACGCTGAACGTGTTTGTCCTCAAACCCCTCTTCATTTCAGATTAACTGCAGTAGGCCTCGAAGCCTGTCAAAATCTATGCGTGAAAAGAGAACATACAGGCCGCGTAATGCAAATATAGCAACTGTCTTTCAACACCGCTGAATGCTTGACGTCTAACTCTTGCCACACAGGACACAGTTCATATGGAAACTATAGTACATACATCAAAGCGCAACTTCTTCCGGTGTCGACACTCTCTAATGCTACGTCGTGTCTTTTTGCCATCTCTTCTTACCCCAACTCTTGCAAGTTAAGAGGGCACCCGTGAACTTTGTTGGGGACGGAATTCGTATGCGCAGAACTAAGAACGAAGACAAAAAAAAACGAAGAGGAAAGTGCGCTTGTCCATGCCTCTTCTTCATTCTTCGTCTTCGTTCTTCGTGCTGCGCCTACGAATTCCGTCCTAGCTATGCACCAATTAAGCCCGACAGCAGACGTTAATGAGTGAACTTTGTTACGCAACTTCTTTGTGCGATGCCCACCTCATCTGTATGGCTCGGTTAACAGAAGATTGAGACTACAGCACGAACGAAGACTCACACAGGTCCCTTACATTTAACCGAGCGAAGATGACATGATGACGTCATCACAGGACATCATCATGACGTCACAAATATTGGCGATCTGTGACGTCATAAGTGGGGGTCGTCTGTAATCACGTGACTTTTACCTTTTACCTCCCTTACCTTCGACCAGCGACGGCGCCATCATGTGACATCATGATGACGTCACAAGTAGGGGCAATCTGTGACGCCATGGATGGCGTCATCTGTGATCACGTGACTTTCCGGGCTGTCCGTATTGACGCCGACGGTCAGATTTCACGTTTCACGTATCTTCTCAGGACTTCGTCTTGAAACACGCGCAAGAATGAGTAGGCACGGACACAGCGCTGACTTCCAACTAAAATTTTATTGCTACGGAGCAAACCAGTAGCAACAGAATACAGCGGACGCATTCGTTGTCCGACAATGCACTCACCCGCATGATACCGTCTATTAACAAAGTCGGTGGCTGCGCTACAAATTTGTACAGGTGGCGTTGGTACAAACCTTCCGTTTGCAAAGCTCCTCGTTTCCCAGTTGTACAGAGTTATATGTGCAGACTCATTGGTATACAGTCATGTACAATTCAAATACTAACAAGTTACGGCTAACTAAAACGCGTCTTTTTGTTTGTTTGTTTCCGCCAGTACGCTTCACGATTACACTGTCCTTATTCTGAAGCCTAAACCATCCATGCAGCAACCACGCAGTGAGAGATCGTGCTCTCAATTAAGTTATCGAAGGTGAAAGCTGTGCCACTTTGTAACTTTTTGTTCTCGTTTATTTTGAACATGGCTGTACACAACGCTTTCGTTGCTCCATCGTCTGTTTTATTTGCCACCAATCGCGTCTCGCTTTGTAGCGCAGTTTCGTATACCGATGTTTCTGTTCCCGAACTTACTAACGTAAAGGCATATTGGGCTCTTAACCTTGCCGCTCTGTATCTTTAATCAGGGTTGCCGTTGGGTGGACATGAAAAGGCGCCAGAACTCACGCCAAACGTAGCCAAAGTAGCCATGTAATATGTTATTATCGCTCAATTTCTAGCCAAATAGAACAGAAGCGGTATTATGAACAGATTCTTTACTATTGATGAATAAATAAAACCATTTTGAATAAGTAAAACCACAAGTTTAAAAAAGATCCATGGCGCCAACTGGAAATTTTCGTCGCCAACGGGGTCCAAAAGTAGCCAATTTGGCGCAAAGGTAGCCACCAACGGTAACCCTGTCTTTAACAACTGAACTAACAGAGCTACGGTAGACGCGTACGCATGAAAATGGTTGGGTCGGTGAATTCGACGTTTCCTGACTTTATGAATTCACGTCACGATATGCAAAAATAAGAGAACGTTCGTTTAGACAGCCCAAGGGGGCGGTGCCCAAATGTCTTCCATAAAATCGTCCATAGACCAGAGACGTGAGCGTGGGAAGGCGACGAGATCAAGAAGAAAAAATGACTACCTGAAGCGCACTGTTTAATTCATGTACGCATGCGCAACAGGCTGCGATTCTGTCACAGTTATAAAGAGCGAAACTACCGCTCGCGCGTGTATATATATAGACGGCTCAATCAATATTCGCGCAACCGCGCAAACATAGCTAGCTCAGTGTACTTTCATTACAGGGTTGGTACACCTCGCAAAACGATTTTGCGTGGGATGGGCAGAAAGAGGCGCGCTCTCCGTATATAGACGGTTTCGACACTTTATGAATAGCGCCGCGTCGGTTATTTATACGGCACGGCATTGCATACGTAGGCGTGGGCAGGTATAGCAGGGAAATATAACGACGAGGTAGTTTTTTTCCTCCGCAAGTCTGCCTGCTCATTCGTTTCTCCTTAATGGAAAGGGCGGTGAAGCATACACGCCGATGCTTAATGTTGCCGAGGGGATAGGACGCGCGACGGGTAATTTGAGAGATATTGGGCCGACGTAACACGCGGTACGGGCTATCTTTAGCTCGCGGACTCTAACTGGGTAATCAATAATGCGACCGACACGCACGCGTTATTAGGAAGCCGCAAGAAAATGCATATACGCATAGGTGAGCTCATGGGATGCAGGGGGGACGGGGGGGGAGGGGGGCGTCAGCAGGGGGGGTGCAAAAGGGGCCCTTGCCCCGCTCAAGCCGCACCAGGACTGGCCCCCCCCTGTCCAAGCTTCACCAGCGACCCTACCCTCTCCCCACCGCAATGAAACACGGGTTTGCACCCCCCCAAGACAAAATCCTGCCGAACACCCATGCCCCCCCCCCCCCCCCCTTATAATCGAAAAGGGACTCGAAGTGTGCCCTCTTTATTCAGATGGACCCCTGTACCGTCATTGTTTCAACTGCCGGGTTGTGACCACGAAGCTTTTTGGCGGTAATGCCGACCGAGGACCCTTCATGTTGTATTCTAAGAAGTGTTCATTTCCCGACCTTACCCCAGGAAAGCCGCGGACGAAAGGCAGGCCGTTGTTAAGAGCGCGCCATCCATCACCTCATCCATCACCTCAATTTACCTAACAGGGGGGGGGGGGGGGGGGCGCAAAGTCGGTCCTATACATTGACTTAATAGGGGAGGGGGGGCGCTGCAACGAACCTTCGCCCCCCCCCCCCTGAAGGGGAACCCTGCGCTCGCGTATGCTTATTCCTAATGAGAACCTTGCGCACGCTTATGCATGTATGAGGCTGTCCGCGACGCGTTCGCCTGTTCCCGCTCATACTGCTCACGATAGTACACTTGCTCAATGAAGACGCACGCACCTTGCCACCACACAAGTGCTGCAAGCAAAAGTTATCCTTTGGCCATGACACTTACATCCGTCTTCCCGAACAAGTTAAGAAGGTTTAAGAGGATGACAACTCGTTTTGCACCCTATCAAATGAGTGGCCCACTCAATTTTCGCCGAAGAAAGATTAAGGACACAACCCACATAGACAAAAAAAAAGAAGGGGACAAGATATGACGCTCTATCCTGCGCCCTTCTTTTTTCTTGATGCGAAACAGACGAGCGCGAAGAAACGTGTACATAGACAAGAGGCACACAGAACAGGCGCTCAACTTCAACTGAGGTTTATTGAGCGGACAAGAAAATTTATACCACCAACCAGGCAAGGCGATAACATTGATCTGTCATCCATACCGAAAACAAAAGTGTCAGACCCACACCAGAAACCCCGCATCATTGCCGCGCACCTATGTCTAATCAACTTCCTACCGCGCAAAGGCGATAGAAAACTTCCGAGAAGTAAAAGGGAAAAATCTAGGGACTTTAGGTCAGACAGATACACGCGAAGCTTCGCTTAATTGCCCTCATTTTCCTTGTAGTGCAACGGCTCCCGACTTTTAACACGAAAGTGTTTTATGTCGGGGTCCACCAAGACTTTAGGGACGCATTTCCGTCACGGATATGACGTTGTAAAATTTACGCTGCCAAATGAAAAACATTAAGAAGAAGTTCCCCCCGCCGGGCGTCGAACCTACGACTCATCGGCCCGCGTCGAAAAGCGCCCGGTTCCCTACCGACCTGAGCTATCGCAGCAGTTGAAAGATTCTGTACAAACGCGCCTCATATCTCTCACGCATTATCTCCCGCACGGTGCTCTCTGTTGGCGACGCGGGGCGGTGCCGCCGCCTGTGAGCGGTGAAGAGAAATAATGCGGCAGGACCATGACCTCCGAGATAGCGCGCCGCGGGTTTCTCTTGGAGGCCATGGCAGCATGGGCGTCGGCAGGGGGGTGCAAAGGGGGCACTTGCCCCCCCTCAGAGCCACGACAGCACTGCCCCCTGAAACCCCACCAGCACCCCCCCCCCCCCCGTCCTCGTACTGCGATGCAACGCGGTTTTGCCCCCCCTCAAGACAAAATCCTGCCGACGCCCATGCATGGCAGGACACTTATTACCACCGATAGAGAAGAATTCGTCGACGATGCAGTTAAAGCATGGTGTCCGAGATTGCGCGCCGGCGCGGAAGTCTTGGAGGTCATGGTTAAAGCTTCTCGATAGCAGTGAAAAACCCTGGACGCGCTAGCATCGGGGAGTCGCCGATGCAGTTATGTTCTTTGCCTTTCGCTTCGTGTTAGCGTGTGACAGCTCGTTGTCCGAGTCGTCCAGCTTCCACGTGCACCAACGGTGTTTCGCCGCCGACCACTTGGCAACGATGTAGACGGGCGCATGTCGTGCCGTAGTGCAGCGAGACAGAGCCCAGCGGGACGTGGAACGCCTACACACGTTCGCGGCTCCAGCTATGAACCTCTGCCTCCCGCGTTGCTGAAGCGCAGTGTGGTAGTGTATGCATGAGCGCAGGCGTAGGTTACCCTATTACTCAGGAGCGCATACCCTGCCGTTTCTCTCCTTAATAGACGACGCTTTGAAGACGCGCATATCGAGTACCAGTGATTAGTGTTTGAATGTTGTTATCTTTGCGCGGGATTCACGATACGCAATGTCCAGGTATACGTTAAAAACTTCAACTACCAGAACGGTTAAATCGTGACCATAGGCGGTAGTCGTCGCGATGGAGATGTGCCACTAGGCGTCAACGTGGGTGCGTCCACGTCAAACGGTACTATAGCTACCAGACACCAATAGACATTGTACAAGCTCTCATATATCACTACACAACAAGCACTACTTCTATGAAACACGTTTCACTTTCGTGTTATACCAATTCCTATGACAGAGGGATCAGCCATGTTTTTTTTTAAATGCGAAGCATTTCTTAGCGAACTTCGGCGACTTTGAGCGTATCTATCTATCTATCTATCTATCTATCTATCTATCTATCTAGCTATCTATCTATCTAGCTAGCTATCTATCTAGCCGCCTACGACTTTGTGCTCTCCTGGTCGTATCGTTAATGGGATTTACACCAAATTTGGTATGGCATAACATGACTATATGACGAACATAAATGGCTGGTCATATCATGAAAATATCATGACTAACTTGTCATGAAAAGTATGATTTACATGTCACGCTCATGGCGCGCTCGCGGCCGTTTCGTTAGCTTGATATACACCAAATTTGGGATTGAGAGACATGACTGTATGACGGAACATAAATGAAAAGTGGTAATAGGAAAATCATGACTTCATAAGCGACATGACTTGCATTCCACGCTCATAGCGCGCTCGCGGCAGTTACGTTAGCTTGATGTACACCAAATTTGGTATGGAGTGACATGACTGTATGACGAACATAAATGAGAAGTGGTAACATGGAAATCATGACTTGTCATGTGCGACATGACTTGCATTCCACGCTCATGGCGTGCTCGCGGCCGTTTCGTTAGCTTGATATACACCAAATTTGGTATAGAATGACATGACTATATGACGAACATGAATGACAAGTCGTAATATGGAAATCATGACTTGTCATGTGCGACATGACTTGCATTCCATGCTCATGACGCGCTCGCGGCCGTTTCGTTAGCTTGATATACACCAAATTTGGGATTGAGTGACATGACTGTATGACGAACATAAATGACAAGTGGTAATATGGAAACCATGACTTCATGAGCGACATGACTTGCATTCCACGCTCATGGCGTGCTCGCGGCCGTTTCGTTAGCTTGAGATACACCAAATTTGGTATTGAGTGGCATGACTGTATGACGAACATAAATGACAAGTGGTAATATGGAAATCATGACATGTCATGAGCGACATGACTTGCATTCCACGCTCATGGCGGGCTCGCGGCCATTTCGTTAGCTTGAGATACACCAAATTTGGTATTGAGTGGCATGACTGTATGACGAACATAAATGACAAGTGGTAATATGGAAACCATGACTTCATGAGCGACATGACTTGCATTCCACGCTCATGGCGTGCTCGAGGCCGTTTCGTTAGCTTGAGATACACCAAATTTAGGTATTGAGTGGCATGACTGTATGACGAACATAAATGTCAAGTGGTAATATGGAAATCATGACTTCATGAGCGACATGACTTGCATTCCACGCTCATGGCGTGCTCGAGGCCGTTTCGTTAGCTTGAGATACACCAAATTTGGTATTGAGTGACATGACTGTATAACGAACATAAGTGACAGGTGGTAACATGAAAATCTTGGCATGCATGTCATCTACAATGCCATTTACATGCAACGCTCATGGTGCGCTTGCGTCCAGTTCGCTAGCTTGACATGCACCAAAATTGGTATATCGTGACGTGACTCTATGACGAACACAAATGACAGGTCGTAACATGTAAAACATGACATGCAAATTATGTAAAACATGATTTGCTCCTTCCTGGCTGCTTCGCATTACATCGATTCCCATAGTGCGTGGGATCTGCCGGCTTTTTCCTTTTTTTTTCGATCGCTGTTGTCGAAGCCATGTAATCGAACCCACGGCCTCGCACCCGGCAACAGGGCACCGTCCCTATTTTGAGCACCAGCGGCGATATCGAATACGCTGTTTCTCTTCCAACGGGCTCAACCGTCCCCACTTTCTGACGTCCGAAAACACCGCGTCTGTACACCTGAGGCTTCAGCCAACCGTCCGTCCTCGCAGCCGCGCAAACAGCGAAACGAAGACGACTTCATTAGCTCCTAGCACGTTAATTAGCTCCCGGCCGAAATCAACACCTATGCTTGTGCAAAGGCCGGACGGCGAGGCCTTGGCACGGAGGCGAACCTGCAAGCTCTCTGATTGGCCACGTGTTGTATCCGCAGCTGCGCTCCCTAGCGACGATGTCTGGAAGGAGCCGCTTCGCGGTACTATTTATAGCCCCTTCCTGCCGTCCTTCGTCCAAAGAGAAACATACGTTCTTTTTCGTGTTCACTTTCTTTCCGCGATCGCTATGTTGTTGTTTTCCAGAGGAATAGCTTCTCGAATTACATTAGAAGACGCAGATACCTTGTCACTCGATACATCCTCCGGGACAATCCAGTATGTCCTTCGGTGCCGGATAAGCTTTCCGACCCGCCATGTTAGTGTAAACACACAGGTCGCTCTCTCATTACGCCTTAAAAAATGCACGTGTTGAAAGCTATTTGTGGCCGCTCTTCCTGTATCTTTATTGACCGAGAGTCTTAGCGACAGTGTCTCCCGTGTCCTTATATCGGAATCCCGACCAGCTTGGCTTCTTTCTATGTCTTTTAATGCAGTAAGTAATGTACCTTCTTAGATGAGAAGACTCTCCTGTGCAAATAAAGCCCCGACCTGCCTTTCATAGAAGGCAGTAATGGTGTCTGCTGTTGAATGCGCAAATGAAACTTTTTTTTGTAGAAAGAGTGACGTAGAAATGAAAGAGTATGTCTTCACAGTGAAGAAGTGAAATTTCTGATAGTTTCAATAAAAGAGGCTTAGTGCACCCGCAGTTTCTTGAACCAACAACCATTTTTAAGAACACTCTCGTTCTGGGAAAATATTCTATTTTTCTTGGCTTCAGCACTGTGTTCTTTTGTAGGCGGATATATTTTTGTCCGATCTGTTATACAGAGTACATTTACAATGTTGTGTTGGTTGTGCTATAATTTAAAAGAGTGTATGTTATGCATATAGGAAGAATGTGTGGCCTACAACCTTTATATGTTAGGTCTGTGAGGCAATCTTCGAGCGACAACGAGCAGCATGCGCCGCATTCATGTACCGGCTACTTCTTTCCATTGTGAACTCGAAGTGCGCCACTGCGCAGCCACTGCCAGCGTGCATATTTCCCTCTGCACCACCAACAAAGGCGCGGAGAGGGAGGGGGAACCGGTCCCCGAGTCCACCGATTTGAACAAATTGTTGGTACGCGTGAGCGACGCAGAGACGAAGCGTGTTGCTGAAAGTCTCTATCGGTGGATCTCTTTCCTCTCCCTCTCCGCGCCTTTGTTGGCGGTGCAGAGGAGGGAAAGGAATGTCGTTCTGCGACAGCTGGCAGCGCCGCAGCTTGCGCAGTGGCGCACTTAGAGTTCACCACACCATCATGCCCATAAAACATTGTATCCATACCAGCGCTTGGTTGTCCTTTTGTGTTCGTGTTCGTCGTTTCACCCGGTGTGCGCTGCCATATGCCATAACGATCAACCAACTAGCCCACAAGTACATTTTTATTTAACTGTTCCACTCTGCTAAAGTGGGTGACCAGGGGCGCAATTACCGATGGGTCCACCTAGTGGACACGTCCACTTCGACGGAGCATGTTGAATTAACTCGAAAACACACGGCGAGTCGTGACGCAATGGCACTCTTGACCCCATCGACGCACCGAATCCGCCAGCACATTCCCAGCGTACACGGAAAGAAAGTGGACGAAATGTACAGTAACAGGACACTTAAACAAACTTGAAAAGCCTAAAAATTTCGTATGAACGTATTCAGATGTTTCAGAACGATGCAGGGAATGCGAACCGACCTTCCAGGTGCGTCCGGTGGGCGGCCACGTTCAACCTAATTCAAGGGCTAACGTGATTACAGTTCATGCACGGCCTCCGAGATGTGCGTCCGAAAGCGGATCTCTGGGGGCAGGATTCGTTGGGGCGAAATGCATTCCGTCTTTCTCATTTGGGTCGAGAGTTGTGAAAGCTTCGTGACATGAAAATGACGTTGCAGAAGAAAGGCCGGAATCAGGGGGCGCGCTGCTCGCCGAGTTCCAGCCAATCAGTGAATGCCGAAGGTGGACAGTTCCACTAGGTGGACCCAGCGAGAACCGCGCCCCAGCGGGGATGACGAGAGCGCACTCCCGTCTCTGCTGTCGTCGCCATTCTTCATGAGCGCACTGCTCCTCGGGCGTTCTCACAATGCGCAGTCAACCGATACTCGTCACAGACGACTTTACTAACGCAGCGCGTAGACACGACTGACATCGCGGAACACATAAAGACTGGTTTTTAACACGAAAGTGTTTTTATACCGGGGTCCACCAAGGCTTCGGTGACGTATTTCCGTCACGGAATCGACGTCAACGGGAAGTCCAACCCACGGCCTCTCGATCCGCGACAACACATGGCCCGGCACGCTATCCACTGAGTCATGGTCACACACTCTGGAAGCTTTACAAACGCGCCAGTTATATCTCACACTTTCCTCTCACAGCGCTCTTGGCAGGTGGGGTGTTGTCGCTCTCTGGGAGCGGTAAAGCGAAGTAATACATCATGACCATGGCCTCCTCGATTAGCTCCTGGAACGCGTCGTTGCCACGCATCCGTGCCATTCGGCACGTTTCCAATAGGAGAAGTGCAATTTTGTCAACGCCTGAACACACTGTGAGGTGGCGACCTTAACCAAAGCGTCGTAAAGTCCCTCTATATTCAAAAGTAGCGAAAGGTCTTGATCCAGCAGTCGTGCTCGGTGATAGGCCGGTTGGCGACACGTGATCTTTTCGCCTTCGCGTCCCGCCCAAAGGGTCCAGCGGTGGCACCGCTGTGCCGGCGAGAAGTACGGATGACTGCGTTTTCAAGCATATGGAGTTGGGCAATTTTAGCAAGAAGAGAGTACTTCACGCGCCTCTATCACATTGTTATCGCAATCCAGAAGCGTTTATCTACTTGAAGTTGAGTGGACGCGGGAATTATGTGCTTGAATTGAGTGTGTGGAGCGTGACGGGTTAGTATACCAGTAGTATAGATGTTCTCTGGCATGTCGGGTCTCAATGCCTTCGGTTGGCTAACCGCGCGGAGAACGGGAAAGTTGTTTTTTTTTTTTGTCTGTTCCTCGCGGTGACAAAAATACATGCTGAAGGAAGGTATACGGCCCCACGAAAATCGGTCACAATAAATTTTTGCTCAGAGAAAACATAGTGTTTATAACTTCAAGCAGCCTTTCGCCTGACGGCGAGCTTTTGTTAATGCATATGCGTGAGCATTATCTCAGCAACGCTACTGTTGTTTCGGCATTCTTTATGCAGTAGATTTGTGCGCAGTAGACAATGCAGAGTCACGCCCGTATCTCTATCATCATCATCATCAGCCTGTCTACGCCCACTGCAGGGCAAAGGCCTCTCCCATGTTTCGCCAATCAACCCGGTCCTGTGCTTTCTGCTGCCACGTTATACCTGCAAACTTCTTAATCTCATCTACCCACCTAATTTTCTGTCTCCCCCCTCACGCGTTTGCCATCTCTTGGAATCCAGTCAGTTACCCTTAATGACCAGCGGTTATCCTGCCGACGTGCTACGTGCCCGGCCCATATCCATTTCTTCTTCTTGATTTCAACTATGATATCCTTAACCCCCGTTTGTTCCCTGACCCACTCTGCTTTCTTCCTGTCTCTTAAGGTTACACCTATCATTTTCCTTTCCATCGCTCGCTGCGTCGTCCTCAGTTTGAGTTGAACCCTCTTTGTAAGTCTCCAGGTTTCTGCTCCGTAGGTAAGTACCGGTAAGATGCAGCTGTTATATACCTTCCTCTTGAGGGATAGTGGTATACTACCATTCATGATTTGATAATGCTTGCCGAATGTGCTCCATCCATCCCGTATCTCTATACATATCATTAAATAGCTCGGAGCCCAATTCATCTGCCTTTGTTTTTCTCCCCGGGGTGGCTTCAACACTAAAAGCTCACAAGGAAAGGACCATTTGGGATTAGTTTTTTGCCACACCTTGCTGTATTTTGCCGCACTGCTGTGCGCGAGATTGATCGGCTTCTTCGTTGAAGCATTCCGCGTGAAGTTTTTCCCAGAGGACCGCAATGCTTTTGGCGAGTTCGAGTAAGTAGTACTGCATGGCACTGGGAGGAAAAAACTGAAACCATGTATGCCGCACCGAGAATCTTCGCCAAGGCAGGAGGAACGGAAGCCACCCTGCAAGTGAATGAGGGAGGATCAGGGCTCACAACAAACCTTGCAAGGAAAACTGTTAAGAATTCATGCAATACAACCCAATTTTTCAATAAGTGCTCGTTTATACTCTTGCATCCCTAAAAAAAGTCACGTAACTCAACTTTTCTCGTTTTAGTCTGGTTTTAGGGCCTGTAGGTGTATACATACCTCGAATTTATTTGGAATTACATTAGGTAACATTGCAACATACCTTTATATCTGTGGGACACGGAGGCGGCGGGGATGGTAATATTGGGACAGCTTTGGATAAATGTAAGTCTTTAAAAACAGTTAAACATCAAGATGGGCGAGACACTAGTGGGCATGCTATATTTGTTAGGTCTTGAAAGGTACTCTATGGTTGCTGATATTCCACACATGCCGTGCAACTCTTTCTCCTAAGTAAGCTTATCAGAGTACTTTATAAACAAAATAAGCGTAGTTAAAAATACCGTGTAATCATGGGGAATACTTCTTAAAGCTGACAAACGCATTCAAACCAATAATAACACATGTTTTGCACTGCGCACTATGCTATATGTGACCCATGAGGTTTCCGAAAGAAGCAGTAAGCTTACAACCTGCCTATTTCTTTCGAACTAGAAAACAAGCAATACATCTATTTCAAGTTACGCTGAATTTGAAAACATGCAAAGAACGAAAATATAAATGTCCTGCATGACAGCTGCTGAGGGAAACTGCTCAGAAGCTGCTTCGGAAAAGCACGTGTTTTATTTCAACGTTTAGCGTATTCCGGGATTGTCAGTTGTTATCCTTGTCGTTTTAGGTTTCCTGAACAGCTTACGCCACAAATGGCTATAATTAACCGGTTCAAGCGTGCACTGAGAGTGGTTTCAGGCGTCCGCAGAATGCACGCGAGTGAGCGGAGTGTCGTCTGCTAGCACAGCTCCCTGGATCCCCCCCCAGAGGGGGCGCGCGTGTAGTTGTCGCTACCTTTAAAAATACAGGGACCTTAAAGCGTCGGTCTCACTCATGGCATCCATCCATACCAAAAATATCTCTGCGACGCGCGCCTGCCTCGCCGAGCTGCAACACCGCGTTCCCCGCCTACGCTCCCCCTGAGGAAAATTGCGGCCAGGATACATGGGAGACACGACGCGCGTTGAGTTTCCCTCTAGTCTGACTGTGGTGTTCAATGACTCTTTAACATGCCACGGGATGGCGACCTTAGCCCGAGTTCTGCGTTCAACCAGCGACGCTCTTCTGGCTGTCACACCGCTTTCTCTGATTACGCTCTCACCGCTAACTACTACAGCTACCGCAAGGGTTTATTTTTATCATTGATCATCGACGTTAGTCGTCGGGAAAAAGATGTACCACCAAGCGTCAACGTGGGTGCACCCACGTTAAACGGTGCTATAGCTGCCAAACACCAGTAGACATTGTGCAAGCTCTCTTATATCAATGTACGGCAAACATTCAACTACTTAGGAACGCGGTTTACTTTCGTGTTACCGATTCCTATGACGGATAAATCAACCATTTTTTTTTCATCATGGCGGAGAGGCTAGGCCTATCTGTCCCGACGTGGGAGCGGCCCGCTATGTGCTAGTTCACGCCCCGACGGACCTAAATAATTTTATATAAGTGGCTATTTATTAGAGGAAAGGAAATCGAAGACGCTTCTTTCTGTCTCCCTTTCGGGGACACGGCTAAGCGCCTTGCGGGGAGGGGAAGGGGGGAATAAAAGGGATAGAGGAAGAGAGAGTGAGGAGGAGAGGAGATAGGGTAGTAGGAGAGGAGGTCATCCACCCTGGCACGGGCAGGAGGCCGACGCATCCCGATTAAATAAGATGGAGATTAGTAAATAATTTTGTTCTATACCATACCATCGCTGCCGTCCAGCAAACCCTCTCCGCCTCTCTGACTTTTCACTTAACGCTATTTGTTACCATATCGCTTACACTGCCAAGCTGTATATTAACGCGATAGCGTTAAAGAGCTCGTTTCGCAGAAATTCCGGCGTCGGCGTCGTTGGTTGTGAGCGAAAAATCATCATCTTGTCCGTGACCGAAAATCATCATCTTGTCCGTGACCGAAAAATCGAGAAAGATGCAAATAAAATAAATAATAAAAATTTTCGGGTCCGAGTGAGGATCGAACCCGGGTTGTCTGCGTGGTAAGCAGGTGTTCTACCACACAGCCATGCCTCTGCTTGGAAATACTGTGAAAATAACTTCCATGCTTCGCAAACGCAAGCGTCCTTTATATAGGCGTCGCAATATAACATGTAATATCCCAGGAATATTGCGTGGTACAAGCGTACATTGCAATCGGGCGTCAGAATATGTGACTATCATAACGATTCCATAGTTTAAAGCCAGCCACCCATTACAAACGGCACACACCTTACTGCGCGCATTCCCTTAACACCACGTAGTGGGTGCATAGCAAGTTCGAAAACATTTCCCACATTTGCCGCGCATAATTCCTCCTGGTTTAAAGCATACTACCCATTACATAGTATGCACTAAGTGATTGAAGTACGCACTAGGGACGGCCGGGATATCGCTATCGCGTTCAACTCTTAAAGGCGAAGCTTAAGGGTCCCCCCAATTTTTTTACTGGTGAGCCTCTTAGTTATTTTTCTCCATTGTGTGTCAACGTTCTTCCTATACAAATAATGGAACACCTTCTCTGCCCATCTACATCTATTTCATATTCCTTTGCCTCTCTTCGAACCTTATTTTGCCCAGCTTCCCTCGCCTCAAAACCTGTCCACCCCATATCGCCCTTTACAGCCTCATTTGTCATCTTCCCGTGAGCGCCCAACGCGAGGCGTCCCTCAGTCCTTTGATTCACATCCACTCCTGGTTGAACCTCTGACCTTAATTCAAACCACTGAGTTCCCGAATGTAAGCCCCGGAACCACACCTCCCCACATACCTCAATCACCTGGTACCTATTGTATCCCCATGTAACGCTGTGCTTCATTACTGCAGCATTCCTCTTTCTTTCCCTTTGCTGCCGAAGCTTTTTCCTGTACCACCATGTGCCTATCACCCTCATTTACACACTCCGAGGTACTAGGATTCGCTTACCCTCGGTATTTGTTGGCCCTGTATGGACACCGCCTGATCATTGGGATCACTGAATACCATGAATCCATATTTTGCTCCACTAAATCCTAGTCCAAGAGCTTCGCCATACCCTTCCGCATATATCCGCCAGCCACTTCTGGTATACCACATCGACTGTCCGCAAATAAGAATATATCGCCCGCATAAAATAAACCTGGAAGCTTCTGCTCAATCATCACGCCGCCTTGAGCGTCAGATTAACCCTTTGTATCCCAACGTCCACATATGTGGGCAAAACGAATCAGTCTAGTGTCACAGGCTAGCCAATGCATTGTCTTAAAAATCTATTTGAAATGTTGGTATTGCTTCACAATTTCATAAAAAGCATATATATGTGTCCACTTCTGGGTCATTTCACGCCAAACGTCCCAGCCATTCGGCGACCACCTCAAATGTATCCGAAAAAAAAAAATCGTGCCGATTCGCGGCATTGAAAACTGTGAATTGCTGGAATGGTACGGAGAGAAAAAAGAATTTGGTCACGTGGGTGCCTTCTTAATTTCCCAGAATGTCGCATGGGTGTTGTTTGTGAGAAAATTTATTCTAAGAGTTTAGTTTCTTGTTTCTACACCAAGTTTAGTTTACATATTAAGCAAAGGCGTTTGTGTAAGGTGTTTGAAGCTCAATAATATTAGTGTAATTTTTCTGCCATATACGCCTCCAAGAATTTAGCCAAAATGTTCTATGTTTGCATTTTTTCCATTACAATATCACGCCTTGTATGAATATCCAAGTCATGAATACTTAGTCTACGAAAGGCATATTTTGCGCAAAGAATATTTTCACACCCTTCAAGTTTCTAAAGTTTACGGGAAAAAAATCACGAAATTTCAGAAAATCGTCATTTTTGTCCACATTGGGACGAAATTTGCACCACGTGCTGCTCCAAATAAAAATCAGCTTTATACCTCAATCGAAAGCAAATGAGACGTTCTTCTTATATGGCAAGTTTCATTATTACAATTTTTGTTTTAAGGAAGAAAATAATTTTTTTAAGTTTCCCGTTGGCGGCTATCTTCACATTTGGTCATACGGCAGCTTCCTGGTGGAAGTTCCCCATTGTCGTCAATGGGGAAACTTCAAAGATAATTTTCTTCCTCAAACCAAAAGTTCTCCCAAAATATTGCTATGTTCTGCTCATGTTTCTATTTTTGTTTTTACTAAAAGTTCTCGCCGCTGCAGCAAAGAAGAACCCACCCGAAACGTGCATCGTTTGGACTCCGGGTCACGAGTCCCTGATGGGAAAAGTGGCAGCCGACGCTTTCACCCGAGCTCATGTTCACCGGGCCTTCCCACAGGATGCACTAAGAAGGAAGGAAGATATACCTAAAATTTACAGCGAAATATTGCAGCACTACAGGCTAGGCAATAGAATTTATCCGCCAGCTCACCCCAGCCTCACTAGGGCAGAGGCAGTAATTAACCTCAGCAAGCTGCAAACGACTTACGTTTACGGTACACTACTCCACCGCATGTCACCGACTGAGTACTCGTATATCCGCAAGTACTGAGATGTCCCGGACACCCTATGCCATATGGTGTGGGGATGCGTACAAACCCAAGCACCGCTACACTAAGTAAAGAGCAGTGGGAGGACGGTTTATCGGACCCAGGCCTGAAGAATCAGCGAAGCCTGGTTCAACGGGCGCGAGAGATATGGCGAATGCCCGCGGCTACCTGGACTAAGGAGTCCACCCACCTTGGGCGCACAATGCGCTTGCTCACAATAAAAGTTTATTCTCTCTCTCTCTGCCTGCATCGCCAACCTGCATTTTTACTGCCCACATCACCAATCACGGCGCCCTGTGTCGCCACCTATCGTAAGAAGAGTGAGCTCCAAACGAGCAGCGATTGGCGCCAAGTCGTTTTCGTTTCAAACGCAGTTTTCGTGCGAAGCGCGCACACTGTGAAAAAAGAGAGTAAAAAGGGTGTCTTTTTTTGTTACACAATTAATGTTTAGTGGACACTTGCAGAATACCGCCCCTGTTGCTGATTCCTCTTTGATTGCACCAAATAATGCAAATAAACGCACTGCAGCCTCTCGCATTGCCTCATTCTTTAGAGAGAATGCACCCATGGAGAATTCAAAGGAATACACCGCACCCACGGAGAATACAAGGGAACGCAAGGGCTTGCGTACGCAAGCCAATTTGGGGCTTCGGCACTAACAATCACTTCTGAAACAACTCGGCAACACCAATTTGCAGTTTAGCAGGGTGGTTTTCTGGGCCAGTTGGTACATGCCCTCGTAGCACCAAATGTTGCCCCAACGTTGAAGCAACTTTCTGAATGTTGCGGCAACGTTGTGTCAATCTTTGGTGCTACTGGGGTGATGACAATGCGAAGGGTTCCAGCACGTAACAACGCGAGCACAAGAAGCATATATGGAATAGGGGCACAAAGAAGAGTACCAGACAACTAGGGTTGCCCGAATAGTGAAATTAGGGATCGATTCGAATACGAATCGAGCAGTGGCCATACCGAACCGAATACCAATACTAATTGAATACTATTCGAATAGTTTTCGAATTGCAAGGCAGCCGGTTAAAGAGAGGCCTAGAATTCTACAACTTTTTTTATTTCAAAAGAATATTCACAAACTTTAACCGTGTAACAATGCCGTTACATTTAACTGAAAAAATATACCACAATTATGTAAACTGAGGTAATCTCGTATACAGTAGCAACTAGTGCCATCAAGGTATTTTGTAAGTTTAGGATGAATACAGCAGTTACTTTAGTATTGAAAATGGTACTTTGCCACCAGCTTTTAAATAATACTACAGCCTAAATGCTCATGATTCTCATGATGTTCATGAGAATCATGAACATCGTGATTGTCATGATAATTACGTTGGATTGAGGACACATTCGTTTCGGCGACATTGGAGTTTAAAGCGAAAATTACTTGATCGCGCGCCGTTATGAGTGAAACTTCGATAGACCCCTAAAACCTTTAACTGCATTGCATACATCACGGCAATCCACTATTTAAAATGAGGAAAAATGACACTTTGTTCCTCTGACTTCTTGTTCCTTTGGGGTTATGTCGTCATTGTTAATTATTCGAAAAATATTCGGTAATTCGAATATGCGCTATTCGATTCGAGTGCCGAATCGAATACAACGCTGTTCGATTCGTCATTCGGAATTCTCGAATATTCGCACACCCCTACAGGGAACACCTTCTTCTAATAAACTTTAGTTGTAAGTTCAACCTTGTCACGTGCGTCTCTTCTTCTTGTACTCGCGTTCTTTACGTCCTGGAACCCTTCGCCTTGTCACCAATTTGCAGCACCGATCTCTAACGACTGTCTGTGTCCTGACCTAATAAGAGTATGCCTAAGGTACATTTCTGTGTAACTTTTATGATTACGGCGCTCCCATGGAGCTATACATAGTTTTCAGGTGACGTCACGGACAGGTTCTCTGCGCTAAGTACCTCAACATGGCGGCCACTGTGACTTCTTATCACATTAGAGAGTGTCAGTGCAGGAGAGAACGTAACAGTCGTTCGGTCCCAGCGTTCTTTTGTGCTCTCCCCGCTTTCTTCTGTTCGCCAGCAGCGCCAAGGGTGAACACAAAGGAACGCGAGGGGGCACCGGCACTAATCGGATGTCACCGTTACTTGCTCCACGCGTTCGAGCAAAAGTTCACGCAGCATCTCAACCAGCGTGTACTCCAAGATGGCGACCACGGTGACGTCAATGAAAACTATGTATACC
This sequence comes from Rhipicephalus appendiculatus, assembly GCA_030522465.1. NCBI lineage: Eukaryota > Metazoa > Arthropoda > Arachnida > Ixodida > Ixodidae > Rhipicephalus > Rhipicephalus appendiculatus. The sequence continues at coordinate 1,697,431 of JALIZH010032988.1, forward strand.
CAGCAATGACGTCTCTTTAGAACCATCCGCAGTTCCATCATATTATAGACCTATTCCATGTTTGTAAACACGGATCGACTGCAGGCGCCGTCGACATACTGAAGCGATTGTAGCGACGTCGCGGCGCGGAAGGCCGCCCAACTATGGTGGCTAGAAGGGGAGGTGTCGGCATCGTCTCGGCCGCGCTAGTAGCCGCGCCGTGAGAGGAGGCGTACTGGTATTTCATCCCGCCGCGGGGTGGCGCGCCCATCTCTACCGAGATCTCTCGAGAGCACCCGCCGACGGCCGGCGCAAGCATCAAATGCTTTTTGGAGTTCTTAGCGACCTGGCAAAAAGCTGTACCTAAGCAGGGTGGGTTCCTGAGCGAATCAACAGCCGAAGGACTCCGTGTTACTCTTACCAGCACACTTTCCATCCTGCAATACGTCACGAAAACCCTGGGTTTTAGGTACTTGATGACGTCTCGTTTGTGCCAAGACGCGCTTGAAAACCTATTCGGGATACTGAGGCAAATGACTGGCTCCAACGATCACCCTACACCGACGCAATTTTTGATATCCCTGAATTGCCTAAGTTTTTACAGCTTAGCGCGGTCACCCTCGAGTGGTAACATCCCATCAGGAGTTCTGAACAGCCTTCTATGTCCGAGCACCCACACTAATCCAATGGAAATGCAGAATAAGCTGGATGAGCTCCTAGATGTTGGGCGACTCAATGAAGTTCATGAAATGATTGTAGCGTGTGAAGCCCTCCCTGACCACGCTGAACTCGTTGGACACAAAAGTGACTCCCGGATCACTTATTACGTCAGTGGCTATGTGGCCCGGAAGATGTTGAAAACGACGAAATGCCAAGAATGCAGCAGGCTCCTGCTTCACTCAAAGGATTCGAGATTCCTTCCGGCAGAGTCATGCCTCACACGCTATATAGATAGAGGTGGGCTCCTGTACCCGTCTGAGTCCCTTACAGACCTGGTCAAAGCTATGGAGGATGCTTTTACCTATTGCTTCAGTTTCAACAAGTTGAAAACTGATAGCATAATCGACCTCATCTCTTGCCTGTCTGTCAAGAGGTTAAACATATGGTCGGCTGTGAGCAGCACAAAGTGGAAGTAACTAATCAAATAATTCGCTTCTTCACACTGACAAGGATGCATTTTCTTGTAGCTGGAGAAAATGCGTCTAACCAAAAAAAAAGAGAAAGGATGAAGTTCTTGAAGTTGAGACGTACGACTTAACTTTCAAAACGTCGACACGGCCAACAAGGTTTTATTTTATGTTACTGTGCATCACCCACATTGTGTCCTCTGTTGTGACTCTTTAGTAACACCTCATTCATATTGTTACAAAAGTCCCATTGACAAATTTGATGTCACCGTCTGGCTGTGTTTCACATATGCAAAAATCAATTTTCGTGAACTGGTTTGTGACTGCATCTGTGTTTGCCAATCAAATCTGAGTTTGTATGTGTGCCCATTGTGGCACTGTATATTGACTTCTTTTTTTTTTTTTTTTTGCCTTATTGACTTGCTTTGGCCGAGTTTTGTATAACTTGCAGTTCTCCCCAACCTGAATGCATATTTTTTGTTTTTTATGGTGTTTTTCGCGTTCATTTATAAGAGTGTGTCAAAATAAATGTATTGCTTAATAAAACTTATACGAATAGACCTTGCTTTTTGATGTGCAATTCATCAAAATAAAGCGTTCAAGTATGGTTGCTGATGCTTCTTCCTACATTGAGACGTCACGGAGAAGAAAACGGCATCAAAGCGATAACTGCACGGACGTTGTTTCGGTGTCAAGCTCACGGCAAGTCATTTGATTCAGTCTTCCAGCGCTTCGGGGTGCGAGTGGCAAACGCCGCTAATATATTAGGAAGCAAGTTCAAAACATTAGTTTTCGGTGCTGATCCTGGCGGCTCGCTTTGCAGCGAGCCGCCAGGAAAGTGCCAACTAGCCTTTGTTGTAATCCGCATGGTATCGTGAAATAGTTGCAACAAAAAGCGGCTGCTACGAGCGCGCGGGGGGAATCTCGGAGCCGACAGCAGCGCCGCCGCTTCTGGATGAATTCTCGCTCCCTCTTCGGCGCACCGATGCTGGCACCTCCCCCTTCTAGCCACCATAGCCCAACCCAAAGCTCGCCACCGCCCTCTATGATCACGTGACAACTGTTACAGCAGCTGCAACAGCGCTATATCACTGTGGTCATGCAGCGTTCGCACAAACCGCGTGCAATTCAACCATATGATTCATGACTCCAGCCGACCATTCAATTTGTTGCCTATATAGCTCCCCTTCTGAGGCAGAACTGAAACTTCATTACATCAAAATCACGGATAAACACGCTTTGTTATACACATATTGAGGCTTAAATTACAAAATTTTCCATGTACATGAAGTTGTGAAAAGCGACATACTTTGTAATACCGAGAATTTAGTTATATTGAAGTTCGCTATTAGGGATGGGCGAATATTCGAGTGCTTCGAATATTCGAACGATTATTACAGTATTCGAATTCGCTTCGATACAAATTTAAATCATTTGAAATTTCGAAGTATTCAAAATGAACGGATAGCCTTATTTAATTTTCGCCCCGCGTTTTTTTGCTGCAATGTGTTGCTGGAGGCCTGTTAGTCATAACACGGCACATCGTTTGGTGCAGCGCGCGACAGATAATTAATTACAAGCTCCCCATTACCAACACAGCCTCAGTTTCGGTTTGACAGAGCTCCAAAAACGACAAGCCGCCGGGTGCAACTATCACCACCTAGCGAGTGAAACGCTCGGTCACGTGAGCACACAGAACAGTGACGCACATGGTGACGCACTTCCGCGCGGTCTGCATCGTCTGCTTGCATTCGCTTGCCACACGTGCTGCGTGATGTCGTCGCCGTTATCGTCCTCGCTGTCGTCGTCGGGCTCATCGTCGTCTGATGGCGACGATTTTCTTGCGGCGGGGATGGAAGGAATTTTCGACGTGGCGAATCACTTCAGGTTTGACCCGCTGGCGATGAGCGATTCGTCGGGAAGCGGCAGCGATACCAGCGACGACGACCACGATGAACCTCGCGTCGGCAATGTACAATGGTAAGCCTCGACACATTCGTGCACAAATGTTCTGCAGGGCAATTCATTTAGCCAGAGTATGTTCGCTTTTTCTTTATCCGATTGAATCACTGGATAAAATTGCGATGCCCTTCAAGTTGTTGGTGCCGAAAAAAGCTAGGTAACACCACAGCACTAGACATGGCACCAGACGTGAGCGATGCACAGGGTCGAGTCTGAGAAGACCCATGTACGCCAAGTCCGGCGCCTTTGTGGTAAAGCAATGCGCCTCGAAATGGAGCCCGCAAACGCGACTGTTCTGCACGGGGGACCAGTCCTGATACTCCTGACGTCGACAAGCGCGCACGAACTCGATCCACTTCTGCCGCCGAGGTTCGTCGCGGGGAAACGTATGCAGCGATACGCCTGATCCCGACTTCGACGTGCAGAAGGAAACAGCGCAGAAGGATTTCGGCATTGTGGCCTGTCACTGCAGCCCAGGCAGCACAGGAAAATTAAGAAGTCCTTGGGAGCAGGAAACGGGAAAGCTGTAGTGTCGCCAAACACAAAACTTTCAACGCGTGCGCCGCGGCCACACACTCGCGAGCAGCCGCCGAGCAGTCAACAACAGCGCACTGGCGAGCGCGTCAAAACAGAAATGGCGGCTACGACGTCATCATAACTTGTACCGGCTGCAGCGGTTACGTAGGGGACGTAGGGGGGGTCACCTCGGGTCACCACCGAGGGTGTCAATGCCGCCAGGTGCGGCCTACAATGCTGGATCACGCACGCGAACTTCAAAATTCATATAAAATGCCTTCCAAGCTTTATTCGCTGTCGATATTTTGCAGATGGTACACGCATGTACACGGGAATCGATCCAGCAGGCTATCTCGGCCGCGAAATTTTGTGTCAGTACCCCTTTAAGGTTAAAATGTGCGTATTACCTGCACCTTGAATACTTTTTTTAAACTTTAAAAGCATGTTAAATAGGCTTATATGTGATAAGTATAGCAAATTTTAAAACTTGACATACTTTACCGGTTACAACTTGGGCCCTAATACTATTCAAATCCTGCTGCTATTCCAAAGCGCTTCCACCACAAACCAAAAAAGTGACACTTGCGCATGCCTACTTCCAATTCTCAAAAATATTGAGCAAGTTAGTTGGGTCATGACAAAAATGCTCATAATTTAATATGTGACATATACTATTCAAACAATTTGATTCGAAATTATACGACAAAATCGCTATTTGCTTTGAACCTCAAATTTAATACTCACCCATCCCTACTCGCTATATAAATTTTTAACTGTATTCACCGATACAAGATCCTTAGTTGTATTGAATTGCGAGGGATTATCACATAAAAATAAGTGCACAAGTTAAACTCGGTACAAGAACTGGGATAAGCCCAAATTTTATGATTCACTTTCATTCAGTGCTCGGAGGATCATTTTCGATGGTTGTATTCAGCATGCAATTTTGCGATTCGTTTGCACCTTCTTAAAAGGCACAACAAGCCAAAGAAATGTTTCGTACACTTTTATTCAGGCATATCAAAATGGAAGAACATTCCTGTAAATATGAAGTGAACGCTAGAGAAGTACCAGTTACATTCCCAGTTGCAAATTTTCACCTGGGTAACCACAGCGACCTTCATGGTTAAGTATAATGTGGTGTGCTTGTTGGAATCATAGATGGCATTGTAGACACTTGTTTTATATGAGATGATGATATATCCAAATAGGTACTATCGCACTCAGTATGAGCTACATCACGCGAGCGCGTGGCCCAGCACTCTGCAAGGCTGTAAAGTGGCGCCAATCGTGCCATATTTTCGAGTTATTGGGAGAGAGTTTGGCTATTCCTGTAAGTGCGCATTACTCCCAATTGCTTGCTTTCACCCTCGCCCTCCTTTGTTTGAAGTAATGTTTTGCCATTTATTTAGCTTTACTGAAAAAAAAATTCGAAGTTTGGGTGTCAAGTCACGGCGGCACTTATCATTTTCGAAGCTGACATCACGACAGGGCAAAACGAGGGCGAGCGTGAAAGCAAGGCGAGGCGATGCACACTCAAAGAAACAGCTAAACGCTCCCCTGATAACTCCCAGTTGTGTCACGATCGGTGCCACTGTACAACCTTACAGTGCTCTTGGCCACGCGCTCCCAAGATGTAGCTCATACTGAGCACGATAGTACAGCGGCATATACCTTTAGAGTACATGTCAATATTCCAAGTTGTTTACCTTTTGCTCTAAACACATGAGCATTTTTTTCATTGACATGGAAAAGGTTGTAATGCTCTATTGGCAAATACGAGTGCAAAGTTTAAAGACTTTGCAATAACACTCTCCCATTGCACAATGCATAGCACTAAAGAATATTGAGGGTGAGTGGATACTGCGCATTAACTTTTGAATCAAATTAAGGAAAGAGCCGAATATGAAATATCAAGGATTTCATTATCACAGGGCTAAATTTTTATGCAAAATAAGTTTCTTTATGGAATGCTGTTACCGGTATCATTGAATGACTCTGCCGGTATGAAGTTTCCTTCCGTTTGCTTGATGTGCAGTATTTGCAGATGTGGGGGGGGGGGGGGGCAAGGCACAGTTGTGTAATTTACTGAACTATATGCTTAAGTTGCCGAGCTAGCAAAGGATTGTAAAACTGAAGAATATCGGGTTTCCTCGAATATAGTTGAGCGGCCGTTGCCATGATTAAATTATAGAAGTGGGTACGTAATGAATAGAACATTCTTAAATAATGACCTCGACATAGCCTTCCCTTGCATTGTAAGCCCTCACTAAGAGCAGCCAGCCACAACTGCTTTCATTCGCAGCGGCAACTCAGCCAAGCTGACTCTTAGTACTTCTAAAGTTGTGAAAAACGGCTCGTACAGCTTTGCTGTACGTGGTGTATCAGTTTCCATATTGGTCTACATATGAAGACTTTTAATAACACATAACTGCCACCTATTGAAGGCTAATTAGGCAATTATTCAATATGAAAGGGTATATGAAGCGTGCAGAACCTGGCAGAAATGCCCATTAGGTGATATATAGTTGAACCTTACTATTCAAACACAAAGATAACAAATTATTAGATGCAAGAAAGGAAATAAATACAGTCTGACTGCCATTAGTGTAATATAATTAAGTTTACAACAAACGCTAGGTATAGTGAACCAGTTTTGTCTTCTTCAAAGGTTTCAGTGCCTAGTTATACCCATGACTATCCGACGGAGTCTGGCAGAGCAAACAGAGCGAGCAAGTAAGCAATCACGGCATTTTTCATAGCTTCAACTAATCATGCGAATATTTGTTTTATAGCTAACTGAAATGGGACATGAATTAAGTTCTTTGTGGCGATTCTTTCTTTGAATCTTTCCACGGACTTAACGTTTTTGTTAGTGCATCTGGAGTAGTGCCAGGGGTGTTGATCAAGGGGATTGACAAATATGGAGCATGAAATTTTTGCCATGCATAGATTATCAGTCGGTGAACGTATACTCTGCCAAACAGATAAATAAATTATGCTGACAGACTTGTACACATAACATCAGCATTATTAAGGACCTTAATGGAATAGCGGGTAATGTCCAATGACTTTTTTTGTATCCCTTAAATTTTTGTTATATTTGCCTTTCTTTACGCCACTCTGTACATGCTGATTCTTGGCCTATCCTCGTGTGTAATTTTGACACAAGGGTATAAAAATGATTAAACGCTTTAGCATCATCACACACATCCGTTGACTTCAACAACCTGCTTTGTCATTCTCCCCTAGACCCTCGACAAACACAAAGTACAAACTTTGTCTTCACAACATTTCTGTATAGACTTCGAACACTGAGTGCTACAATAAAATACTGTTTGCACCTCGGCACAGTCATTTGTGAACCGCAGATGTAGTACACGAACATGTCATTAAAGTCTGGGGTATACCAAGATCACGATATCACTATGGGGGGTTGCTGGAGCGCGGTCCCGGAATCATCATGACCATCTGGGTTGCCTCTAAGGGCCCCTAAACAGCCTCCGAAAATACAAAGGAAGAGTGCACTGCTCTCTCCAGGTGTTTCCCATCTGAGACACAATTCGTGACGCCAACAGTCTGTTCACGTGACATCATGAGGAAATAAGCTCTTCAGTGGTCCATATATGCAGGATATCAGTAGTTCATTGTCTCCTACCCTGCTCTGCCGTGCAGTTGAAGCCCGTCTGCTTTGTCTCCCATGACTATCGTACACAATCAACTGATTTCATTTGGTTTTGTGCGTTTTAGACTGCGCAAGTGGAGAGAACTGTGTGCAGCCGAGAATTGTGAAAGATTAACAGGCTTATTGCTTAATGCACACGTTTTCCCAGTGTTTTATGAAGAAATAAGTGGCGAGGAAAAGATTGCACCTGCAGAAAATGTTAGTGAAAGCGAGAGAGAAACCGCTCTCTCATTTTTCAACTCGAAGTGGTCCAGGTGCCCATCAACATGAACCAAATTCACACGGCCAAAGAGCATCTGGTTCTTTCCTCTCGTGTCCGTGCTAGCACACCTCACATTCGTCCATGATGAGGATTTCACACCGGTAGACAATTCAACGAACTAAGCAATGAAGGACATCAGGAGTTCGCAGCTGTAGTTGTGATTCCCTTGGGGGCGATCCTGAACTTCACAACTCTTCCCAGAACGCCGGCATCGGGGCTCTTAACCACTCTCAGTTGTCGCATTTCGCCGCACTCAAACAGGTCACCAAGCAAGTTCAGCTCCAGTGAAACGGACGGCACGTCCTCCCAATAGCGCCCTAGGGCTGGTTTCATGACACCGCCTTCGCCAGCTACAAAGTCATTGGTGACCACCACGGCTATCCTGAACCTCGCCGCCAGATACTGTAAAGCATTGCAGAGGTGCGCCATCAGGGAGACAAACCACCCACGTACTGGTCTCCAGTTAAGACGGGGGATGCGGCTTCCGTCAGGGAATCGACGATGATCATCTTGACGTTCGGCAAGAAGTCGTCCTTGCTTCGAGCCGAGCACAACGAGTCCCGCACTTGGTCCACAACCTGAACCACTTCAAGCAAGTCGCATGCAGCGACGTGCCTCACCTTGCACAGGACGGTTTCAGTTCTGACGTCACTTTCACTTCCGGTAGCTCCGCGTGACGTCACAATCTGGCGCAACCTTCTCGGGCGAGAAACAGCTCAGGGTGTCCACGTAGAGGGCACCGAAGTGACTGGCGATGGCTACATTAGCGGCTAAGCTGTGGCACAACTGAGTCTTACCGCTGTTGCCGGCACCTACGATCTCGGTGATGCGTCCGGTGTACACGCCGCCTCCCACGGCGTTGTCGACGTTCGCGCTACCCGTGCTGAAGATGGCCGTGCTTTCCAACAGCCGCTCGTACAGTTCGACTCCCGTGCGGAGCTTGGGAGCGTAGATCGCCTGCAGCGAACGGCGAAGCCGGATCACGTCCCCGTAAGGCGAGACCCGAGCGCTCGGACCAGCGTTTCGCGTTCCGACGAGAGGTATTCGAGCACAGTCCTCACACCGCCGGCCCGCAGCTTGTCGACCACGGGCGCCGTCAACTCCGGGCAGAGTCCGACGCGAAGTATTGTCATGGTGACGCGACGTTTTCACGGGCGCCAGATTCTCAAATCCGTATCAGTCGTACGAGTTCAAAATTCGCACGCATGCACGGCCGATCGCAATTTGACAACTTGTGGCTAAGAACTTGGCTTACTGTGGCTTGGAATGGGGCTGCAGCCCGTTCCCTAGAATATTCTAGGGACTAACGGGCTCCAACCGGGAGAAACTAAAGTTGCTAAAGTCCTCAGATTTTTTTATGAAGGGAAAAATCTAGGGACTTAAGCATCCACTTTTCCGTATGAAATAATTGTTTACCTACATTGCGTATCAAACGCAAAAATAAAATAACTATTCCTCATTAGTAGTGTTTTTTTTTCAAGCGTAAAGCCACATTTGTTACGTTATATTTCCGCATTATTGCCGCTAGGAGTCAACTTGTCTTCGAACTGCGATGTTGTAAAAGGCGCATTACAAAGCAGTAGAAATAAACGGAAATGCTTAGTTTAAAAAGTTATTACTTTCAAACTTTACGAATGACAACAAAAGCAGCCTATGTTTACTTATTACAGAAAATAAAATTTTTTACTTTAGTTTCGGCGTTGCACATGTGTCAGGTGTGCCGTGTCGCCACTTCAGATACCTGGCGTCAGCTGTAGATCAGCTGGAATAATAAAAAACAACACAACTACCCATCCCCGCTACTTTCGCGCTCGTATTTGTGACTTTCAGACTTAGTAATGACACGTAAAAGTGTTCCTTTAGGTTTGACGACGCATACTCTAATTCTTGTTTCGTGTTTTGCTTAAGACTATCGTTACTAAACCGGAAACGATGAGTTTATTCGATGGTTTTGCCTCTGCAGATAGCCATGATCGCGAAGCGTTACAAAGATGGCTAATTCTTACGCTTGAGACGTGAAACAGTGGCGTTACAGGCAGTGTGGCCTGTAATGCCTGTATACAAACAGAGGCATGAACTGTAGATCAAAATAAACGTTTGCAAGACAACGTTACAGAAAATACGCACGCACGCACGGACCACACAAACACACGCCCGTACGGCGGGGAGTGGGTCACGTGACCCCGAGCGGGCCAATAGCGAATAAGGCCATGGTGACAAGTTGTTGATGCGAGAGAGCAGTGTTTCTCCCGATGCTACGAGCAGCCGTGCGTCGCGGTGCGGGAAGGTTTCGAGGCGATTGCTAGCGTTTCTTTCGTCGCGTACGACCTCAACTAGGACCGGGGACTGATCCGGCGGGCGTCTTCGACGCCCGCGAGCCTGACAAGTCCGCAATGGTACGTAAAACGTGCGAGAACGTTCGCTTTGCGCCATGAATCCGTGCGTGTGTTACGTACGGCTCCCGTGTGCTGTGTATGTATGCTAGGAGCCGCCTAGGCCTAACGGTGTCCGCAGTCGCCGATGCCGATCGCAACTAGCTCGCGCTTGTCCGGCCCCTGAGTGCCACACGTCCGTGCGAAGTTGCGCGCGTGCACGTTGGCGCTACGTGCATTTTTATCGCCCCATGATGTCGGCGAAGACGCCGAGATACCAGCGGGCGCGGAGTTTGTTGGGAGCAGGGGGGAAACGTAAAAGCTAAAGAAAATCAAAAGTACGGCGGATGCCATAGGCTCTTTTCTTCTAGGTCACGCCGCTGGCTGGCTAGGCAAACTTTCGGGTGCATCTGAAATCGAAAGATATCACGCCCATTTGAGAGATCATGTAGCCATTTTCGATGGAACTAAACTGTCGCTTGAAAGCAGTGGTCAACCGTCAGCGGTTTGGCGTTGGGGATGGCGAACGTAGCCATCATCGCTTTTTTTTTCTCTTTTTTTTTTTCTGCTGCTTCGAGAGTGCGCGGCGGTTCTTGTTTCCTCGTTTGAGAACTCTGGAAGGTTCAGAAGTTTGCGAGTCTTCACTTTGCATACTGCGATCGAGCTGGCCTGAACCATCTAAACTTGTGCTGTATTCAGAAACAGCTGTCAAACACCTTATTAGGATGGCGGCCCCTGTATTGTCCCGGTCGCTGGCTCACAGCTGTTTTGTGCATCAGACGATGCGACGTCTCAAGCTTGATGTGGCAGATGTAATTTCTCTTCTACCGCACTTGTCTTCGTTTGAATCTGCGATGCCTGAAAAAGTCGGTCAAGTTTCCGTTCCTCCGCAGTTTATGACCTTCGCACGTTCGCCTATGTGAACCTGGGAAAGGGAGGAGGTCTTTGACTTGCAGAGTAATGGCCGATGTCTGTCCCAGCTTGCAAACCTGAGATAAAAAGATGGCGTGTCGCGATTGAACATCGTCACTTTTTTTTTCTTGTGTCGGTAAAGCAGTCGTGTTTTGAGAGATCAAACGCACAGCTTATCGTTTATCAGTTCTTCCATGCCTATATGCTAACACTAGAAAGGCGTATGTTAGCCAGTTCTTTTACTACACAATCATGTAGTATGATGCACAATTAAAGAACGCACAGATCAATGCATCTCTCATAATCATATCGTGGTTTCCAGATGTTAAGCCCCTGCAATAATTATTATACACAGGAGATTGACATGCATATGTTTGGGACGGCCTTTGCTAACTATGTTCCTTGTTTGACTACGCTTTACTCTGACAACAAACCCGGGCTTTGAAACGCACACACATACCTGCCTAAGCAAAATGCCGTTGATGAATCAGCATCTCACAGCGATACGTGGTGTGGCATCAAAATGCGTGATGCACGTATGTGATCAAGCGTGACATGATGCGCGCATGCGATCAAGCACCTACGCATGTGTCGGTATCGCCACGCAAGAGATCGGAATGCATCCGCATGCTTTCTCATTCAATTGCCCTGTTGCGTTATGCCAGCATTCTGTGCTGCAAGCTTTGTCAGCTAGTCTATAAATGCAAGACGTGGAGTTTGTCTGGCTTGACTGGACAGTGTAACTGTTGGAAGCGGTATCACCATTGTCTCTTTAGCGCAACACCATGTATGGTTTCTGTCATTATCTCTGTAGCCCACAAGATATAATGATAACACACCCATCAGTGACAAGTCGTAACAAGCTTGGAAATGTTGAGGCACTGCTTTAAAAGCCCTCCCACTGTATTACAAATTTGTCCCTGGCCATTGTATCCATGTGATTTAACGACATTTGCAGTTTGTGGGGCTGCCCTGTTCGGATTTCGGTGCGCCTGAAGCCCTCTGTGTGCGTTAAGTGCGAAGTTTCAGACTAAGGACAGTGATCTTATGCAAACCTGAAAATGTGCACGTAGCTGCAGGAGAGACGTGACTGTAATTCATAGACTGGACATTATTGCTGCTGTATAGCCGCCCAGTTTTTTAACCTGAACAAACAAGCATTGACCACCGAGTCAACAGGCGCCAATTCCCGGCGTCCTAGTGTCCAGTTCTCGGAAAAGCTGGGCAGAAGGCAGCTGCACAGGACTGTTCATCAGGCACATGCGCGTATTCTCGTTCATTTCGCCGCCGTGCTTCGTCATACAGCGCTTATCGACTAGGCGGTCGAAGCTCGCGCTTTCAGGTTAAAAAAATGGGCGTCTGTACATACTATATTTTCAAGGGTGTAGAAGATTGCTGACGCTTCTTTGCTATTTTTTCAGGCTTCATCGGATGAGCCTTTATACCTGACAGTGGGGACGGATGTGAGTGCAAAGTACCGCGGTGCCTTTTGCGAGGCGAAGATTAAGAAGGTCAACCGCATGGTCAAATGCCGGGTAAGTGCGCGACTCTTCATTGGCATTTGTGGTTTTCGTACTCCGCTTCGCGCGCCTTTACTTTTGCGAGCGCGAATCTGCCGAACCCGTGCAGGTAGTTTTTCTTTTTGCTGACCTTGTGTACAACCAGTACATCTTATATGTTTGTTGCGGATAATAGCTGCTATTTTCCCAGAGAGTCTTTTCCAGAGTTTTGAGGAACTGGTCCATTTCAGGCTGGTTGTTTCTTGTTACGCTAAAAAGGCTAGCCAGACGTTTTGGTTTATAAGCGACAAATGCATGTATGTCAAATGTGAAGAATTTTGATGATCAACAACAACAACAACGCCTATGTAAAAATTCTCAAAATACTACAAAATTGTGAATTGTCAAATACAGGCAGAAAAAGCTTTCCACACTCACCGTCATGGCTACTGGCGGTGCTGACTGACGCTCCCATGTTTAAATGCATATATATATATATATACCCCATAAAGTGGATGGGGGGGGGGGATGGCCACCGCAGTAGCTCAGTTGTTAGAGCATCGGACGCATTATTCGAAGGTCGCAGGTTCAGTCCCTGTCCCGCGGCAAGTGATCTTTTTGGTCCACTTTTCTTTCTTCACATTTACGTTACATTTACGTCTAATAACATCCCCTATACTTTTCCTTGGCATTATTTTCTGTTAGTTCTCATTAATATTGTGTCTAACAAAGAAAAATGAGCCCTTAAAATTTCCAGCACTGGTGCTAGTATTTCGAGAGTTGCAGTCTTCTTGCGACATCAAACTTCTGTTGACACGTCATGGCAGAGTTGCCCCGTCTATAACTAAACCAAAAGGGCTTTTTTTAAGGTAGCGGTATATTATAGATACATTCAATGCATTCTCAAACACTATGACACTGTTTTTAGTGCTCTAGACACCTGTGCTTTTATGTCGAGCAACACGCCGAAAGTACTTAAATTTCCTGTCAGTTCTCCTTTATAAATTGCACCAGCTTGACCAAGTTGCTTTGCATTGACTTCATATCTATAGCCGATGAAAAAAACAAATGAGGACAACAGCTGTGATCAGAAGTGGAGCATTACACAAGGATTATCCCTCTCTTTATGCTCTCTTTTTTTTTTATGCACTACATATTCAGAGGATGGTGCTGACAGTATGACGGAGGTCTGTCTGGTTTGGAATGAAACATACTAAACTAAATGTTCTGGACACCGACCAAACTATTTTAAAAACATTTTGGTCAGTGTACACATCCTTTCATTGTTTGTGTATACAGAACTTCTCGGAATGCTTGCTGATATCTAAGATTATGATCTCATTAGTATTTGTCACTTGCTTTGTACATATAAAAACAAAATTCTCTCTACCAAAACAGTGCAGATGGTATGATTACCTTCATTCTAAATCGTTTCAGGTACAGCAAGAGCCTTGAGGGTAACGAGGGGATTAATTTTTACAGCAACCACTGTTGCTGACTCGTTCCTGTGGCTCCTCCGAATTTTCACCAGTGTCTGTCACTGGATTTGCGCAGTTTGTGGAAAGAAAATTGCGTGGGAATAAAAGGCGAAACAATTCTCATCGTGCCATGAGGATCCAAATTTGCGACCGATGCGTTTAGCTGGACTCTACTTCACACAATTCAATGTCTAGCCTCTTCTACATCGCAACCTCTTTACTGATGCTGTGGCAGTTGTGAACCCTTGTATCAGCTATTGAGAACGCTCACTGACATCCACATGCCATCTGCATGCTTGATTGCGCTGGATTCTTTCTATGTACTTTAGCGTGTTGACTTTCCAGTTGCGGAGTTGTTCCCAAAATAATCTTACTTCTTTTGCTTGTAGTGTCAACGTTTTGTCGTCGATACGTCTAGCTCTGGTGAAAACGGGCTTCGTGTCCACCCAGTAGCAACAGAGGAGTGGTTTTGTCATGCCGGCTTTCCCGGAAGCAAATTCACTGGAGATCATAATTGCAATCCTAAACTGAGACATAGTCACTGCAGCATGTTGCGGCTGTGTGACAGCAGTGACAAACTTTTGATGTACATGTTGCTGACGGAGACCGGCGAGGTGGCTGATGAGGAATCTGTGAGTAAGACCCTTCACAGTTGACGAAAAAGAGTTTGTCGTCCTTGTTTCCTGTGTAGCAGTACGTGTCTCATTCTCTCATACTTGCATCTGCTTCATCTTCACCTGTCAGCAGGTAGCATTCATCTCCTTTTAATGTTCACTGGATAGTGCTGATATTTCGTTTTTTGTCGAGGGTAGCCTATGACTACTGGGGTAGGCCAAATGTAAATTTAGCAAAAGCAGTTCAGATTTAGTGCTGAAAAGCTAAATGCTCATTTGACTGCTGATCTGCGGTCAAGTCTGCATAGCCAAGAGGAGCCAGAAAAGGAGTCTTTCCTTTTCACTTCCAGGATGTGTAACTTCCGCATAAGTACACTCCTTGCTTTTCCCTTGTGTCTTGAAATGAGATTTTTCACTCTCAGCTTTGAATCTTCCCTCCAAAATACAGTGCACAAAGCAGTCTACAGACTTAGTGTGCTCTATGGTTCATCAGCTATCCCATCGTTTCTTCAGGCTTCTGCAATTTTTTGCTGATTGCAACCACAGCTAGTTTTCTCTATGCTTTGCAGGGTTTCATTGTCGGTTTCACTTCACTCAAGCTCAGCAGCTTGGTTGCACATTTTGAGTTTGCAGTACTTTTTGTCAGCAGAAGAACATGTTGCTGTGTAGCTGGTGCGGCTGTTCGGTGTGCTTCGCAATATGGAAATTTGTCTCAAAATAAGTGGGTGGGCATTGGTTTGAGATTTTTCCAATTTACTGTCACTACTAGTCAAATGTTGTAGCTGGCTGTGGATTGAGGTGGGAATTATCTGACGTTTCTTTCCTTTGAAACAAAACAGGTGCATCGGCGCCTTGCGGAGCGACCGACACTCTCATCTGGTTCACCTTGCTTGGTGCCTGCCATGCCTGCAGTTTTTTCAGTGCCGTGCTTTTCGTGTTCTGCTAGGAGATGCGGATGTGTTAATGTGAAATTCTTTGGGGTGTTAAAAAATTGTCTCTGAAAAGTGGTGCGGAAGACGTATCTATGCTAAGGGCCTGTGCCGTGAAGCCGTCCCTTACACCTACTACTTCCCCTGCTAAAAGTGTGTTATGGCTGCTGAACATGTGGCCTGGTGCCAATGAGAACACCTGTGCATGCTTGTATCGCGTCACTCTGGAGTGCTATGAACTAACCTTCCTACAGTAAAACCTTGTTAGTTCGACCCCTGTTAATTAGCAAAATCAGATAATTTGGACGTCTTCTGTGGTCCTACAAAGCATATGTATTGTTTAATGGCATCAAACTCTCGTTAATTCAGTCATATTTGGCCTCAACACGATTCATTCGGACGATCCTCGAAGTGCATCAGCACAAAGCGCCACATATGTGCCACGCAAAGGAGCTAAAACAGCATTCGCGAACCACCGAAACAGCCATGGGCCTTCAAAAAGGCGGGATCACCATCCGCAATCTTACCACAATCGCGTTGTTGGCAACCAAGGTTTCAGCAGTATGGCAAACTCTTTTCGTTTTCGCTTTTACGTAGTGCACGCGATCGAAGACGCTTTGAACACGTAGTTGAAGCTATCGTCTCGTGATGTCATCAGTAAGGAACCCTGTTCTAGTGCTTACATGACCTAGCATGATCCTGGAGTCGTGTAAAAAAATATGTTGCCCTTCACTTGACTGTAGTGACAAAAGTTATTGTTTTCATGATGATTCACCCACCACAGTAGTCTAGTGGTTATGGGGCTTGACTGCTGACCCGAAGGTCACGGGATCGAATCCCAGCTGCGGCAGCAGCATTTTCGATGGAGGCGAAAATGCTTGATGTCCGTATACTTAGATTTAGGTGCACATTAAAGAACCTCAAATGGTCAAAATTTCCCAAGCCCTCCACTACAGCGTCTCCCATAATCATATCGTGGTTTTGGGTTGTTAAACCCCAACAATTAATTATTATATTTCCATCACAATTGAGCTCCTTGCCCATGGTTAGTGAAGAGTGAAATGAAATCTAAAGCTACTGCTTTAATGACCTTATCAATAAAAATGATTAAGGCTGGAGTTACTCCAGGAGTCCATCATTTTGATGAAGTGAGATATCCCTAATTTTCCTGATAGCATCCTGTGCCTACATTGTGCAGTGATTGTTTTGCCAGTGTATGATTTTCGCTCATTGCTTTTTTTGCACTGCTGTTACTATTTGGATTGGCTTTACTGTGCCCTGAAATGACATACTAATGCCTTCCTTGTAGTTTGGTGCATACTGATAAAGAAGCAAAGTACGTTGAAGACACTGTAGAAAAATTTAATTGTATGGGAACCCGCACAACATATTTCCATTAGCTTGGACTACCAGTGCTAACCACCTAGAATGTATGGCTGGAGGGATCTTAGTCAAGCAATGTTAATTTGGCTTTAGTCCTTTCAACCCAGGCAGTGCATGCCTGAAGAAATGAATTTAAAATAAATCTTAAGTTGAAATTATGCTTTGATACATGCTAAATGCAGCATGACTTTACTGCAAATCTTAAGTTGAAATTATGCTATTGATACATGCTAAATGCAGCATGACTTTACTGCATTTTTCTTTCTTCAGAAATATGTGCAATGTAGGAAAATCAGAAGTAAAAGAAATGGGATTATAGTAATGAGATAAGTGCACCGATTTTACCTTACAGAAACGATGAACGATGGAATTGAAATTAGGACAATTGTTTGTGTACAGGGCTCTTCCTCCTTAATGACATGATGGCAGCAGATTTTTTTTTTCTGCGTGCGCTCCACGTAGGAAGCGCACGCGCGCACCTTACTGTACACCACAAGTGGGGAGGACAAACGCTTGGCACTGTCAAACTTGCAGACTGCCTCTAGAGCGGCAGGACTGCACAGGCCGGCGCGCCGCCACCGCACAGTGGCAAGACCGCGGCGGGTTGGGGCCTCACGCGGCACGGATTGCGACCGCCGCGTGCTTGACTGCGCGCCACCACCACCCTTGCCGTTTGGCTCTCCCCCCACCACCCTGCTCCCAGCCGCCGTCGCCAGCACCTTCCGAATCGTCGTGCGCTATGCGGGCACCACTCGTCCCGGAAAGGAGTCGCGGCCACCAGCACGAGCGAACCACACGATTGCGGCTGCACTCACTCTGACCTTCTCTCGGCCGGGCGATTTCAGGTCTCGCAAACGCCGTTGGAACATCTCTCTGTAGCGGAGAGCGTCAGAACTGTCAGTGATCCATGCCTCGGCGCAGAGGAGGGTGCTGGGGAAAACACGCAGTTAGGCTGGACGATAGATGACTCGCTTTTGTTGCTATGTTGGCAAATGCCGTGTTTTAGCATGTATAACCGAGGAAAAGGTGCCGGGAATGTTTTTTGTACTGCATTGAGTAGAGTGGTTGAGTTCTGCTTCATTGAGGAAAGGGAATGGCTTAAATGCGAAAGAAAAAAAAATACCCTTCTAATTTCTCTACAAGTGCCACTTCTAACAATGTAGATGTAATGGTAAGTGACCATGCATTTTGTTAATTATAGAATCAATTAGGGAACTGTTTTTTTGTATGCTCAGGGGTGCAACAGCTGTGCCAATTGCGCCAATTTGGTACAATTTCTTATTTTTGCACAAAGCTGAGCCAAAACCATGAAATTTGTTGAAATTGCGCCACGCTGCACCAAACACCCGACCAGCCTCAATATTTTCTTAGTACTGTTAATTTTAGCAAGAAATGAAGAATGCATTAATCACCTGTAGTTTGCGCATCACCATCCAATCCAATCCAGACGCGCAGACCGTAACCCTAACTACTAGTTCACTATACCCTAACCACACCGTGAAGGACAGCGGTTCTAAAATTTCCTGACCTTGTTCTATCATGTGCAGAATGCTTTTTAAGCCATTTTTTCCGCAGTATACCCTTGCTATGCGGAGAAACAAGCTATGATTTAGAAAGGGCTACTAGTACTCGCTGTCACGGGACACAGCACATTTTGTTCCTTAATTACTCATGTGTGCACACGCCATATAATAACAAATACTAGTATGATTACTGACATCCAAAAATTGCTGGCAATCATTCAGAGTGCTGTATGACGTTTCTGCGGCCTTAAGAAACACTAAACAAAACGTCCACCAGTTTTCTTTTTTTCGCCACCCCCTTTCGCTCCTGCTTTACGAATCTCGCGAATTTCTAGGTCGCCTGTCAAATGGTTTGACAGACTCTGCAAATATTAATGTGGACTTCGACATTGTTTGCACTGTGGGGCGGTTCATTAGACTGCTTTCATTGAAATAGCAGTGCTCACGTGCTCTGCGCATGAGTTAGCTGATGTTAAATAGTTTGTACGTATATTTTTCTTTTCTAAAAGTCAGTCTCATTTGTTGTACTGCTCCAAATTTGGGATTTAGTGTTTATTTTTTCCCGCAACCTGCTCCAAATTTAGATTTTCATGCTCCAAATGCAACATTTTGCTGCTTCAAAAATTGCTCCAGATCCTAATTCGGCTGTTGCACCCCTGTATGCTGCAATTTTGGTGGGAATTAAAGGTGTTCAGCAAAACCGAGTGTTAAGTCAACAATACTATCCAAATAAATCCTACCAAAAGTAGCACTAACATTATATTCTATCAAGTAGAATATAATGTTGCAAGCAATGAGCTGTCAGGCGCGCTTGGCAAATGCAGGACTTCTGGTGCTATAAGATGAGCTTCAGGTTTAAACATTCCTGTCCTTGGTGAGTTCGTGTAATAACTCGCTGAGAATTACTTACGCCAAATGCTGCAGCTCTGTGCGATCTCTTGTTTTGTTTTTAAACATTGAAGTGCTGGTATTCATAAAAATATGTCGACTCCTTCTCAGCCACAAGTTAAAGCTATCATTAATATCATGTTTCTTTTCAAAACATGAAAAAAAATAAAAGTTCTGCAGTGCTATATGTTAGTTTCTATTTTAGGAAAATTTTTTTTTCTCCAGTTCTTTGCTAAAGACAATGCCTGAAGAAACGAAACCAAAAATATGTCTGTGTATGTTTGTAGCTTGTGTGCAATCAGTAGCAGTGTGTGCAATCACCTTGGCATTTATGATGAAAAAAGAAAGTGAACACAAATCTCACTACGCAAATCTTTACAAATATTCTTGTACAAATTCACGATCTTCATTGTGATGCTCACACTAGATGTCTCCAATGTGTTATGTTGTCACCTGCGCTCCGTGAATCGAAGGAAACCTTGCAATTCATGAAACTCTTGCAGAGTGCCAGCTAGGCCCAAGAGGATTTAATTGCTGTCTATGCTGGTTTCGGTAGGCATGTTAGAATATCCGCAAATTTTGAATACTTAATTTAATATTAACCTATTCAATTCAGTCTTCAAATCAAATAGCTGCCACGCAATCTTTTCGTTTTACTGTTTGGTTGAAGCAGCAGCCAGTCTTCTTTTTTTAATATTGAAGACCTGAATGTTGAGCATATTACTTGCAAGACAACCCGTAGAATGTTGTAGGATATTGTTGCCATCCCACTGTTAATAGCTGCTGCCACAACCGCATGTGCACGATGTGAAGTGGAGTCTCAATATTTTCGAGGCAGTGGCCACTCTGCCTGCGTTGATTGTATTCACCCTAATTAACTCTCTCCCATTGTGAAAGCGTGAAATTAGTTTGAAAATTGGCCATTACTGAGAGGAGTTGTTTGTTTTAAAGCTATTAGGCCAAAGACAGTGTCTCAATGAGCCTCGGAAAGGTTTCGACTTGTTGCGCAGAGGGCGCCATAGCACTCCGCGCATTCGTAGGAACCAGTATCCATAGTGGTGGGACGGTTATGCTATTTTAAAATACTCGTACTATTGCGTTCACTTTATTCTTTGTCGAAACAAGCTAGCTACTTATGGCAGTGCAGTGTAAATGCATGTTTTACTGTTCAGTGCAACTTCGCAAAAGTGCAGTTTTGTGTTTTAGGGCTACTTCCAAATACATACCCTCCCTCACTCATTACGCTTCTCTTTTAAAACACTTTATCTGTGGGTTGTACATGCTAAAATGCAGTAAGCCACACGTCAAGAACTAAGGTTTGGCGTGCCGGGAAGCGGCATAAATTTTGATGGCCCACACCATCTTTGGACACTGCGACGACTTCCATTTATATCACAGATAGTGGTCATAATTCGGTTACAGTTATCGCACAAACGTCTCCGCTTTGAGTACACTACTGTATTGCATCACTGGTTGCGTCAAACACACTTTCAAAGGATGATTTGCACTCCAGCCTGACTTGGTGTTTTCCTCAAGCATTCTCCTGAACGCCGAAGATGTCAAACGTGCTGGGCTGTTTTCTAAGTACACTCCCTTCCCCCCTTTTTTTCCCCTTTTTTTTTATTCTGACGCAGGTTACCTTCAAGAACAGCCTTGGCACCCACGTCATCCCTGATGAACACATCAAGGGAAACACGTTACGGGTGAGCTTGGTTTTCACTGTGGTTCGTTTCGTTACGTACAGCAGTGGCTGTTACAAGCTCAACGGCTGGAACGAAGTTCTTTTCATGGTGATCATTGTAGCATTGGAGTTTTCCGCGCAGGCGTTAAGGACTTGTGCAGCATTTGCTCAGGTCTCATTAATTGTTTATTGGTATACACGGACTACATTGTATGTGGCGTAAGAGAACCGAACACCAAGCACGACAAGTTTTGCTAACTTTTACTTAGCCGCGGCCGCTTAGACACCAAATGAATGTTGATCCCAGCTGCGGTGATTGCATTTTGATGGAGGTGTGTTTGCCTGCACGCAAATTTTTCCTGTCTTGTAAATGTCGGTGTTTTTTTTGTGTGTGTGTGTGTGTGTGTGTGTGTGTGTGTGTGTGTGTGTGTGTGTGTGTGTGTGTGTGTGTGTGTGTGTGTGTGTGTGTGTGTGTGTGTGTGTGTGTGTGTGTGTGTGTGATTGTGAGAGAGAGAGAGAGAGGCTAAAATACTCTATGCTCCTATCGCACCAGGCAAAGAAGGCTGTTCACATGTAAGTTATGGCTGCATGTTTCTGTGTTTCCCAACAAACTATCATGTAGTTTGTTGTCAAAGTACTAGCAGCACATTTTTTTCTATCGATATTTGTGTAACATGTTGTGTGTTGCTGCATGCAGTCCGGTTCAGGAAATATTAGGGCACTTACACTGGCAGCTCAATAAAATATTGCTGCTGTATAATTTATAAAGCATAAAGAAATTGCTAGGATCAAATTGACATGGCAAACCAACATTGTCTTGGAAACAGTTCTTCAAGGCTGTATACTCTTGTAAATGGGTGATGCACTGTATTAAAGGACCAGTAATTTATGGTTTCCAGTGAGTTCAAAGAACTCATTGACATTACTGGTGCACAGCAAGCTTATGCTAGAGCACATCGTCTTTTCGTTCCATTTGTGCATCACTGCAGCACAACTGGCGGACCATATTAGTACAAAGAATCAAATGATAAGCCCAAGAAAGAAGATGCGCTCTAGCACGTCTTCCATATTTCTTTTCCATTGGACAGGTTGGTGCCCATGTGGAGGCCAAGCACCCAGACAGGAATCAGTACTTCGAGGCTGTCATTGGAAAACTGCTCGACTACAGCCAGTACACTGTCGGTGAGTGTGGAAACCCCGTGAAGTGCAAAACAGTGTATTAATAAGACCGATGGGAAGGAAAAAAATTGTAATGTGTGTTGGCATTTTCTTATCGTAGTATGTGACTGCGTGTATAGTTGATTCTAAGCTTGAACTGTACTTGCAATATGAACATCACGAACTAAGATAAACCAAATTATTCGTTGTGTGGATGTAACATTTAGCATACGGAATGACGAGGGCGCACAGAATCGTGGGACGCACCGATGTGCATTATCACGCCTCTCTATGCCCTCACCATTTCATGTTGAAAAAGCTACATCGATGTCAAACCAATGCACCCGAAATGCTATGTTACTGTTGCTGTGTGGAGCATGCGAGGCATGCTGATCAATACTTACATAGGATAACTCTTAGTGAGCCTTATTTAACTGTATAACACTCATAGCGCTCACTGCTAGCATAACATATCCACGAATGAAGGTGGACTAAGACTAAAATTAACTATAGCGTGTAATTTTCAAAACATCATTCCTAATAACACTGTTAAACATGTCAAGGCACTCACAAGTGGTGCCTTCCATGCATAATCTTGTAATCAAGAACTGGATTTTTTTCTCATGTCATTATTTTGTACTGGCAATAGCAGCTTTGTGCGTAATGAATTATCTTTTAATTCTTTCTTTAACTTGGTTATAGGCTTATGCTTGTCTATGTGCATAATTGTAATGCACAGGCATGTTTGAAACTCCCCTTCTTTTCAGGAAAGTGTCGGGCGTCATTCAAGTAGGTGGGGTTAGTGCTGTTTATTGATCTTCTTTTTCTTTTTTTTTTTCGTGTTTACACAGTGTTCGACGATGGAGACGAGACAACGCTGCGACGAACGTCGCTTTGCCTCAAGAGCGGCCGACACTTTGCAGAAAGCGAGGTTCGTATGCTTGTTTGACGTTTCCTTGTGGCATCTCACGCAGTCTCATTCCTGCTTGTGCATAGTTGCAGTACAAGGCAGTACTGAGTTTGTTGGCACCTGTGATTTAATGATGAAAAAAAGAATGCAAAAAAGTCAGTTTCACTGCGAAGGGTGAAGCAATGAATGCGATAGCAACAAATTGTAATGTTATACGAAGTGAGGCTGACAGCTAAATCTTTTGGATCCAATCTCGCGCTAGTCTACGAAACGCTGGTGTAAGAGAATACGGCCGCTCCAGCGACACCTTTTCGCACAGTCTCTTTGCATTAGAGCGCAGCACGTAGAAAGGTATTCAAGCTGCCCGCTGACGGCTACCGAGAGAGCAAGATAGCATGCACGCCAGCGATGGCGACCGCACCTGTAAAATCAAAGTTCACAGTTGCTGCTCAAGCAAAAACCCCCCTCGCGTCTTTTCATGCTCGTTAAAGACTGGCGGGGTGTCTCCACTCTGCTTGAGCATTTGATGGCCGGTCTAACAGGCGGGGGGATCTTACCGCATGCGCGGGGCGCCCATCTCCGGCGGTGGAGATGGGCCGGCTCTTTTGATCTGTGCTTCAGCTGCGTTCGTCACCCCCGCTCATGCACTATCACCCGAGGGTAGAACGCACGATGTGCTGGGGGGGTTTTATCAATTTGGACTTTATACGGGGCATGACGGCGTCGGCAAAAACGCGTTGAGACTGTCCACGTAATTGCTATCGCAATAATAACAAAAATGATGTGCGGTCTAAAAGTCTTTTCTATGACCACATGTTTTTTTGGTACACTTTGTTTGGCAGACTTTGGATCAACTGCCCCTCACCAATCCCGAGCACTTTGGCACGCCGGTCATGGGCTCAAAGCTCAAGCGGAAGCGTCGATCCATGCTGTCCATCGCTACCATGTAAGTTTCGGTTTGTTCAGCTGTTCTGATGCTGCAGGCAGAGCTAGTTGGGTACAGAATTGCACTAACAGTAGTCGTAACCTGGTATACAGGGAAGAAGACAGCAGTGACGAAGAGTCCGCCCCAACCCCGCCTCCGGCTCCGACACCTCCACGCCGGGCCACGCCCACGTCGGGATCGAGGGGGAACTCCGCGGGAGGGGGCTTCGAGAGCCACGACCCCATCATCGTCGGAGTGGCGCATCGGGCCGGGTGGCCATCTTGGATACGGGCGACAAGCGCAAGCGCGACTCGTGGGCGCCCGTGCTTGTGGTGAACCCGACGGGCGCGACTGGTCAAGGGCATCAGCAACCCCCTGCCTCGGGACGAGGTGGTCGTCCGGTCATTCAGGGACGCCAAGTTGTAAGTGTTCGTGGTTATTTCTTTTGTTCGGTGTGTGCCGATGCGTACTGAGGTGCTGCCTGAACTGCTAGGCTGTTGTTCTGTTGTATCCGAAAGCTCTAAAAAAAAATTGGGGCAGCTACGCACTAGTGGGAAACCGCAAAGCCAGAGGCGTTCTCCTCGCCCACACCCTCACTTTTCCTTTGCCACCCCTCACTGTACTATACAAGATTATGCTATGCTTTACCCTCTCCCCTCCTTTCCCTCCTCCTCATCCTCACATCGCTCCTCACCTTCACTTCCCTTACACTATACTATACATGGCTATGCTGAACTTCTCCCCCACCTCCCTATCACCCTTGCCTCCCTTCCCTACCCTTGCTGTTCTATACTACAAGGCTATGCTATGCTTTGCTCTCCTTCATTTCCCTCCTCCTCATCCTCGCATCACTCCTCACCTTCACTTCCCTTATACTGTACTATACATGGCTATGCTATTCAACTTCTCCCCACCTCCATCTCACCCTTGCCTCCCTTCCCTACCCCGTGCTGTTCTATACTACAAGGCTATGCTACGCTTTGCTCTCCTTCCTTTCCCTCCTCCTCATCCTGACATCACTCCTCACCTTCACTCCCTTATACAGTCGACTCCCGATAATTCGAAGTCGCTTAATTGGAATTTTCGGTTAATTAGAAGTCAACAAGTGGACCCGTCAGTTTTGCATGCAGCCCTATAGGAAAAAAATGCTCGATAATTCGAAGTTAAAAGCCCGTAATGTTGGTTAATTAGAAGTTATTTTTCAGTCGAGAGCCTCGAGGCGACCGTAATTTTTCAATAAAATGGGGAATATTGCAAGTGCCAAAACAGCTGTCGGACCACACGGTTCCCGCCAGCACAACTGTCGCAGCTCACTGTTGTCGCCATCGCCACTGCCCGCAGTGCCACAGCTCATGAAGCGGCAAGATTGTTTAGTCAACGCCGGCGCATCGCATCGATCGCATCGGCTGACTAGGCCTTTCTTTGTGATTTGTTCAGTGCTTCAGGGCTTCAGCCACTTCGCCGCGCGCGCTGGTTTGAATCTGCACGCGTTTCCACGTCTAATTTTGAGTGTTGCGGTGGCGACGTCGGCGACGTTTGATAATGGCAACTCGCTGCCGCTACCGAACGCTTGACCTGGCGACGAAAGTCGAAGTCTTGAAAGAAGTTCAGTGCATCAGCCGCGCGCTGGTTTGAATCTGCACGCGTTTCCACGTCTAATTTTGAGTGTTGCGGTGGCGACGTTTGATAATGGTAACTTGCGGCCGCTACCGAACGCTTGACCTGGCGACGAAAGTCGAAGTCTTGAAAGAAGTTGACTAAGGAGGCACCGCCAAGCAAGACATAGTACGAAAGTACGGCATTAAGCCTAACACGCTCTCGAATTTCATGAAGTGCAAACAGGTGAACTCGATGACGGTAGTTTTGGCACCGCTCTTGGTGACGTCCGTTTTGAAGAGTTCGTCGCCGTGGACGCAACGTCGGACAGCTAAATCGTGCAGATGGTTCAGCCCCATGATTGCATTCCTGAAAGCGACGATGACATCGGAAACGAACCACCACCGAGGGCTACCGACGTAGCTGCGGGTCTTGCTCTCGTGCAGCGTTTTTGTTTTGTTGGAGAAGACAACGCTGAAGAAGCACTTCGACATGTGTACTGCTTGGAAAACTTGCTAGCCGCAGCCAGATTCGGCAAGCAGAAGAAGATGACGGACTATCTTTTTTGAGGCAACTGTCGGGTTTTAAGCTATTAAAGTGCCGTTTTTTGTGCATTTTGCTTAATTGGAAGTTCGTTTAATTCGAAGTTTTTGCGGGTCCCGTGAACTTCGTATTAACGGGAGTCGACTGTACTGTACTATACATGGCTATGCTATTCAACTTCTCCCCACCTCTTTCTCACCCTTGCCTCCCTTCCCTACCCCGTGCTGTTCTATACTACAAGGCTATGCTACGCTTTGCTCTCCTTCCTTTCCCTCATCCTCACATCACTCCTCACCGTCACTGTGTAATGTGACGTTTGTTGTAAACATATGAGTGAAAGCGGCGATTCGGCCTAGTTGGAGCAAATTCATCTTGCAGCAGAAGAACTTGTGTTTGGCCTAGTTGGTGCTTACTGATCGACATTTTGACCGCACAGAAAAAGACGAGGACGGAGGGAGGTACCGCCCGTGTCGTCGTACCTCCCTCCGTCCTTGTCTTTTTTGTGCGGTCAAGATGTCGATCATCTTGCAGTTCTTGCGCAAGCACATGGAGACAATGAAGAGAAACACTGACGGGTGCAATCTAACGTGTTTATTTTTTTTTGAAAACATTCAAATGCAGGCATCGCAATCAAACTTCGAGAGACATATTGGAGGCCTTTTACATTGACAAGCAAAAAGAGAAGTGTGTTAGCCACCCCTCGGTTGCCTTGCTTGAGAAAGAAATTTCACTCCTGTCATCTATTCAAGGGCATGTGATCAAAAGTTGGGCCGTGTGCGCTGTTCAGGAGGTTTTCGACCAGATTGCGCAGATCTGAGGGTTAAGTGAATGTTAAAAAAAAAATAAATAAACCTATTGTTAGATTGCGTCCGTCCGTGTGTTTCTCTTCTTTGTCTCCGTGTGCTTGCGCAAAAACCGTTTAGATGCATATGAGCGAGTTTCAGCACAGCACACGTTGCATCCTGTGTGAGGTACATAAGAACAATGTAACATACTTAAGAACACTATGCTCAATGCACTGCTCTGCACACATGGACACTACGCATGCAATAGTATTAAAGCACACTACTGTTTGCTTGCATAAAGCAGGTCTTTTTTTTTTTATTATTCACCAAGTTGCCTAGGGTTCCGTAGATTCCTCTTGTCAATCACTGCTGTCTTCGCGTAGTCACTTTTCAACTGAGTTGAACCGATGCTAAAACTTCGCATTTTTATAGATTACCTCAGGGGTAAAGTGCATTTGTTTTCGTGTTAGACGTTGTGTGTGGTTATCAAGGTTTTCTAGACTGTGCATGTGGTGTGTAGCAGCCTTCGAAACCCGTTTTCCAGGCCTTGAGGGCACTTAATCATCACTAGGCACTCAAGCCTTACTTTTCTGGCCATTTAGTGGGCACTGTGTAATGCTAAGATACGCTTTCACATAAAAAAAAACATACATTTTCTTTTGCAAACACAGTTCACAGGTAAACAGGAGAGAGCTGCGCGAGTTCTCGCGAGAGGACGCCACCGCGCGGGCCGAGACCAACCCCCTGCGCCTTGCTGTCGAGCGGGCGCTTACATTTCTCGACCGAGGCGAGCTTCCCACTGGTTGGCAAGGGAGCGCCCTGCTCCTTTCCAGTGGGCCTGCCATCCCAGTGAGACCACCTACTCCCCTGCGACCCACTGCAGCGTCGGCATCACCCGCTTCTTCGGCCAACGATGCTGGCAGCGGCAGTGGCAACTCGGCCACTGCGGCCGACGACGACGGCCACGACTCACAGTCAGACGTGAGTGCTGTGTTATGCCTTTTCTCAATTTTGGAGTGTCTGGCTTTTTGTGAACTGAGCTGCAGTTTATTGGAATGGGAAAGAGACTCGTAATGCTAGGGTAACATAGCGATTCTATTCCATCAGTGCACGTTTCTGAGTACGATACTTTATTGTGTTATCACAAAGTTTGAACAGTCGCGAGGGATTGCCGATAAAAACAATAGAATAAAGCAAGGGGCATTGCGATGTTGAGCCAACATTGGGTGGCTTTGCTAGTGTAGTATGCATAGTGGAAGTGACAAGAGTTGCCAACCTGCCTAGATGACAAGACGATTGGTAATCTATGCTATGGCCCTGTAATGTGAAAGTTGAACAAGACTGAACTGCAGACAGTACAGTGGCTATGTCAGACTGACTGGCGAGTGTTGTCTGGAAGTGTTGAATTAGCAAAATTTTTGAATTTATGAAATACATGAGAATGGCTTCAATGTTGCGGCAGAGGTGGCACTCTATTACCGATTGCTACGGCTACCTGGGGTAAATGCGGAAGTTTTGCTGCACAAAATATTTGCGATAGGATGCCCATCCATGGCCAGACGTCATCAACCTAAAATTTAGGATCAAAAGCCCGTTTTGAGTTGTGTGTGTTGCAAAGTGCTGATGAAGGGATAACTGTTTCATGCAGGTGTCGGATGATGAGCCTAGTGAGGAGAAAGACCGGTTTGTGGCACAGCTGTACAAGTTCATGGACGAACGTGGTGAGTGCTTCGTGGCTTTCGCTTATTGACGTTTCAAGGCTCATTCATATGGATTCGCAGTGATGGTTTAGCTACGTGTCTGGTGCTGTATAACAGAGTTTCATGTTATGCTTTTGTTTCTATGTCTGTGTACATGGAGGAAATGGTTGCTAAGTAGGCTACCAGACACGTCCTTTCACCTGGTTTCATTGGGAAACGTCTGTTTTACAGCCTCTGGCACACGCTCGCGCATGTTAGGGTAACAGGTGGCACGGCTGCTCCGTACGCAGGGACGCCCATCAACAAGGGCCCCTCCATGGCTGGCCGCGACCTGAACCTGTACCGGCTGTTCCGGGTGGTGAGCAAGCTGGGCGGATGCAACCGGGTCACCAACCACAACCAGTGGAAGACCGGTGTACGCCCGGCTCGGGCTGCCCTCGCCCGCCAACCAGACCAACGCCCACCTCCTCCGAACGGCCTACAAGAAGTGAGCACTCGCCCGTCTTGTGTACTCCTCTGGTGTTGCGCACTGCAGGGCATTTCTGTGTGATAGAATGGAAAAATCACAGGAGCAATACAGTAAAATCTCTTCAAACTCGGATTTCACGGTAACGGAAAATGTGTCTGAAATAATCAAATGTCGAGTTTTTGGAGGCATTAAGAAAACAATAAATAAATGTCTCTTACATCAGTGCGCTCTCATTTTCTTGAGGAATACGTAAATACGGTACAGTAATACCTCGTTAACTCGAAGTTGTAAAAACCAAGGAAAATTTCGAGATAAGCGGATTTTCGAGATAAGCAAAGTTGCGCAAATCGCTGGGAAAAATCTAGCGCTTTCAGAAAAATCATTACTACTTACCGGCTATTCAGCAGCAGCTTCTAAACTTTCTTCTCGTAAAAGAGACGGTAACCGGCTGGGTTTTGCAGCACTGCCATTTTATTTAGCAGAGAAGAACTGCCTATTGCTCGTCTGCTTTGCGGTCGTACTCGGGCCTAGGAAGGAGTCCTCCAGCTGCTTGACGCATCGCATTAGCCGATCTTCCCCGCCACTGCACTCGACGCCATGCTCGCCGCACTCGCGCTTAGTTGCCGCTCCTCACAGTCAGCGAAAAATCCGTACCGCGGGCGTTGCGCAGGTTGAACGGAGATCACACCTCAGAAAAACTCACGAGAACTGCACAAAGCGAATGAGACAAACTGCACCAAGCGTGGGCAGAGGACCTGCTCCGCGCTATATCCGCGCTTGTACATACTGATGATGATGATCGTTGCCACGTGACTTGCCACAGGGTTGCTTGACAAAATTCATATGTCGCTAGGTACCGACTTCACGATCGCGGAAAGCCTCGACGTAGTGGCGGGCGCGGCTAAATAAGAAAAAAAATCGACGGACTTTAGGCGCGGCAGCATCGCACGAATATTATAAAATGGTTCGGCGGCAGAATTCTCGTTCCACTCCCAGTCAAGATTTCGAGATATCCGCAGTCCGACCCAAAAATACTTCGAGATAAAGGGTAACAAATACATGGGACGTATAGGGAAAGGTTCGGTGCCGCAGAAAATTTCGACCTAGCCGATTTTTCGAGATATGCGAGTTCGAGTTAACGAGGTATTACTCTAATTAATTTGCATAAGACCATTGCGAAAGCCGCAGTTTTCGTTGTCTGCGACTTCGTTCGCAATGTGAATGTGGCTCAACGCCCCCCCTTTCTTAATCTGAAGCATGCTTCAAGCCCCTATCTTATTAGTACATAACTACACAGTTGTGGATGGCGACCACGCCTTTCTGAAAGTATACGGCCATTTTGGCTCTCCGGTAACGCCGTTTTTGTTCCTTTGCGTTGCACATTTGATGCGCTTAGCACTCCAAGTATCGTCCGAATTAACCGGGTTACGGCCAAATATGACTGAATTAACGAGTTTGATGCCAGTGAACATTGCATGTGCTGGCCCGGACCAGAGAACACGTTCGAATTATCCAATTTTTCCTAATTAACGGGTGTCGAATTAACGAGCTTTTAATATACAGTAAAAGCTTGCTACTGCATGCTGCTAGGGTACCAGATAGCCCTTGTTGACACCCTGCTACAGGATTAACTTCTCTGCTTTTTTTTTTCTTTCCCTGTTTTGCGACCGACCTGAAGATACCTGCAAAGTTTTGAAGACTTTTACCGCAAGCTGGGTTGCACGATGGTGTCAAACCCGCGATCAGGGAGGGTGCGTCACCGGTCGGACCGCATCATGACCCGCAACCAGGACCGGGGACTGGCCCTGTTTGCACGCAAGGATAAAGAGGTAAGCAATTTTTTTTTTTTTCTGTTGCGCACATGTTGGCTTCCATAGTGAGCCAGGATTAGAGGCGCAAGTTTGTTCAGTTTTTCACGAGTGCTCTCCTAGATTCTGCAGATTTTGTGTGAATTGATTGAAGCCACTGCAAGTTAAGTTATGTACGAGTGCAGTAAAATGTCATCAAACAGAAAACCCCTATGGATTGATGAGGTGCCGAATTAGGGTAGCAAGTTGGGCGAGTTGGAAAATACTCATGGCGGCCGGCACGAACAGTTGTATACAGTGCCTGTGTCATCGTTTCTTCTTCTTGTCTACATTCTGTTGGCACTGGCCATCATGTACCGTGTTTTCTCGCGTACAACCCACTGTCTTCAACGATTCGCAGAAGATTTTTGAAAAATTTTCCCCATGTTCTGGCACAAAGCTAGCTTCGTTGCAGTTATTGAAAGTTTTCGTTTGCCAAGAAAAATGTTAACGGGTGTACCCAAATGCAAGACCAACCAAATCAGAGGCATTTATTTATATAAGCAGCCGTTCTGTTTAAGCAATTACTGTTTACCAAGCTTTTGCTGTCCCTAAGTTTAGCAACAGATTTGGTCGACTTTTAAAACTCGTTGAAGTCACCAAAGTTCACGCATTCAAAGTGAACGCACATGTTGGATGTACTATCTCGAGCAAGATGAGAAGGAACATGCGAGTGCATGGCAAATAGCCTCAAACCCCAGTTCGATCAACACTCGGACGGTGCTGTTAAAAATAGGGTGGAAAAGGCAGTGCTTCTTCGTGCGCTGTTGTCACTCCCAACACGCATCTGCTTATACGACACGTGGAACGTATGATACAGATCATGGCTTGAAATCTTAGCACTTGTGTTCTGGTGCACATGCACACACACTAAAAACCGAGCAGATGAGCATGTGTATTTTTGATACTGTGAATTGCTTATGCTGAAGGGCAGGCTTTCGAAATTGAAAAAGAAAAAAGGTCAAACAGCGATCGCCACGCTCTGCTTTGTTTTCCCGCCTTATCACTTGCGAGTAGCCAGTGACAAGCAATCAGCTGCCGTTTTGTATTAACACTAACAAGGCGGGAGTGCAATTCGCTGCCGCACGCGCCTGTGTGTTCTCTTTCATACTGCTCGGCTGTGGGTACAACTCGTGGCTGCTCAACTCGGTTGTTGGTATACGACTCCTGCAACTCGCTTGCTTCGGCCGTCCCGGCCTTCCTTTTCGCCTGCAGCAGAAGAAGAAGGAAGAGAAAGCCAAAGAGGAAGACAAGGAGAAAGACGACGACAAGAAGGCCAAAGAAAAGTCAGCGACAGCGGCCGCAACTCCCCCTGTTGTGGTCAAAGAGGAGCCGCCTCCGGAGAAGCCGAGACCATCGCGCACGTCCCGGGTCAAGCAGGAAGAAGAGAACAGCGGCAGCACTGGTGGCGGCACGGCTTCGGCCCCGTCTCCGGCTGCCAAGCCGACTGCCACTGCGGCTGCTGCGGCAGCAGCAACAGCTGCTGTGAGCCAGGACGACACTAAGGTGGGTGTGTTGAAGACTTCATAATAAAGCCCGTTAAGGGCGGAGGGCTGTAAGGTTTCTTTTAAGTTCTTGGTCGATTTTGATAAAACTTGATGTGTTTATGTATATCTGTTCGCAGATTTCTAATATGTAGTTATGTTTTTTAGTATGATATGTAGTTTTCAAGAAGTCGGACATTTGGTGTGTCTTTTTGTGAGCAATGAAACAAAGATTAATTTAAGGCAGATGTTTTTTCTCAGCTGAGAGAGTTGCAAAGTAATTCAGCATATATGACAGTCTGAAATGAGAACTGTATGGAGTAAAACGCAGATTGACGTTGTAAACTCCTTTGAATAAAAGTTGTGTTAGGTTGAGCATTTGCAAGTGAGTCAATGTCAAGCTGGGGTTTCGGTCGCAGATGTGCAAGGTGAATATCTTCACATTAATTTAAAACATGCTCAATCATTTCCCACTGCGAGTACATAGGTCTACTTCTTCAGTGCATCTAGTGTTGTCAGTAGAGGTGTGTGAATACCGAATGGGAGTTCTTCGCATTGAATGCCGTATCGAATCAAGAAAAAAAGCTAAAGGCCAAGAGTATTATTAAATATGAAAAATTTTATTTTTACATGCTGTTTAAAACTCAGACATTATTATAAGAACTGAGTGTAAATATCAGCTTTCCTTGAATAGCCTTGAGTATCTTTGGCTCTAAGGGCAATGACCATTAGAGAAATCAAATAGTAGCTATTCGATTTGCAAATTGAACTATCCGCAGAGTTGCTATTTGATTTGTATCTGAGTATCCACACACCCCTATTTGTAAGGCAGTTGGACCTCCGTGCTTGAAATGGTAAAGCGCTTCCCTTAAATTGATGTCTTATTGTGGCGCATGTCCCTTGGAATCAGGTCCGAACAAGGGAAGATGCCCGCCGCGAGAAGCACGACAGTCCCGAGAAGCGGGAGGCCAAGTCGTCGTCAGTGCCTCCTCCTCCGCCGCCGTCACTGCGCAAGAGCGAGAGTGTCGAGAGCGCAGACACAGACTCCGCGAAAGAGCCGCTGGCAGCGGCTCCGGCTTCTACGCCAACCCCGGCACCGGCGGAAAAGTCGCGTACCTCCAAGTCGAAGGACGCCGAGACAACCCCGACATCCACGCCAAAGCGGCAGGTACGTTCTTTTCGCATTCATCTTGCTGTATACTTGTCAGAATTTTCCCTTTTTTATTTTTTAAACATTTTTTTTTCTTTTGTCG
This sequence comes from Rhipicephalus appendiculatus, assembly GCA_030522465.1. NCBI lineage: Eukaryota > Metazoa > Arthropoda > Arachnida > Ixodida > Ixodidae > Rhipicephalus > Rhipicephalus appendiculatus. The sequence continues at coordinate 1,730,911 of JALIZH010032988.1, forward strand.
TTAGCTGGCATGTTGTTTATGTTGCTACTTAGTTCCAGGGATCTGCAACCTCCCTTGTTTTCTTGCACATACAGTAATACCTCGTTAACTCGAAGTTGTAAAAACCAGGGAAAATTTCAAGATAAGCGGATTTTCGAGATAAGCAAAGTTGCGCAAATCGCCGGGGAAAAATCGAGCGCTTTTCGGAAAAAATCACTACTGCTTACCGGCTATTCAGCAGCAGCTTCTAAACTTTCTTGTCGTAAATGTTCAAAGGCGAAAAAAAACATACAAGAGATGGTTTTGCAGCACTGCCATTTAATTTAGCAGAGAAGAACTGCCTAATGCTCGTCTGCTTTGCGGTCGTACTCTGGCCTAGGAAGGCGTCCTCCAGCTGCTTGACGCATCGCATTAGCCGATCTTCCCCGCCACTGCACTCGATCTTATTTCGAAGCAAGCGCAGCAAATTCCTCTTTCGGCAGATGTCGGCACCTCTCGAGGTGGTTCGTTGTCGCCGTCATCTCCGCCGTCCCCTACGTTAGTGGCCGTTTGAACGATTTCGGCGACTTGGCACTGCTTTAGCGACGCCATGCTCGCCGCACTCACGCTTAGTTGCCGCTCCTCACAGTCGGCGAAAAATCCGTACCGCGCGCGTTGCGCAAGTAGAACGGATATCACACCTCAGAAATAATCACGAGAACTGCCAAAGCGAATGAGACAAACTGCGCCAAGCGTGGGCAGAGGCGCAGAGGGCCTGCTAAGCGCATGTACATACCGATGATGATGATCGTTGCCGCATGACTTGCCACAGGGTTGCTTGACAAAATTCATATGTTGCTAGGTTCCGACTTCACGATCGCGGAAAGCCTCGACGTAGTGGCGGGCGCGGCTAAATAAGAAAAAAAAAACGACGGACTTTAGGCGCGGGAGCATCGCGCGAATATTATGAAATGCTCCGGCGGCAGAATTCTCGTTCCACTCCCAGTCAAGATTTCGAGATATCCGCAGTCCGACCCAAAAATACTTCGAGATAAAGGGCAACAAATACATGGGACGTGTAGGAAAAGGTTTGGTGCCGCAGAAAATTTCGACTTAGCCGATTTTTCGAGATATGCGAGTTCGAGTTAACGAGGTATTACTGTAATTCACACCCCTAACTACAAACCACAGAAAAATAAAAGTTATTTAAAAAAATATCCCCCCGTATTGCTGGAAGCGGTGTTGTGAAACCAACTTGCGCACCAAAATTTGTGCACAATGCAAATGCCCACTTTAGCTCCGAATATTCTGGATGTATTGGACAGATTATATGCGAGAAAATACAGTATGTATGCACATGCAAAAATTATATCTAAATGTCCGCAAAATAAAACGAAGCAGAAAATTTTAAAGTATGTGCAATGTTACATTTGCAAATGCAGAACCCTCAGTGCTACGGAAATTGCATGTAACGAAGTCTTCTTTTCTGCAATGTTGACTTCCTTACATTGAAGTTCAAAGTGTATTGGTAATAGTAGCAGCAGTAGTAGCATTGTTCTCACTGCATCAATGTTGCAATATTTTAGTACAGTAAAAGCTTGTTAATTCAACGCCCGTTAATTCGGAAAATCGGATAATTCGGACCCATTCTCTGGTCCTGGCAACCCTGTATCGTTCAGTGGCATCAAACTTTTGATAATTCATTCATATTTGGCTGCAACGTGATTAATTTGGACAATTCTTGGAGCGCGCCGAGCTCGAAGTGCCACAAACTTGTGAGGCAAAGGAGCGAAATCGGCGTTCGCCGACGACTGAAACAAGCTGGCGCCGTCTACATCGCCATCGTCATCAGCACGAACCATACGGGTAACGCCGATAATGACGTTTGTAGTTAATTTCGGGTTAGTTAGGAGAGGAGGTCTTGAGCCGCGGTCACATTGTTAACTAAGTCGCGAGTGGAAAAAGTTGCGGCATTTGCGCTGCTCTCATGCAAAGTAAGTACAGGATTTACGTATTCATCATGAAAATAGAAGTGTATTGACATAATAGACATTTTTTTTATTGTTTTCTTGATACTTTTGATAATTTGGAATTCGATCATTTCAGACATTTTTTTCCGGTCCCATGAAATCCGAATGAACGAGCTTTTACTGTATGCGTTCATCTTGATTGATACAGTACACACGGGACGACGATGTAGAATAAGAAACACAGGATTCTTCGTCGTCGTCCCATGTGCACTGTATCAACCAAGATGAACGCATACCAACTCGCTCAAGCTTTCATTCTTATACTGTATATGTGTTGTCCCGACTGTAGCAGCTCTCCATTTTTTTTCTTCAGCCCAAAAAGAACAAGACAGAAGAACCAGCCGAAAAGGAAAAGGTTGATGAGAAGTGAGTGGCTTTGAATTTCTACATTCTTGCCTATGGTAAAGACGTGAGGCTGCCGAGAGTATGTGTACGCGTATGTGAGCTGGTGGATACTTGTCCGGCGCGTAATTTGATTATTGGTAACGTGCACTCAAGCGGGGACAAAGCGACGAAGCATGCATACCCGCAATAATGGCGCCGTTGAACCTAATCTGGTTTCTTAGGTGTCTATGACATATTGTGTGCAAGAGTACCTTATTGATTATTGCTTTGGCCAGGGAATTAGTGCCCCAACATAGTGCACCACAGCACAAAGCCCTGTTTTGTTTTAGCAGTGCCGGTAATCACTTAATGTTTACACTACAGTGTTACCATTTCGCATGAGCCATGATCGGAAAAAATGTTTAGCCGCACGAGTTGCTTGATGCCTGCGGTAACATAGTGAGATGGTGACAGTGTCCAGTACGGATTTTGCAGATGAAAAATTGCTACAATCTGGCCATGACGGTGCATTATGCAGTTGAACCCTTTCATAAGAGACACTGCTGTATGAGACAATTGGGGTATAAAAGACACCAGTGTGCCTACACTGAAATTAAGGTGGAACTGAAAATGAGAACGTGGCGCCCTGCGTATAAGAGGCACCTTGTAAAGGGACAGGAACTGCTCTCCGGTGCATGTCTCTTAAGAGGCACCTTGTAAAGGGACAAGAACTGCTCTCCGGTGCATGTCTCTTATAAAGGGGTTGAACTGTAGTTGTACTTGTCATACTGTAAACCAGCACTGCTAAAACACCCTGTCTTCTTTAGGGGCGGTATTTGTAGGCGTGGCAAGGTGTACGTCGCACTGTTTGGCAACTAGTTAACATAGTTTTGTTTAGGTTTTGTTAACTAGATGTCCATGAATACTGAATTGCACATTCTGAATACGTAATCCATGGGAAAAAGAAATTCTAAACAATGTATGAAATTGCATGCAGTCGAATGTCGATGTATTGAACACGGATACCAGAAATTGTCAGACGTAACGAACTTTTGCCATGCTTCTTGTCACCGCTGTCTTAGTTGCGTCGATATATTTACCAGCTTCATCTGGATCAGAACGAAACGTGATACGGCTGCTTCACTTTGACGTCGAGCCCTCTGTAGCGAGTGGTAAAACGTGTTTTTTGTGGCCACCGGGCCATCTTGCCGTTGCAGAACCAACACTTTGGCAGCCGCAGCCGAGCCGGAAACCAAGCCGGAGCCGCTTCCCCGGCCAGAGAGTGGGGAGCCGACGCGCCGGTGCTCCCTGGACATGAGCATTGACGTGGGCGACCGGGTCAAGGTCAAGTACGGGCGTGGCCGGCAGCTCAAGATCTACGAGGCAAAGGTGCTACGCATCGAGGAGGAGTGCAGTGAGAAGAAGTTCTACGTCCACTACACTGGCTGGAACATGCGGTAAGGGCGACGTCATTTTCGGGAAGGGGCTCTTGTTGCTTCTCTGCGGTTGCCGTAGTGACACATTCCTGGCTATGTGGTTAAGGGGAGACACCGGTCTTAAAATAAGGATTTTTATTATTAGAGATATTGTAATGAAATTAAGGTGTGTATACCGTATTTACACGATTGTAGGTCGACCCATTTTGTCTTAATTTGAAATCCAAAGTTGGGGGGCTCGACCTAGAATCGAAAACTAGTTTCGGTTGTAAAGTCTTTCTGAAAATGATCCCCGCGTATTGCCGCGAAGCTAGCTTTTCTGCACAGCTTTCAAGCACTGCCGTGAAGCCACCTAGGCAGAACCAGAATTCGACCTTGTTTTCTTCGGAGACATCGTAAATAAATTTTTTTTATGAAATGTGCTCGAGCTCTTTTTTTCTTATTTTGCCGTGCGATATTAGGGGGGGTCGACCTACATTCGAGTTGACTTACAATCGTGTAAATACGGTATGTGTTTCTTCCTCCTGGTTTCAAAAATGTAATTAGTTTTAATTAGGGGTGTGCGAATATCAAAATTTTCAAATACGAATCGAATACGAATACATAGCTTCGAATACGAATCGAATACCGAATAATCAAGAGATGCGATTTTTTTCACCCGTAATCTTTTACTTCACCATATATTTATGTTGAAAACAGTACATTTGTTAGCTATTTTAGTCTGTTATTGCACAAAACATGTCACCATTTGTACTTGCCAGGAAGCATATGACTGTAATAGTTGAGCTTGTGACTGATATCTTGGGTTGAATTCACATGTGGTAGCACTTTATTACAAAAAAAAAAAGCTTTTGTACCTGCCATGATAACCAATGAGTACGAGGCCGCTAGTTTGATACCTGTCATGGCAGCCATATTCTGATTAGGTGAAATGTAACAGTTAACGCCCGTGTACTTAAATCTAAGCGATTATAAAAGCGCCCCAGGTGGTCACAATTAATCCGGGTTCCCTCCCACACTATCAGTTCAGCTCGTACGACCCCGATTTTATCGCTTTCTATTTAGTTTTTGCCCCTGTTCTCACGGGTCGAGCCACTAAGGCAAACAGGAGTACTTGGGCGTCTTTCAAATACACAGCAATAATCGTTATCTGGCTTGCTTTCGTTCCCTTTCCCGAGAACTGCGCGCTCGCCATTTGCCGATCGAGAGTGCTCTGTCACGGCGATAACCACGCGATCGTGACCAAGAAGTACCGGGAGCGCTATGATAACGCGAGGAAAGCACGCGAGATAGATGATTACTGATGTGTGACAGAAAAGACGCCCCAAATTCGCCTTTTTGTTAACGGAGCCACAACACGCGGCGGCGAGGGCACTATTTTGCCGCATTGCGACCGCCTTCGGCGCACTGGCTGCCGACGGCAGTTAAGTGACGTTGGCAACACAGCGAGATAGCAGCAACGGTGTAACGAAGGATTCATTGCAGGAGACGCTGCCGCGCCAGTGTGATGCGCGTACGACGGATGCCCAAAAGCGCTGTCGGGAACGCAGCGAAACTGCGCATTAACTGCCTCAAATTTCCGTCTGTTGCCTTACGTGCGCCGCCGTTAACAGAAAACTATATGTGATGACGCCATTGTAACGTTACGGGAAGTGCATGGCCTTTTCTTTGCCACTGCGCGGAAGAACACTCGAGCTCATTCGTATGACCATGCGCTACCACCAACTCATTTCGGAACTATGAAGAGAATACATGCTGAAGTAGCGGCACAGCTAACGGACGACTCGCCAGGCTTTCTTCGACGCGTGCGCGTACGTTTGTATGGCGATCCAGTAGCGAAAACTGGAGTAGCTACACATGAAACGCGTTACTGCATCGCACGTCAAGCTGAGCGTCCCTAGCTAGTTCCGTACAGCGCGTCGCCTTCTGTCTCACTCCGTAGGCGCCGCCGCTGTAACGTACGCGTGCATGTGCCCTTGCGCAGTGTCATTTTTTTTTCTTCGTGCTCGCTCAGCACCAGATCGTGCAAAGGTGCGACGACTATTTTGTCGGGCCAATGCAGAGGCGGCGAGTTGCCTTCAGTTCAACGAGCGATACGCACTTTATTGATGCGCGGTCCCGCGCACAAGGCGCGGCAGCGAACGGAGTGTTCGGTACACTAACAGTACGCTTACACGAGCGGTAACAGCGTTAAACCGCAAAGCCACACGTACTGCCGAACAGGCAGTTCATGATTTAGATTCTTTAAGATTTTATCCTTGGTAGGTTTGTCGCGATGACGAGCGGCGCGTTCGTCGGTAGCCGTCATCACGCTCCCGTGTATTTCCGTGCAGGCATCATCGCACTCGCGCCGAAGTCATAGTAATCACTTCATTGTCTACTGTCGATTCTCTTATCGTAAAGGCGCAAAATCGGAAGTTTTTCACAGTAACATACATGACTGAATATTCATGAAGATCGAATATTCGAGTTAGTTGGAATATTCGAATTTTTCGAATATGTGGTTATCGAATCGAATACGAATATTACGAATGCAATATTCGACGAATATTCGAAACTTTCGAATATTCGCACACTCCTAGTTTTAATGTACCTCAATTAGTTATCAGATTATGAGAACATAAGTGAAATCTAATTAGGTCGTTTCTTACGGGTCATTAAGACACTTTCCCTCAATATTTTTTGGTTCCGTTTAAGATGCAGCTGTAGCCAAAGATCTGCCATGTGGAGCTATGCTATTTATATTGTTACTGACATACATCATCATATAAAAATTTTAAATTGTGTTGATGCTCTACAATTCTGAAATGCAATTAGCTAACAATATTGTTCACAAAATTTGATATGTTCAACTTAGCCATAAAAAAGTAGCATAGCTCCACAGCTTGATTCCTTACGAGTTCAACGGTATAAAACTAATTGCAATTTCCACAAAAACATAACGAAAAGTTCCGTAAAGGCTAGTCAGGTTGGCAAAAAATGTGAAGCTGAGAAAATCACATTTCAAGTTTTGACACTCACTGCAGAAATTTATAAAAGGAGTCTTCAATAATAAATTTTATTTACATGTTCCCTATCTGTTTCCCTGCTAAACAAAACAAAAGGTGTCTTATTTCATCCAAGGAATCATTTCTAAAAAAAAATTTTTTTATGTGGAAAGCATGATCTGAGCCCCACCATGCCAAGTGGTTGCGTGGTCCTGAAATGACCATGGGGTATGGTCATTTCAGCTCAAGCGACTGGCTCCTCATGCATTTTCAGTCTTTGGAAAGAACCGCCTGGATGTTAGGCAGCATGCTGCCCTGTGTAATAGGTCGCTGTGAGCTGGGTGTCGCTTACGCTCAGCCACGCGCAGATGTAGCGTCCCGAGTGCAGGGAACTGCATAGATTTCACGTTTCTGACAAGTGCGTTTTGCCGAGACGCGGTTAACTTGGATCACCGTGGCTTGGATGCGAAACCACGGTGAAACCGAGTGGACGCACCACCTTCACCTTTCGCTCAATCGACTTCGTAAGCGGAGCGAGAGATGCGCTCTACGTTCCTCTGCTCGCACGATCATTCTGCGCACGCGCTCTACAGTTCCTTCTACGCGTTTGTGTGTAAATCGCTAGCATACGCATGTCTGACCGGAGCGTATCGTAAGCGCTCAGCTAAAGGTGCCTAATGGGCACCGACTTGTAGTCGGCGCCTTCTTGTTTCAAGCCCGCTTGTTATGGCTCCCAAAAGCTCGTTGCGAGGACGGTTTCAGACTAGAGTCTCCGGGCATCTCGATCGCGTGGAAAAGCTACCGGCGCAAAGCAGAAACGCGGTGCGTCGAGAAACACGCACGAGCGCAAAAACAGACGTACACGATCAGACAGCCACGGTGGCCGCGGGCGCCGAAACAGACGTACACGATCAGACAGCCACGGTGGCCGCGGCCGCGGCGCCGAACACAACACAAAGAAGAAAAAAATGACGCGTCGGTCACGCCGGCGAATGGGAGACGCGGAACGGCGCCCTTGAAAAGCGCGCCGGTCGCGCCGGCCAATGGCAGACGCGGTACGGCGCAGTTGAAAACCGCGCCGCGTGAGAGCCAATCAGCAACCTGGAAACGACATTCAGAAAACCCATGACGGCGGCCATTCTGCCTGAGCGACGCCATTTTGAGATGGCGCAAATTACGCACAAAGGAAACAGCTTCAAATCTAGCTCAAGATGGCGGCGCTCGGCCCGCTGCAACGCTCATGGCGCGCGCGGGAAGTTCGATCAAATTTCGTTCTTTTGGGGACATTTTACTGCTGCCGGGGTGCCTTGAAGGCCCATTTTATCGCGTTTCCCGACCGAGTTTAGCGTTAGTAATTTGAGAGTAGGTGCTCAGAAGTACAAACGCCCGAAAATACGTTTTGCAAAAAATCTATTTTTTTTGCCATTTTCGATCGTTCTAAGACCCGCGTCTCCCCTTAAAGCGCTTCATTCAAAGGCACAGCAAAGTGATATAAGTCAATTTAGACTCGTAAATTATTGTTAGCCAGAACGATAACTGAAGCGAAGCTTGCCCACATTTAACCCTTCCAGGTATGACGAGTGGGTCAGGAAGAATCGCATTGTAGAGAACGTCACAGACAAGACATCCAGAAGGAAACGCCTCCAGAAGGTGAGCCGGCACTCTTTGATTGCAGCAGTTTCTTTGATGTTCTCGGTTTAGTTGAGTTGGCGCCTGTTGTGGCTGTATTGCTGATGAGGGCATTTTGTTGGGATAGTTGGCACATTACTGTGAAGCATGTTGTCTGGGTAGTTGACTTCCTTCTGCCTGCACAACTGTGTTACATGTTGTTCCCAACGAAACAGCGCTCGAGGCACACAACGACTGCTGTGATTCAGCTATCACAGTTAATGTGGGATGGCGCTACTGCAGATGGGCGCTATGCACGAAAACCGCACTGCGTGGCGGTAGAAATTTGTATGCGTTTGAATGCAGTAGAATCTCGGTGATACGAATTTTGGTGTGATAAGAATTCGTAAAATTTTAAGCCGAATTCCATTGTGCCCATTGGGCCAAAATTTGGATGTTCTGAAAACTTTTCCATGTCGCGACAGGAAATACGAACTTTGGTACCGAAATCATCCAGCGATTTTCTTGAGCAGCATGCTCCAGAAGCTTAGGAAATACGTGCACGGCCAGTGCTCACACAGTCAGAACTGTGGCTATTACTGTATTTACACGAATGTAAGTCGACTCCAATGTAGGTCGACCCCCCCAAAAATCGCTCGGCAAAAAAACAAACAAAAAAAAAAAAATTGCTCTAGTTTTGGTTTCGATTCTAAGTCGACCCCCCCAACATTGGATTGTCAAATTTGAAAAAATGGGTCGACCTCTATTCGTGTAAATACGGTACGTGCGTCCCAGTGCTCATCGAGTCAAATCGATGCTGCTTTCCGCAAACGCTGTGCACATACTGCTGCCGATGGAATCATCGATAGTAACAAATGATGTAGTTTTGAAGGCACATGCGTGGCCAGTGCACATGGATCGAAAATGAGCCTACCGTTTGCTGCAACCGCTGTGCATGAAACCACGGTTGCTATTGACGCGATCACCAATAGCGACTATGCACTCCAAAGGTATATCATCTGAGTTTGAATGCACTATTAGGACATTCCGGATCTCTGTGCTAAAGTGTGAAATTTTCTGTTTCTAATGCAACGGTAGATCGAAGGCAGTAAATTTGTAAAAATGCGCGAAGTGTTTCGGTGTTCCTGTCGTTCTTTCATTCTGAATATTTTGTGGCGGACTTTGCCACTTGGTTTTCAGTTGGCTTCATGCGAAGCTTTGGCACACGTCTTCAGCAGCTGTCTCTGCAGTCCCTGATATGTCCGTTTGGGTGTGTCCCAGAAAGACATGAGCGAGTTATTTTCACGGAAATAATTGTTTTGTTTGTGTATTGTGGTTTTAAAATGGATTTTGCTAGTTTTTTTCGGGGCTATGAACCTTCGGGTGATATACAGTGAAACCTCGGTGATACGAACACAGGTCATATGAATTTCGGGGTGATACGAATTCTCTGGTCCTGGCCAAGGCCCATTGGCCTGCAATGTAATGGAGTACGGTTGTTGCGAACCGATTTTCACCCCGCGACGTTTGATACGAACATACGCTACCGCTCTGGTACGAAGAGGTCCGTCCGCGCTAGACCTGTGCGCCGGTCCTAAAATCGCCGGCGGCGCGTGTTTGCACCTCCGGCGGCGGCGTCAAGCGGGGCGGGGTTCATCATATCGGCGGCGGCGCGGCGCAAGGGGTGGGGGGAGAGGTATTCAGGAGTTGGTCAGGCGAGAAATTTGAAACTCAAATTTTGACAAGAAAAAAAAAAGCGTTTCCTCAAAAGGTCGAAGCAGTGAATGCGCTAGCAACATGTCGTAACGAACGAAGGCTAGTAGCTAACTCTTTTTCATCCGATCTCTTGAAACTTCCAAATGCTGGTGTTAGGAAATGCGGCCGGTTCACGTGAAAGAAGCGGTTTTCGTGAAGTTTGTCGTATCAGTGCTCGCAGCACGAAATGGTGACATCACAGCGCGTAGAAGAGTATGCGAGCCGTTTTCTGATCCCTGCCGAATTAGCGCGCTCGCCAGCGCTCATGACCGCGCCCCTAATAGTCAAAGTTCAGAGTTCCGGCTCCAGCCACGGAGCCCCTTTACACCGGCGCCCCTTCATACTCCTTGGTCCAGCGAAAGACAGACAAGGCGCTTGCTGTCTGGTTGAGGAGCAGACGACAGCAGGCCTCGCACGCGGAATGATGTTATCGCACGCGCCCTCCGTGCGACGGAGTTGGCAGCTTTAATTTATGCTTCGGCCGTATTCCTGGCTAGCGCTCACGAGCTTTTACTAGCGGGTACAGCATACAATGGGTGTACAAAAGTTAATGACTTGGACTTTATACGGAGCGTGACGGCGACGATGAAAACCTGTAGGGCGTGTCCATATAATTTTTATTGCAATAAAAATATACAAAGACTGTGGAGGCAGGCTGGCTTTCTTTCTTTTTTTTTTTTTTTGAGAGCTGCGTCGTCTACACTTTAAAGAGTTCGTCTGTTGGAAGAATCAAATAATCCGTCACTTCTTCCATTGGTTTCGTTCTCCCTTTCACAACAATTCTTACAGGCGATATCTCCTCTACACTTATTTCTTCATAAAGCACGTGTACAATGCTAGCGCCGAGCGTTGTGCCTATCGGAATATGGAGCTTACCGGCTACACGCTGTTATTTGCGCTTGCGCAATCGGAAACTCCCAAAATGGGGCGAAATCAGTTCATCGCGTACGATAATCTTGCGAGGGGAGGCAGAACTGGTGGGCTAATGCATGGCAAAGCAGGATAGTGGACAATTTACAACTGCCATTTCTCTCCAGACCAGTCGAGAGTATGTGCCCTAATTATGTCATGCGAATCACCATTCGGACGTCACGACGAGCGCCAAAAAAGTCAGAGTTTCGACACAAGGGCGAAGCAATGAATGCGATAGCAAGAAATGGGAATGTCACACGAAGAACGACAAGCAGCTCAATAATTGCAGCTTCCTGCTGAAGCACGAAGAAGGACGCTCGAAGAAGACGCGCAGGTATGCACAGGACAAGCGTGAACTGGCAACTATCACAGTTGTTACGCATTTAATTGTGTTCGAACAACAGGCTGAAAGTGTCGACAACACAGAAGTCGATGCCCTTAGATATTTCTTCTTTTAAACTGCGGCGCGCGGAATGACCCTTCTGCGTCTCCTGCCACGCGGTGGCGTCAGACGCAACGTGTGCGCGGTGTTCTTTTTTCTTTTCCTTCGTTCCACATCACGAGTGGGTACAGGAAGGGGCCCCTTTTTTTGTGCGCGTCTCAGGGGCAGTTTTCAAACTGAAAGAAAATGCAGGAGCGTTGCGTGATAGAAAACACGCCCAAGCTCCTCCGAGATCTGCATACCGCCAGCGGTAAATGGTGTCTATAAATAGCTTGCCGTCAGAATGCCGGCGCATGCACGGTGCGTGGCTGAGTGGTCTTACGAAGCGCGCTGCTGAGCTAGAGGACGCTGGTTCGAATCCCCGGTCGCGTACATTGGTCTTCTGATTTATTTTTCTTTGTGCCTTTTTTATATATATACATATATATGCATATCCGGGCAATGACGGCGACGGCAAAAATCAGCCGAGAGTGTCCATATAATTGTTATCGCAATAGCAAAAAAATAAGAAAGGCCAAGAGAGAATAACGAGCTCGATGTTGTATTTTCAGAGGTTGTTTTGGGGCACACACATGGACACAAGAGAGTAGTCAAGACACCGCAAACGCCGCTAACTGAAAAATTGTACAGCGGCGGAAAAGAAAGTACACACAAAAATTAAGGTAGTGTCGCACTATTGGTGTCAAACCTGAAGGAAGTGCGCAAGCTGGGCAGCCCTCTTTGTTTCTCTTCGGTTTTCTCTTTCTTTCCCCTCTCTTTTTTTCTCTGTTTCCGTTTATTTTTTCGTGTCTTATTCTCTCTTTATTTCTGATGAATTCTTCCCCTCTCCTAACTATTTCTTTCGTTTTCTTGCTCTTTCTATTTTTGTCCTATTTTTTCCTTTCTTTCTCTCTGTTTCTATTTTTTGGTTGTTTCCTATTTTTTTCCTATTTTAACACGTGGTTTTGCCTGTGTTACGCCTAGTGACGACAGCATAAGACAACTTGCGACAGCCGGGGCCCCTTAACGTACTCCGCACATTTATCAAGGCGCTCGAAGACCAAGCGGAAGAAGACTTCTCGCGCGCTCAGTATCGTACAGATATGTATGCAATAAGTGGTTTTGCCTGCGTTTCACCAAGCCGCGACAGTATACGATGAGAGCGTACGATAACCCCATACAACAGCCCGGGCCCCTAAAGTGCTCCGCACTTAAAATACTTATTTGCGCATTTGCAGGCAAGAGGCAATACCTATCAGTCAGTTGCACGTGACGGTCTACGTGAGAGATAACTGGTTACTCTCTTGACTTCACACTTGTGTCTGTGTTTTCACGTCATGTCGTTTTAACATGTATACCTACCAAAAAGCTCACCGATCAATTATTGTAAGTTTTTCTTTCCCTTAACTTCTCTATTTATTTATCGACTTACGCGAGCAAAAACGAAAAGGAAAACGTGCATTAACCCATCGATGTATATTACTTATATATTTTTTTTATCTATGCAAAATGTAGTAAGTCCATAACTCCACGAATATGCTATCCAGCTAGTTGGGTCGTCCCCTTTTAAGGCTGGAGGGCGCCCCAGCGTTGAGGTCAGGCAATACACTTGACGCTTCTGGAGGAGATAAAAAGACAACTTCCGGGGAGCGATTCTCGATGTGTCCATCTGAAGATGTCCACAGTCCATTTCGGCACAGCGCATTCAGTTACTCGAAAAAGTGGTGAGCCGTGATGTTTGCTCATGACCACGTTGGTTAACCGAACCCGCCAGCACGTTCCCAGCGCAAAAAGGAAGTGGACGAAATGTACCGAAACAGGAACTTTTCCAGTCTTAACTTGCATATGAATGTGTCCCAGATGTTTGAGAACGATGCAGGAAATGTGTACCGACCTTCACAGGTGAGTTAGAAGGGCGGCCGCATTAAACCTTATTTAATGGCTTACGCGATCAGAATTTATGCACGGTCTCCAATATGTACGCCCAAAGCGGGTGTCTGGGCGCTGCGTCCGTTGCGTTGAAGCACATTTTGTCCCTGTCATTATTGTCTAGAGTTGTGAAAGCTTCGTGACATCAAAATGACGTTGCGGAAGAAGAACCGGAAACAAGGGGCGCTCTGGTTGCCGAACTCCTGCCAATGAGCTGCGGCCGAAATGCACAGTCCACTAGGGGGACACATCGAGACCATAAAAAAAAATGAAACGGAGCACGCTGGGAACTGTGACCAGAGCATGGAGCACGAGGGGGGAGCGATGTCGGGGGGAGGTTGGTTTGTGGACGCTGGGCGCGCGCGCTCGTGAATTTTCGTTTTTTTTTTTCCCATGAGCTCACCAAGAAAGAGGAAACGAAACAAGGGCATGGCGGGAATCGTTACACGAGCCCAAAGAGATGGTGGCTTCAAAGGAGGTTGGCTTATAGATGTTAGGCGCACTCTCTCCTATTTTTTTTTCTACTTTGCCAACGGCCGCATATCGCCGGATGCACTACTCATTCTATTTGCAGGGTGTCAAGCGAGCAAAAGAAATATATACATTACATGGACGCCCGCCCACGCCCTCGCGGAGGACAGCAACAACGGGGCTGTACATGACGTAGCTGGAGGGCTTACAGACCGAGCTGCAATCTCAAGTGCCGCCAGCACTCTGCGATCGCGACGGCGTGGTAGACGAGTGGGAGGGGGGAAGACAGAATGACCAGATACACTGATATTACAAAGCATTATAGATTACAGAGGGGCATATTTCCGCCACCTCACCCAAAATTAACAAAAAAGCAGTCTGTCGAATGGCGGCGGTTGCAAACTAGGACGTATCCGAACCCTGCACTCTCGCACATGATATATCCGGATATCTATGAAACGGACAAGTGCAAGAACTGTGACTCCAGAGCCACTCTGGAGCATATATTATGTGAATGCCGAGGGATTAGTGCCCATAACGAGTACGCGGCCTCTAGTGACAGCCTTCGCGCGCTGGGAAGCCGCGCTGCTCAGTACCGCCCTCGAAGATCAGCTGTGGGCCGTCCAGCGGGCCGAGGAAGCCGCCAGGGTTCAATGACTCCAGGCCGTCACCTAGGCGGGGCTCTTGGCCCTCCCCACCAACTCGCCGGACTCACAATAAAGTTCCTTCCTCCTCCTCTATGGTTGAAGAAGGTCTGTGGCATTCCGTTCCTCCAATTTGAGTAGAGAGTTAGGAAAATATCGTGACGTCAAAATGACGTTGAAGAGGAAGAACCGGAAAGAGAGGGCGCGTTGCTGGCCGAGTCCCGCCAGTCAGCGGTGGCTGAAATGGAGACTCCATTACATGGACACATCGAGAAAAGCATCCCCGGCGAAGTCATGTATTTTATGTCCAGATTCCCCGTTTGGGTTAAAATAAAAGACTAACGGCGGCGCGCCGCAATTATTGCGCGGCGGCGCGACCGGCGCGGGCAAAAATTGGCGCCGCGCCGGCACTTGCGTTCCAGCACTACGCAAGTGCCGCCGCGCCGGCACTTCTGCGTTCCGGCACTTGCAAGTGCTTGGCGCCAAGCACTTGCAAGTGCCGGAACGCAAGCGCGGGCATGCGCGACGCACCGCCAAGTCGTCAGGATCACAGTGTAAGAAAAATACTTTTCTTATGGTCAGAATAAACCTTCAGAGACGCGTCACGGCCTCTGAGATTGTGTGCGCGAATCTTCGAGGCTCTATTGTACCTCCGTGTGGCCTCGCGTTTAGATTACACAGGGCATTGGCGCTATGCTTTTTTTCTTTTTTTTTTTCTAACACGTCGACGAGAGATGCTGTCGTTGTACTGTGTTTACACGTGCCTGCCTCGTGCAACAGACATCCTACGAAAGGTAGACGAGGAGCGAAAGAAGGCGAGGACGGTCTTGGCGATGGAGTCAGGCCTCACAACGTCAACATGCGCGACTGTTGAAGTCGCACTTTTGCGGGCATGGCCGTAAATCTCCCAAAAAACATCCCCAACACCTCCACGACAGCAAAATCATAACATAGGACCGTGGTTCTGAAATTTTGTGGCCTTGATCTATGGCGTCAAAGCGCTTCTTCCGTTACTTTCGCCGCAGTACTCCGGCGTCATGCGAAAAAGCATACTAAAGTTTGGAAAGGGCTATTGCATTCGCGGGTCACAATGCACCTGGTTCATTAATTGAACACGCGCGTACGGGCCGTATATTTACGAGTGCTGGTAGGATTGCCGACATCTAAAAACTTCACTGACAGTCAGTCAGAGTTCTTCCTGACGTTGCTGCGGCCCCGAAAAGCAATAAATGAAAGTGTAGGCCAGCTTTCTTTTGTCGCACGCTAATTTTCCATGCTTTCTGGTGATACGAATTTCGGATGATACGAATATATTTGGTGGTCCCGTGAGATCCGTATCACCGAGGT
The DNA here is from genome assembly GCA_030522465.1 of Rhipicephalus appendiculatus. Taxonomy (NCBI): domain Eukaryota; kingdom Metazoa; phylum Arthropoda; class Arachnida; order Ixodida; family Ixodidae; genus Rhipicephalus; species Rhipicephalus appendiculatus. Next base: position 1,746,733 of record JALIZH010032988.1, read on the forward strand.
TTCGCTGTAGATATTTTCGCTCCCCCTTGAGATTCGTATCACTGAGATTCTACAAGATTCATTTCCGGCCTAGCTCTGCAGTGGACATTAGGTGGCACACCACTGGGCCTCATCACCATGCAGTTAGCACAGCACGCACTTGCATGGTCTGAAACTTTTGCGATCGACTGTACCTTTGAATGCTGTATATCTTCGGAGTTTGAATGCACTATTGGGACAATCCGGACCTCTGTGCTACAATGTGAAATTTTCTGCTTCTTTCAGGAAAAGCAGCAAGCAGATGCTTCGGTAAGTTCATCTCACGTTGTTTGTCTAATTATGCAAGTCTAGCTGCTCACTTAGAGGAATGTGACCTTATGGAGTTGGCTTTGAGGTGTGGATGGAAGTTTAGCTTTCTGGTGTGAATGTGATCACCTACTGTTGCTTAAATAAGGCAACTATCAAAGTCTGTCCACTAATGCATGATGTAATGCACCTTCAATAAGTAATGTTAAATAGGCAACTATCAAAGTCTGTCCACTAATGCATGATGTAATGCACCTTCAATAAGTAATGTTAATTACAATTGGAGTGTGAATGTTTTTCTGTTTAGTGAAGTGAATTCCCCTCACCCTAGAAAGGGGGGAAAATGGAAATTGTTACCACAGGTGACGATTGCTCAGTCTGTTAGTCTATGGGGAAGGTGGTTGAATTTTTTAGCAGAGAAAACGCACTAAGTTAGCACTAAAATATGATGAGTCTGTACAAAAGTTTGATGATAGCAGCCTTTTCTTGGCAGGGCAAATGGTTTGCAAGCCAGTTTAGACTTGTTGAGCTCTATTGTATAGCAGATTCTCAAACTTGGTTTTGTTGGTGTACGATAGATGCGTTATGACAGGTCTTGGAAAGGTGAGGGAAACGGTGCTGAAATCAGGATAGAAGTAACAAGTTTCCTGCACTATTTGTTTTGCATTTCTGTATATTTTAAGTATGCCTCTGTAGACGTTTAAAGGATGTGTCAAGCGACATTTGTAGCAGAAAAAAATATGCACATTGATGCTCATTTACTGCATTCTTTCAGCCTCATCAGAAGACGCAGTCCGGACCAAATGGCAACCAGCAGTCTTCTACTCAAAGCGTAACTAACAATGCACCCAGCTCATCCGAGTCGCCGACTTCCAGCAAGAAAGGAGTGCGCAGAGGTCGTCCGCCCAGCGTTTCATCCAATCGTAGCAGGGCCCTGTCCGCGACTCCACCCCCTGGCAAGCCCTCTCCAAACTCCATGTCTACGCGTGCCTCGCGGTCAGAGCGGGCCCTGGCCTCCGACCAGCTGTCCGGCAGCGGCTCAGAACCGCGACGTCGGAGCCGGCGGAAGTCGGGAACGCACTCACCGCCATGTCCAGACGACGACGAGGAAGGCTCGGGCGACGAGGACGACGACATCTCTCTCAAGAGCCACATCTCGATCAAAATCGAGCCCAGCGAGCCTTCAGAGGACTTGGAAAAAACGACGTCAGCCATGACAACAGACTCCAGCGAAGACGCTCCATTGCCGCCAAGCCCCGAGCCAAAGTTGGATGTCCTGGATCACGATACTGTGGTGAAGGAGGAGCCTCCAGGAGGAAGTGGAGGAGAAGGTGGAGTGTGATGACGAGGACACCGACATCGACGAGAGTTCAACCACAAGTCTGGCTGCCTTTGTCGCGGCTGCACGAGCTCAGAGCAAGGAGGAAGCATTGCAAGAGAGCGTCGCCGAAGAAGCAGGCGATGAGGAGGAGAGCGAGGCCGATACCACATTGCACGTCGAGGAGGAAGCCGCAAAGGTCACTGAGGTCGAGGCAGTCCTCAACACCACCATTGCTGAAGATGAGGACAGCCTGCTGGAAGAAGGGAGCCTGGTAATTTTCGAAGACGAGAAAGTGGAGGATGCTGCGGAGGATGAGGAGCAACCTCCGCCCACCGAGCCCGAAGTGGTCGCAGCTGCAGCCGTTTCTCTGAAACAAGAGGATGAAGGCGCTGTTGAAGAAACGAAAGAGGTTGCTGAGGAAGAGCCAAAGGAAGCTGAACAGCCTGAGGTCATTCCCAGCTGTGGAGACAAGCAGGCCTCCCACAATCACAGGCACACGCGTCATCACCATCTTCCCACCGGCACCTGAGCCAGAGGTGCTGAAACACATTGATTGGCTGAAACACGAAGACGTATCAAACAAGCCGGACAGCCACGAGGAGAAAGAAGACGAAGAACCGGAGGAAGCTGAAGCCGAACCGGAGGCCGAAATTCCGTCTTCCCCGACGCCCATTGAGAATGAGGACAACCTCGAGGAGGAGGAAGAGCTCGCGGCGGAAAGCATCAGCGACGTGCTTCTTCTACCCCCTTCGCTAGTCGCCAAGGAGGGTCCAGAGAGGGACGCCCTGCTGGCGCCCGAGCACTCACTCCCTGCCTCAGAGTTTGACGTCTGCAAGGACGAGGAGGAGGAAGACGAGGAAGAGTTGCCAAAGGAGGAAGAAGATGAGGACGATGACAATGGCGAGCCGAGCAGCCCTGTCGGGATCGCCGAAAGGGATCCGCTGACGAGTGCCATGGAGCGCATTGAGTTTGTCAAGGAGGAGTCGGAATCTGCATCCACGCAGGACTTCTACAAGGTGGCCCTCGCCCTCAGCGATGACGGCAGCAATTCCAACATGCTCCGCATCGAAGAAGAAGGCACAAAGAGCATCGACGAGCCCGTCGAATTCCCGCCCGTCTGCGGCGAGACAGTTGTATCGGCTGCGGAAGTCGAGGTGGGTCCCACTGACGGCGCTGAGCCCTCCACGAAGCGGACAATCAAGCGAAAGAAGTTCAAAGGCACCAAGACGAAATTTGGGGCCGAGGCTAAGCTCAAGGGTCGCAAAAAGATGAAAGGTCAGTTGCTGCCAGACGGCACGCCCGCCAAGGCGCCGCGCTTGAAGAAGTGCCGGAAGGTTGGGGATGGTGAGCAGAGAGTGGTGAAGAAGCGTAAAAAGTTAAAGAACGCGGACGGCGGTGATGACCTGACGGACCCTGGCATGAAGAAGGCAAAGCGCAAGATGCGCAAGGCCAACAAAGACCATCCGGAAGCCGGCAAAAAGGGTAAGCGGAAGAAGCTGACGAGTTGCGCATCATACGAAGATTCGGATGAGGCCGGCGATGTCGAGCGGACGTTTGCGGGCAAGATAAAACGCGAGAAGCGCAAAGCTGCCGCCGCGCGCCCTTCTCCACCGTTCCACCACGACTATCTCTCGACCCTTGGCCGAGGTGTGCGGCCAGGAAGTAGAGATGAAGGCGACAGCGGCGGCTGCATCGACGACGGAGTTGCAGGCTGAGTCGGCCGACTCTCTCTTCTTGCTCTGCGAAGAGAAGGTACCGGCTAGTCCCACGCGGGAGGGCGACGACGAGGTGTCGCAGGCCCAGCATCACCATGCTCACAGTCATCACCACCACCATCATCACCACCATCACCACGCGCATCACCAGCACATGCACCACCCGCATTCCTCACACCACCAACCTCAACCGCAGCAGGCGCAGCAACCACCACATCTTCAACAGCAGCAGCCACCGCAACAAGGCCCTTCTAAAATGGACATCTTCACTTCAGTCGCCGAAGCGGCGCTGGCCGGACCGTCCGGTGCAGATCCGTCGGCGGCCGTCCTAGACAACACGCCCCCGACGACTCCTGAGGACAGCGGTGGCGCTGAAAACGATTCGCCGTCTTCGTCACTTGCGGGCTCACCACGACGGGAAGGGGACAACTTTCACGGCATTGACGGAGAGAGCACCATGTCTGCGGACTCTGAGAACAGCCGAGGTTCCGCGGACGGAGCAGTGGGCTTCAAGGCGGGCGGGGAAGATGACTCGTCGTCATCGAGGACAACAGACAGTGCTTCTTCAGCGGAGCGGCACAAAGGGCTGGCGGGTATGAAGCGGCCGTCTTCGCGCGACGAAGAGCACCTCCTCAGGCACGGGAAGAGGGCGAGGAAAGCGGCACGCAAGGCACTTCTCTCGGCCGTGCGTGGGGACTCTAAAGGAAAGACGCATCGTACTTCACGGAATTCGCGAGGTAAGTGGTGCACGTGTTGCCATATTGGGCTGTCCCATTGTCGTTTTCGTATCTTCAACAACTAAACGAACAGTACTATGGTAGACGCACACACATGAATATGATTGCATTGGTGCATTTGACATTTCATGACCATATTAATTGATGTCGCAATGTGCAAAAATAAGAAAAAAAAACATTCATTTAACAGCCCAGAGAGGCAGTGCCTCTGTGTCTTGTGTAACTCGTGTACTCGGCGGGGTCACTGACAGTGTGGCTTGTGACGTCAGTTTTGAGTGTGCACTCCCCGGTGCCGGCTTTTGTGCATCTGCCTTTGAGGTGGAAACGCTACTGCCTTCTAAAGTAGTGTCCAACGATAGCTGCGCATCATGCGACCATGTTGGTTACAAGCGGTCACTTTTTATTCTAAAGGCAACAGCGTTTGAGTCGGTCGTTGATCGGAGGCAGCTGCTCGTCTTTTCTACTGTTTGCCTGCTAGCATAAATAAAAGGTCTTCATTGTCCCGATTTTGAGAATGATTTTGAGAAAGCTAATTTAGTAATAGAGCAAGCTTGAACTGGAGTTATTTTGAGACCCGTTCACTCCCTTAAGGCAGTTGCTTTCTTTAGAACTCCTTGTTGTCTCGCAACAATCTTCGTCTGGCTTGCATGCAAGTCCTTTCTGAAAGGCTTGGCTTTTGGGACTTTGCTATCATGTGTATATACATACTGTTTTCCCTTACTGTTTTCTTCTGGAGAAAACAGTAAGCATGGTAACAGTAAGCATGGAACACGAAACAGTAACAGTCAGTAACACTGTTTTCTTCTGGAAACAGTAAGCATGGTGCACGGAACAGTATTGTTCCGTGCACCATGCTGTATAGTTCACATAATGGAAGTCATTGCACTGTTGCTGCTGTTGTCTGGGTGACATAGCCTGGTCAGGCACTTTCTGGGCCTTTTGCTGTCTCCCAAAACTACTTGTATTGTCTTGAATAAAGAGTGAAAGAATCAATGAATGAATGAAAGCTGTGCCATACTGATACCATGGATACCATTTTAGACCTGGAATATAAAGGAGGGAAAGAACACAGCACATAAAAATTTTTTTCAGTTTCTTGATTAATTTTGATGAAACTTGTGTTTATGTATATTTGTGTGCCGATTTCAAATATGCATTAATTTTTCCAGTACATTGTGTAGCTTTTAAAATATCAAACATTTCATGTGCCTTTTTGGTAGCAAAGATTTTTCCTAAACTGAGAGTTGCAAAGTAAATTGGCATATCATAATAATCTGGAATTGAAGCTGCGTGCAGCACAACAGAAATTGACGTTCTGAACCCAGTTGCGCAAAGGTGATGGAATGTAGGAACATTCGTGAGTGAAAATCCCTGCTTGACATCAACTCATCCATAAAGCAAGAAAAAGTATGCGAGACAGATGTCAGTCTTTGTTGCATCGCAGAAGGATGCCCCAAAGGGTTCATCTGTTCTTGCACCAGTTGTCTGGTTCATGTATCTTACGAAGGTCACATGATTTTGTGACGTGTATGAGAAGGCACTATAGTTCGACGCGATCAAGGAATAAACTTTATTGTTGTGAGTAGCGCCCATGTGTCTAGTGTCTCTTCTTATTTGTCCTCGTCCACACCAGCGCTAAGAAACTGCCTTTCCATTATGCACCAACAAGCCCACATCGCTATCCCAGTTGTCTCATTCCTCTTAGACATGGGGAGCTTGACGAGTCGCTCATCTCTCCTACTCGCCTTTTCAGACTCCTCATTGCCAATGTCGTCCACGTGCGACAGTGGCTCGTGTACGCCAACGTCCACGGCTACCACTTGCACGGCAAACACGCCGGGTAGTATCAACATGGGCAGCCTCCACCGGCCGTCCAAGTTCAACTTTGACCTGCCTCTGGGTGCGTACTTCTCTTGAAGAGGCCCTTTCATTTTGCTGTCACTGTTTTTCAACAGCGAAGATGTTCTTAGTCGAGGTTTTCAGGTTTTCATGTCTGGGGTTGTGGTAGCGCTGATTACGTGGCCTCGTATTGTGGTGAGAGTGAGCCTTGGTAGGGAGTGGAAGGCTACGATAGGCGAGGGCTTGCGTGGAGAGGTGAGGGCGAGCGCAGAGGATGTCGAGGGGTGAACCTTTCGAGAAACTCGCCAAGATGGGGTGACGGTGAGGCGCAGTGGAGTGTAAAATGGCGTGTCAGTGTTCAGGAGTCTGCGCTTTCAAGATGGCAAACATTTCTCATTCTCCCAATGAAGAAGCTGCCCTGATGTGAGCGTCGGCGAGAGTTGACGCGAGAGCGAGCGTGTCATCGCCGAGCCAACCGCGATGTTCGCGCAAGAGAGGCCGAAGCTAAGCGCCAACGAACGGAAGACTTGAAAAATATAGAAGTACGATATAGCCTAATGAAGGGCGGGCTTAAGCTTCGGTGTTTCGACAGTGTGCGCGAAGAGCAACTGGCTTGATTTTTCTGTGCCAGTGCTCATAGGTTGAAACGCGACAATTTAGTGCCAAGTAATGTGTGTACTTTCGCACATAACTCGCACTTTGACAATGTCTGCCTATATACTATTTTATATTGTCAAAAAATGATTATATTAGGCTCTTAAGGAACATGTGACATAAAGCTGAGTTTTGGAATTATGTCGAGAATATGAAAAAGTAGTTTCATAACCCATGATGTCACACTGGAACCAATGTTGGAGTTTCAGCCTGAAACTTAAGGAAATTGGACATGGACCTTTGTTTTCTCTTTCGGTTATGAACCTATGACCATTCAAGTAATCTCAATAAGAATTCTCATACAATTTATCTCTCGATACCGAGTTTGTGCTTCACTTAAGCATCCCTTTAGGCACTCGGCTTGCACATCACGGCTTCGATTGAGCTGATGTCTGAAGAAACTCTTCCGTTGTGTATTTTCGACGGCAGATGACAATATGGATGCCGAAAAACGGATAGCAGTCCTTCAGGACCGGCTGACCGAGCTCCGCAAGGTCTACATGCAGCTGAAAGCCGAAGTGGCCGTCATAGACCGACGGCGCAAGCGTGCCAAGAAAAAGGAATCATGTGAGTTCTAAGTTGCCATTATCGTCTCGTAAAGCTGATTATTATTATATTGTTTTTTAGTCCATTCTGTTCTTGAAGAATGTTTGCAGTGCCACTGATAAAGTGGAAAGGGGGGTAGGCTTGTGCTCTCTTTTAGAGTTGGCTATATCATGATTACATTGCAAAGGCAATATTCTCAGTCTTAGCGTTTAGTGGACTTGTGCTTATGATAGATAACTTATAGAATTGGGTGCACTTTCGCGTTGGATGCAACTTCATGATTATGAGTTCTTAAGGCTCGTTCAAACCTGGGACTAGCACTGGTCGTGCTACCAAATTAGTCGCAAATGGTCGTTTTGGTCGCAATGCAATTACTTTGGCTCAGTCGCTAGCTGCTTGATTTTTCAGCCAAGCGACTGTAGCCGCAAACCTCTCAACCAATCAGATGCACAGGAACAGGGCGTTGGTCTATTTTACAGGGAAATAGCAATGCGAGCAGACATGAATTCTGTATGTCGACGGGTATAAGTCACATGCAGGTGTGAATGTCAGTTGCCTAATCAATGTTTGGTCGCCAGTCTCAAAATGGTCGCACAACCATTGCTAGTCGCAGGTGTAAACGGGCCTTTACCATATCGCCGACTGCTACGAGGCAGGCCGAAACCAGGAAGTGTTCCTGATGTGCACGCGCTATCTCGCAGGTGCGCCTGTGCTGCCGAGTATCTCCATGGTCACCGTCTCTCAACCGGCCTGCTCATCGTCGCCGCCAAGCTCGCCGCGGCCCATCGAGTTGCCGTGCTCATCATAACAGCACGCCCCGGCAACTGTCGTCTCCCATTGCTTCTTCGCACTTTCCTTCATATTCGTCACACGCAACTCTCACCCAGTGAAAAAGACGCGACCCGGCAGGGCTCATCGCAAAATCCGTCGCCACCGTCGCCACGCGCGAGGGGCGACTGACTGCGCAGCTGCCTTCTTCGATCATCAGCCATCGTCAACAAACCCCTCTCCTCGCCCTCCGGCTTGCTCGCGCATCTCATGACGGCGTTTGCATATCCCGTCGCATTTGTAAGCTGTTTGTGTTGTCCCAACCTTTCATTTTAAGTGCTCCAGTGGATGTGTTGTGAACTCTGGAATCTGCGTCGCCTGGTGGTCGCAACGTCCAAAGTGCCCCGCCTGCACCCGTGTCCACCGCAGAGTCGGTAACTTTGGAGAGGAACAAGAATCCGAAATCTTGCATGTTATAGTTTCGGAGATGAAGGTCGCTAACAGTTGAAAGGGAGCTATGTTTACTGGCATGTTAAAAAGATTGCTCTTTGTGTAGATTGCTCTTTGTGTTTCGAGAAGACTTACTAATAATGTTATCAAATCTGTAATCTAATGTAGAGGCTCCTTCTGTCTGCCATAATGACTAGACCGTCAAATCACGACACCAGTGTTACAAATTATTGCGCGTAACACAGTAAGCTTGTTGCCAATATCAGTGTTTTGCAAATATACGCTTTTAAGAGTAATCAGATTTACGGAGACATTTTTATGCGTATGAAACAGTGGTACTATGAGATTTGACTGTGTCAAATTAAGGTTACGATTGTCCCATCTATATTGTAACAGAATCAAGGACTCCATTTAGCTGTTCGCATGTATAAATCTTGAATTGCACTCCTTAGGTTCGTACTGCCATTCTCTCGTGGTTGTAAGGAAACCGTGCAAAACGATGCCACATTTCCGCTCGAGCCTCAAGACGTGCAAGTTCTAAGGGCACTGGTAATTTCACGAAAGCAAGTGGCAGGAAATTATTTTATCATGAGTCAAGCAAGAGCGACTCTATTCAGGCTGCCTTGGAAGGTGTTAATTGGGAGTAATTTGGGACCAATAATGATTGGCAAGGTCTGCATGTCAGATAGTCTTTTACACGAAAGCATCGAGAAGTTTGTGTAATAGCCTGCTGCTTTTCGATTTGCGTCTCGGCTTGTTTTGGCCCGGAAGTCCTGCCGAGTTGCACGTCCTCGCTTGGCGCAGAAAATTGCAAAGTAATGCTATAATTGAGACCTAGACGTCGGTGTGACGACTGCACGCATCACAACCGGTGCATCTATTACTTTGGAGACGGTCACAAACATTGGATTTTGCCAAAACACCTCCGTGCCTGCTGTTGCCGTGACTTAAAAGGTTTGCAAATTTCTAGAATGGCCACAAGTTGTGCTCACTCGCCGTATTGTCGAGGTGTCTGGTGCCGGAAAACTGCTGCGGCAACATCGCGCATGAAACGTGGCGTTTGCATTATGTCACGTAGTACTCTGCTCGCGCGATAATCATTTTTGTTTCTTTCTGCGAAAGTATCGGCTCCATGAAGTGCCTGGTGTCATGTCGAAAGTGACGCTCTGAATATGTTTTTTTTTGTTGTTATTTTCTGGAATGAGCTTTATGGTGCACTGTTCTCTATGACTGGACGACAGAGCTGGGTGAAGTGTCAGTAGCATGCTCAGTGCCCGCATTCATACTTAGCATTATCTGAATAAGTCTATAGTTCGATACAACTTGAATAGGCAGGGGTGACCCCACCTAGACGACCTAAGTGCAGATGCCTATTTCCTTTGAGCATATGCTGAACTGCGGTGTCACCGACCGTCCAGCTCATTTGATCCACTTTCGCGGAAGAAATGGCGCTGCCGTCAAAGGTTGTATTGGACTATAGGGGTGTGCAAATAGAGAATTCTTATAGATTGTCGAATGTGAATAGAATATTGTAAGAAGCAAATAGAATCAACCACGGATGCTTCTTATTTATGTTTAGTGATAGAGACCATGATTAAAAGCCTATCAAATAGGGTTGTTTTCGATTTGTTATTAGAATGTTCTGAATATTTGCACACTTCTAATCCATGACGTTTTTGTTCTCTTGTTTTAATTTATATTCTGTTATCTGGGCTGAAAAAACGCTTTTCCTGAAATTGCGCTTATCTTGTGGTCACGGTGTATTCATGCGGATATGTTGTGTTTTTGATCCTTAGTGGAAAAAGCTTATATTTTTTTAGTGTATGACAGTTTTGATCAAAAGGCATCACTGGGAGATTACCAGCGTTCGTAGCCACAGGCGTCGTTTTTCGTATTCTGTCAATTTGGTTTACACGTTACTCGTGTTCATACGTGTATTCCCCAACCGTGCAAACCCGTGTTTGTGACAACGTTCACGCACAGTCGATCGATACGCTCATATGTTGTAATTCGTCATGCACTATAGGTCATGGAACTGAAGGAAAAGTGAATAATGCGCTTTTTGTTGCCTGTATAGATGTTGCACATCGTGAAGCAAATTCTGCTGTGCATGTGTCGATAGAATTCTTTGAGACTCGCGAAATTATGATCTTTATTTTTTGCAGGCTCGCACAAAAGTTATGGTTTGATGTTGTACAGTGTCATAGATATTTTTCATTTAAGAGAGCATCTTCTCGCTATTGCATCGTCGTCGATATTTGAGATAAGGTATCGCAGTGGTCCAGAAATAATGTGCAGATGTATGCACAGTTCACACTTCACGTGTCGTTTGTTGCAATGTCCTCAACTTTGTGACCAGTTAAATGTGCTCAATAAGTGGACTGTAATGTATGTTCATGTTTTCAACTACTGAAGTCAGGCAACCCGCAAACCTCCAATGCATTATTTCTCAAACTTAATTTGTCACGTTATTTCTCAAGAAAGGAAGCACTTTACTGCCATACGCTAAACTCATATCTCGCTAACTATGTCACAGAAAATGGTTGTCTCCAGGTGGCATCAAGTACTTCTTCAGATTCCAACTGATTGCCATGCAATCATCTTTTGCAGCTTTGATGGCATTTATCCAAGTTATGATGGAAGTTCTCTCTCGTTTTGAGTTCTCAGTGTTGAGAGAGGTTCACTGTAATCCTAATAGAAGTTTTGTAATTTGTTATTGAATCCAAATGTGCTGTTTAGACGGTCAAATCAAGAGGCTCAGCGCGGCTCCATTTCTCTGAACCTAGGCGCCCCACTCGTCTGTCAGCACAGACGAAGGACTACTTTCAGCAATTAGTGTCGTGCAGAGAATTATCGTTGGTAACCTTGAGTGCTTGAGCAATGACCGATTGCATAGTTGGATTTCTAATTTAAATTATTTATGCATATCTGTGCCCCATTGCTTGTGCCGCATCGTATCGAGCACGTGTTTGAGGCTGTTAAGCCGCCCGCTCTCTGTTGTGCATTTTGTGCTCAGGGAGCACTTTTTGTTTAATGTTCCAAGGACGAAACCATGCAACTTCAATTCAGCATACATGCTGTAAGTTTGTTGCATATGCTGTCATCAGGCTGTCCTGGCATATAAATGAAACATTTGTTATGATTGCGGTGAGAATTTTCCACCTGCGAACTTCGTTCTAATGCTTGAGTATTGCTGCGTTTCAGTTGAATTTCGTTTGATTGCCCCGAGAGATCAGCTGCGGTGGAAGGTAACACGAGGTTACGGTTCGTGGAAGATCAACTCGCAAGCTCCGTAGCTTCCTGTACGCTGTAACCGTTCATTAAGCCATAAACTTGCATTTCACTCGAAACATTGAGCCACCTTAGCCTGGCTTGTGTCAAACTTTGAAGCCATATAAAGAAGTCTCTTTATGTTGAGCAGCAGGAGCAACCTGTTTGGTATCTTCCAAAGGCTTTATTTTTCTCCTGTGTGCCGTCTTGCATCGAGCCATTCGTGAGAGGCCGTTGGTTCTATTGACAGTGATGCCACATGCGTTCCACGACTCTACTTGTTGAAGCAGTGTTTCTTTCACTCCACAACGCAAATAACTTTACTATGCCAGTGTTCGCCTCCAAATCCTGCGGTAGCGGGACCAAGTGAATCAGGCCTTCACTCGTGTCTTAGTTCAAGGATCAAGTCCTGCTGAGCCACAAGTACTCTATAGCATACAAAAAGGCAATAATCAGATAGAGTTGGTGATGATCCAACAGTGCAGATAAAGGGCTACAAGTTTTTAACAGACCCCCTTTTTTATTTATGACCTTTTTTATGAGTCTTTTAAACACCATGTCGCCCTGTAGCGACTTCTCTGTAGCTGTACATATATCCTTGATCATCGTTATATGGACAGTTGCCGAGGTTCTCCTTTTTGCTTGTTTGGTTGGAATCTGTAATTGCAGTTATTATGTCAGATGGTTGTGTCTGTCATATCTACGATTTCCTTTTGTCCTCTTTGTTACCACATGACATCATGTTAAGTTATTTGTTCACTTGAAATTCTCTCGCGTGAAGACACATGCAAGGTCCTCTCTCCGTCGTCACCAGCGCTTCGACAGTTCCGCTTCGATAAAGCTTGCGAGTGCCGAGGGTCTTGAAACTCCGTCAAGCCCTCTATGTCTTTGCAGCGTGCTAAACCTAAAGTGCATCTAAACATCTAAAAGGGTCAAGTGCATTGTGTTTTTGCTGAATGGTCACTCTTTTGTCTGTGTGTGTACATGTGCTTGCTTGTGTTGGTTCTCCTGAACATTGTTTTGCGGTTGTTGTAGGAGCGAGTGACTTTAAGCGGATTTCAGTGTCTGACGCTGTGTTTCTTGCGCTGGGATCAGCAAACACCCTGTTTTTCGCTGGTCCAAAACACTCGGTGATGCGTGCCAGATAGCTCAGAAACACTTGGGGCCGTGATGGACAGAGACATATATATTTATGACTATATAGTGTGTCTCATTTGTTAACTTCATTTCTTTGTTGCTGTTTTTTTTTTTTGTTCCTGTACATAATGTTGATGTAAAAAGACTGCCGGTGCAATGACATTGGGAATTCAACAAAGGACAGAAGTGATTCGTGTTATCCTAACGCGGTGTGCGTGCAAGAGAGACGCCGACATATCGAGTTTGACGCTGCTTGCAAAGCGCGCGCGTTGTGGTCAACGCGAAAAAGACACTACGCTACACACGTGACAACCACGTTGTCTTTTTTTTCACTGTAGAAAAATGTGTATCGACACCACCATCGCATTGGTACAGGCAACATTGCCATTTTTTATTTATGTTTGTGTGCATTGTGGCAAAAAAGTCCACGCCTGTACAGTTCCCCATATATATGATGGCACTTTTGCATGAGTTTTTAGATGTAATTATTAGTGTAGCCATGCTGTGTGTGTTTACCCATAAGTGAATTATATCCACCCGCATAACCAGTAAAATAAATGTTTATCTTAATCTTATTTGTGGCTTGTTCTTTTGTTTGAATGCTTCATTCAAGAGACTAAACAAGTGTGCACTGAATCACGTGGTTTAGTGTAGCCAATGGCAGTATGGCTATGCCCTTGTGAATTAGATTAAGGCATGGGTCTAGCCCTTGAATGAAGCCGACTATGTTGAGAGTTTGAGAATCGGATATTGAGGCCTTTGTTCTTTGGGGTACGGACACTATTTTCGAAAATATTGTGCTTACCATGGAGGATATGTTTTCTCTATGGTGCATGATGGAGAGGTTTGTGTTTGATGCATGCACATTGGTAAAAACCCAAGGTATTGCGTATGGCAATAGGTAACTCTAGTTTCGTGGGGCTCAGACACACCCCTGTGGCTACACCGTTGCACAGAGCAGCCGGCTGTGCCAGCTGCTCTGTGCAACGGTGTAGTGCGCTCCGGTTGCCCATGCTCGTACAAAAGAAATAAATGCATATGCCACGTTTTATTCACTTACCGAGCCCTGTGAGTGTCGTAATGATTCTGAGCTGCCTTTCGTGTATTCCTGGTCGCAGCTGTGTGAAATGCTGCAAAGGTGCCGGGAGATGCCAAAGCCTTAACTGGCATTAACGCACACGACACCAGTGATGAGTAAGCTTGATAATGCGTTATTACAAATTCATAAATCGCTACAAGACAAAATACACCACCAAGCGTTCACACAAACAAACAATGCGGTTACATAGTGAAGTGGTGGCTTATAATGCATGAACGCACAAGTGAGCTACGAAACGTATGTGCAGTATACGCTCGTGTACGCTATAATAATTTCCCTATTTCCTTGTGCCAATTTTATGCAGCCTCTTTGGGACATCACCTGGCCGTTAACTTTGTGGAGAGAATACGATAGCTAGCAGTGCAGAACTCATTGGCTGCCTTTTCTCAACCTTTCATGTTGTGAAACCACCTGAATGTGGATTTTCCTAACAAACTACTGGCTCGTTGCTCGACAAGTTTCTACCCTCTGTGGTAACTTAGCAGGTAAGATGCCGCGCTGGTAAATGCGAGGATGTGGGCGCGAGTTCCCTCCACGACGGCCACATTTGTTTTGTCGCCTAGGAAAACTAGGCGACCAAACAAATGGCCCACCGTGACGGGCATTTCGGTGAGGTGCGAAATCCAAGAACACACGTGTAGTTAGATTAAAGTGCACATTAAAGAACACCAGATGGTCAAAACTGATGCGGTGTACCCACTGCGATGGAACTCATTATTGCATCATGGTCTCGTCACTTAATTCTCCAAAAACAATGAAAATTTTCAATTTCTATGGATTCAAAACTATTTAAGTGGTGGAGCGAACCTAATAAGTTCGACTCAAGATTGTATAGCGCAACTGATTGACGGTACACAAGAAAGGGACACACTCACAACTGATGTGTGTGTATCTTTCTTGTGTCCCGTCGATCAGTTGCGCTATACAGTCTACGCTCATGCTTTACCAACACGCCAAGTCTTCAACCTTAATAAGTTCGCCTTGGATGAAAAATCGTCCTTACATATAGTCTCTCTCTAAAGTCCCTAGATTTTTCCCTCTAAGGGAAAAAATCTAGGGACTTTAGAGAGAGACTATATGTAGTCTCTCTCCGCACCCATCACGGTTCTCCCAGAGTGCACCACCCCCACAATGTCCCTAGAAAAAAAAAAGGGAGAAAATTTAGGGACTTCAGCGCTCCCTTGCCCCGTGCCTTTCGACGTTCTTAATTTGCACAAGGTGCACAAATTTTGCGGCTGTGAGCAACTGTCCTGTGAGCCGGCCGAGCGCCGAGAGCACCGAGAGTACGAAACAGCTGCTCGGCTCACGTACGCGATCAAACATGGCGCCTGTCAGTTTGGGAGCGGCTGCTGCGGGCGATGCGCGATAACTTCTTATGGAGCAGGCGCGCGACACTTTCTCTTTCGAGACGATGATTACCGAGGAGGAAGGCGTCAAGTGCAGCGTGCCGGCATGCGAAAACGTAGACGTGGAAGGCTGCGGCATTGTGTTTCACAGGTGAGTGATCAGTGAATGGCAGCTGATGCGCCTGAGCGTTTGTATTAGAATGTGCGCTTCTCGATTGCGCTGCACGTTAACGCGCATTTTGCGAGCCATTGCGTAGTATTAGACCCTCGTACAATATTTAAAAAGTTGCCCAAATGTGCTATCACGGCGTAGTCGGGTTCACAAATCGGCGTCACTTATCTCGTGTACCGTATCCTATCGCATCGTCACATAAAGTATATGGATGTTTCATTTTTTTTGTACAGCGTGAAATCGACCCCGTAATTAGACAACTATTTCTAGTGCGTGGTCTGCGTGTCCTTACAGCAAGCTTAGTTTCGAGTTTGATCAGCCGTACTGAAAGAAGAAAACCGAGCTAGCCTGCGCATTTGGAGCATCGACCGCATCATTCAGAAAGCGTAACATATATATATAACTTCGACTTAGTTTCTGTGAATTCATGACATTGTTCGCCGTCGATCAGTCATTCAAAAACGGCCGCTTGCAGATTTATAGAGCATGTAAATTGTAATTCGCATCCGACGCGGGACGTTGCATAAATGAGAATACAAATTCGGGTTGTGCTGACTGTAGCGTTCTTTATGTTGATATCGACTGTAGTCGACCTCACTCCAACTTCCGAGCTCAAGGATTAAAAGAAAACGGTGTGTCAATATAAAAAGGGACATTATAACCATTCTGAAACCGCACTGGTTTATTCTACATGCTGACAAATGGTGGCGTTGCAGAAAAAATTCATGATTGTAGAAACTGCAGTGTACGTGTAATTCATCAAATGGGATATGGCCCACAATGAATAGTCTCCCATGTAAGCATCACAGTTTGCACAGACATTAGGCACTTTTAGAATAGTGTCAAATGCTTTGCATTTGTTGCCAGTGTGCAAACATCACGCTAAAGTCTTCGGCATGCACTGCTCGTTATATTTCTAAAATGGGCTGCATTCCCAATCAATGCAAACAATAGGTACCCAATTCTGAAGCTCTATATTCTTAAGATTGGAGCACTACCATGTACTGGCACCTTCGTTTCAATAAATATGCGTGAACAGTAACTTTCTCCAACAAATAGTTCCGGAAGTAAAACGCAGATCTGCAGCATCACTGATTTCTGCAGGAAAAGTCCAACAAATTTTCTGTGCCCAATCGTGATATTGCATTGAAATTTCACTATACATAACTTGCAAGTGACGTCAGTTCCTGTCTTCCGTCCGCCATTACCGAGCACAAACGTCTCAGTGACCGCGCCGTGTTTACGTTCGTGCGGCGGATCGTTTAGGCGTAGTGCGCGCGTTTTGATGGTTTGCCTTGCTTGCGTAAGACGAAGGAGAATCGTTCAGGACATTATGCAGCCGGCGGCGAAGCAGTGTTGAATGGGGAACTCGGATCCTCCGCGTCTGCAGTGTCCGAGTCCATGGTGTCGCACGTTATGGGTGAAACAACTTCGCTACGAGATTTGGAAACATAGCTTGCCTTTTATGAAGTGACGCCCGCGCACACGTACGTTGTTCAGTCTTCGGATCCTTCCTGTTTATGCGCGCATGAGCCATGGGCTCCTCTTCACGGACAGTTCTTTCGTGCGGTCGCACGGGTTTGTGATCACCTTTGGCAAGCAGTACGTCCCCGCTTCTGGCCCTTTTTTATCTCATTTACCCTTACATCTCGTGCGGCAGTCAAATATCGCCATTGCGATGGACGGCGTTGACGGGAAACGCGAGAGCCGCACAGCTTGGCTCGGTGTCGTCTGCTGCCATGTGCTCGGTGATGGCGGCGCTATAGCGGCGCATATGCCGAGATCGTATCCCAGAGTTCCGCAGTGTGACGTACTTGCAAGTTATGTATAAGATGATGGGTTCAGATAAACCAATACATTCTGCATTTGGGTTATCTGAACTAGTGTGACGGTTGATGATTTTGATTGTTCGAAGCATTGCTCCCTCAAAAGTAAGAATGCGCGGCCTTCTACTTGACGTATCAGCCGTTGTAGGCTCGATGGACATGGTCGCCACTGCACAATCCACGCTCTGTGCTTGTTTACTTTTATTGGCCATATCTGGTGGGTGGCCCTTTAGCACAGGCATTACAGATTAACTTGGCACGTGTGTGTTCCTGTGCGCCACAGTTTGCCACATACGACGACACCGCCAGAACACAAAGCCTGGTGAGTGAAAGAAGCAGAACTGATGCTTGGCAAAATAATGAGCACCCCCTGGCATACATTTTGCAAACATCTGTAACTTGGCCTTCTTGAAAGAATATTGTCACATGAAACCTCTCGTTCGCAGACTCCCTTTCACGCTCGAAGTGCATTTGCCTCTCCACATTCCAGTGAAGCAGCGCAAGCACTACAGCGGTTTCTCATAAATTACTGCTAGAAAGTCCCGCTTCTTACTAACCTCTATGGTGTACAGAGGGGAGAAACCTAAGAAAGGAAAGGCAGAGACAAGTGTTGAATGGAAGAAATGTTTGCCTGCTAGTCTGTGGTCAAGGCTGATTCCGTAAAAAACAAACTTGCTCATGCATGCGCAGTAACCATTTTTTAAGGTATCCACTGGGGTGTGGCTGTATTCAAAGAGAGACACTATGGGTGTAGTCATGCTTACCCATGCCAAGGCAATACGCACATCTTGTACTCCTAGCGGCTGATGTCGGCATCTCTGAGCCTTCAGTGACGCATTCCAAATAAACACGGGGGCGTATCGTGCTTAACGTCACAAACACGTGACTGTCGTGAGCGCACGTTCCGATCCAAGTCAAGCCGTCTGACAGCCATTATAATCCATGCTTATCGGTTTCGGACGGTTCTCGGCTGGATTTAATGGCTGTCAGACGGCTTGACTTGGATCGGAATGTGCGCTCAGGACAGCCACTGTTTCTGATGTTAAGCACGACACGCCCCCGTGTTTATTTGGAATGAAAATCGCGCCACAGATGAGAGCTGCGTGGTGCCCTCTGGTTAGCGCACGCTGCCTGCTTAATGGCCCTTGCCCTTTCCATCGGATGTCGCAGGTTTCCCATCTCGCGTCCTGTGATCCTGAAGAAATGGCTCATTCAGCTTCAGCGGGAGGACTGGACGCCGACGATCGAGGACCGTATCTGCAACGACCACTTCGACTTGCGCTGGTTCAGCGACAAGAATGGGGAGAAGGTGCTCCGGTGGCAGGCAACGCCGACTATCGACGTGCCGGGACCGAGAGACTGCGGAGAGGTCAGTAATCTTCTGTTAGTCTTTTTGAGGAGTACTGACGCGAATTCTCGAAATTTTTCGTATTGTGGCTCAAAATAAAGGTAAAATGGTGTCAAGAACTCTAAAAACACCATCGTGGTCCCTTGGAATGCATTGGAATATATTTTTGTTCCGCTGCCTTTAAAAAAAAAAAAAGCTTCCAGTTACAGCATAGATGGGGTGGCTTCATAGTGACATGTTAGCACAGTTTGACATAGGCCTCGGTCATGTGGGGACAGCAGCTTGTGATGTCCTTGCATCAGCATCGCTCATATGATGTCAGTTATGCATCATGCACGTAAATAATGATGAGTGCCTGACGACTCCTACAGTGATTTTGGCCACATGCAAGACGCAGAGTTCGCAAACCCAGTGAACTGTGTTAAGTCATGATAATGTTCATTGCAGTGGGGCTGGCTTGCTGGCGCTGGGAGATGGAAACTTTAAAACCAAACTAAAGTATTTTGTACATGCTTTCTTTCTGCATTGTGTGGGGGGCGTTTTTACACTGCATGCCAAGGAAATGAAAAATGTCGCTTTTGCTTTGCCTCAAAATCATTTAACCCTGTGATTATAAATTTTCTTGCAGTGCCCTTGAGGGAAATGTGGTGCTGGAAGCTGTTGCATACATGTGAATGCTGGGATGTGTCGGATTCGGATTGACGCTCTTTGCAAAAGCGAGACACGTCGAAGATGTCTCTCTTTTGCTAGAGTGTTTCGTCGTTCACTGTGGTTAATTTTGTACTAAAACAGCACATAAAGAGCAGTCTCTATGGCTTATCTTTACACAGAAACAAGTTTTATCTAATTTTTTTCGAATTTCTCCTTAGATGTACAGCTTTAATAATTGTAAATTGTGCTGAGTGGCCACTAATGTAGGAGCAGACGAAAAGGTTAGTGCTTGCTCTGGGACATTTTGTCGTCTTCTTTCTATATGATAGTTCAACATAAAAAGTATAGGTTCTAAATAGTATGCTTCACTGAGTCGTGGTTCTTTCTGCTCTGAGCATTCTTCACTGCATTTCACGGCTGTGCAGCAATGAAGCTTACTAAGAGCAAATTTGCTGCCCAAGCCATTTACATTTAGAGACTCACATTGCTCGTCCTTTCTTCTGGGAATGCAATTCCCTTCGGATTCAATGCCTTGTGTGACAGCATTTGCCAATACGGTCTGGTGGGTGACATGCATTTTCAATGGCACAGCATCTGATAAACTCTTAAGAAATGTGGCGAACTTTTTGAGTAGCATTTCCAGAGTAGCATTTCCAGGGGGATGCTGTGTCTCTTTGATTCAGACAATAATTCACGATATCCAGGTTCGACTTTCCTCAAGTGTTTCCTGTCTTTCGCATTGGCAAGTGGGGAATCCCCACCTGTGCAAGAAGCTCTGAGCTGCTACAGTTCTTGAAGATTTTGTCAGTCATCTTTGAAGTGCATAGCATATTTTGGTATGTCCGTAGGCTTCTTAGCGTTTGCATTTTTACTTATCACTAGAGAAGTATACGTGACGAGCAAAGCTGGTAGCAACATTTGAATGATAAAGAATTCAACCAGAGATCTACAAAGCTAACATATTGCAGTGACATACCGTATTTTCTGGTGTATAAGTCGCACCCTTGTATAAGACGCACCCCCTACTTTTTTACGACTTTCGCGGGAAAAAAAGATATATAAGACGCACCTTTGTATAAGACGCACCTATTTTTGACACTGTCAACATGATAGAACACAACGGCGTACGCTGAGTACGTTGATTGCGAAATGCGTAGCCACGCTCGGCGTTGAATATCTCTAAGCACGAAATAAAACTTGTAAATAACGCCGTCCTGATGCGCAGAAAACCAATATTTATTCCACAGGATTCGAAGCCACATCCTCAGGTGCACTGTCAAATGTTCTGTCTCGGTTGGCAGCATTGCGGGGTTGCCGTAGTCGGCCTCCAAGTAACTATTTCACGCGGTGTTGAAAGCACCTTGGAGCACATCGTTAAAGTTGTCTTTATGGCATTGTAAGGCTTAGCGGGAACACATGAACAACGATCGCGCCGCACCATAGAACACCAACCTACGCACACGCATACAAAACGTTGATAGCGACATGCCTCACGCGGAAACTGATGATGATAACGAAGTGGTACTTTCATTTCTGTAACTGGTGGTATTGCGGGTGCTACAACGTTGCAATGAAACGTTGTGGTGCCCTTCTTTATTTATCGCCTCAGTTCCGTGTGTTGAATGGTTCGTTTAAGAACAAAGAGTTCGAACAATACAATAGTTTGCGTGACGATGACTTTTATTGCGGCCGTAATATCAGTGGTCGCCGCAGTGCTTGAACAGTGACATCTAAGACCACACCCGTTTCATTGTTATAACAAGATTAAATATCTTTCTACAGAATGCTCTCGTGCTCAGTTTATTGTGCTCGTGAATGAAATATTACCATAGTGGTCTCGCAGGATCTCGACTCTTTGCGTATATAAGACGCACCGTTGTATAAGACGCACTAGCGAAAATATCGGAAAAAAGGCGCGTCCTATGCACCGGAAAATACGGTACGTGCTTTGCTTTTATGTTGGCGTCTAGTATTGCCATTAAGATAATCATTAACTCGCAGTGCTATTGTTATTTGGTTTTGATCGTTGACACTGTTACGATTGAAAATTTTTGGGAAGGGTATTGTATTATAGTTGCGCGAAATGCCACAAGCTGTTGCTGCCATCTGGCTACCATGGGTAACAGCATTGGTAAGCCGGTATCTACCAAAGTTGGGAAGTTTATAGGCGAACTAAAATTCTGTGATGCCTGTGCCATTTTTTTTTACTCATTTAACAGGACTCCTCCGCAAACGGAACGCCGAGAGAAAGGGTGACACGGCTACCGCGTGGAAGTAGAAAGACAGCAGCCCTCTACCTGCTTCCTGACGTACACTTTGAGGTACTTGTGGACGCCGAATCTTGTCTTTTGGTACTATTGTGAGCGAAAAGTTCATGCCTTGGCTGCAATGAAAAGAGAACAAGGCAGCTAATTCTGTCACAGCTGTGCAACTGAAAATGGGACATTCGCTGTGTTGTCTGAACGCTTCCAGACAACATGCGTGCGCATGTCGTCTCACATGCTTTCAAGCTGCAAAGTGTCTATGCTGTTGAAAAAAGTGTGTTTTTTCACAGCAACCTGCGGTGTCCAAAAGATTGCTTGTGGTTGTGCAGCAAGATCCACTGTTGAGGGAGTACAGTTGAAAACCGATATACCGAATTATCAGATTGCTTGTGGTTGTACAGAAAGATCCACTGTTGAAGGGAGTTTCAGTTGAACACCGATTAGAGAATGCAGGTGAACGACATCCTTCGACAATATGAAAATTCTGATCGTAACTTTTGTGGTGTTGAGATGCTTGAAGAGCACTTCACAGGCCCACTTATGCTATCTTACGTGACCTCGAGTAACAACCAGCCTACGAACTTATGTATTGCGAGGTTTCCGTCACTGCCAAGACTTCCGGGCTCTCAGACCATAAGCAGCAGCAAACTATGCCAGTCTTTCAGGCAAACTGGAAGTAGTGACATGCTACATGAGTGATTGGTTTATCAGATAGCAAAAGGCCTTTTCGCCGCTTCCATCCTGGCATTTGTGAACGTGGTTCCCAGACTTCATGCCTGAAGGACCTGGTACTAGACAAAGTTTGCTTTGCTACAAATGCGACCATCGTGGTTCTGTGATGATGCCGGTTTATGAAATATGTGCGCACAACTTTCCCTGTGTTGTCCTGCTTGTAAGCATGTTCGCTTCAACTTATAATTTCAATTATAACCAGCACAAAAGATGAACACTGAAGAAAACGCTCACACACAGGACCCTCAGTATATTCATCTGTTGTGCTGGTTTAATCTTGCAACATGTGGCACCCACTTGCCTTAACCAAAGTAATCCTCAGCCTAAATATGGTGTTCACACAGCCACTGCGCAATATTTTTGGCTGTGCTGTTAAAGGGATACTGACACCATTTTTCGAAGGTGAGGTTACTCTCACATACAAATGTCCCGTATACGGAGACAGCTCTGAGCATGTGTGAAGCTCAGCAAATGCTGCAAATGAGTTCTGCGGAATCAAATGAGTTCTGCAGAATCTGCAAATGCTTATCAGATGTATTATTTTGATATTAATGTCAATTTTCCCATCGCACACCTACCGACATCACCATTAGCTTGATGTCAGGCTGCAGTACTAATTCTGGCGGCTTCACGCAGCAGTCTGGCTAGTGGTGATGACGTCAGGTGGCCAAAACTTCCAAGATGGCCGCTGCGCCGCCAACGGAGCCACGGTGTGGAGCGGCCACGGAAAAATCACAGTATTTTGCGCAAGCATGTGAGGAGAGGCTCATACCGTGTTGTGATGTCAGGGTACTGTAGGAATAGAAACTAGCTTTTAAAAACATACTGTAATTACTTTTCCGGGGTTGTACGCGCATTTAGCAGTGCATTTTCCAGGCTTTGAGGGCTTGGCCCTTCATATAAAAAAAAAAAAAAAACTGAAAATGTTCACATCAGTAGCCGTTTAACCCTTTAAGGGTCGATTTTTTTCGCGAAATAGGTACGTCCCTCTAGAGTGTACTTTTTTTATTGCTGCATTCAATTCTTCCTACGAAACTATTTGAGAAAGAAATTGTCTAAAATTTTCTGGGTGACTGTAAAGTGACAAAAAAATATATTTTATTTTGTTACATACCCAGGGTTTATTCATGAGCAACAGCAAGATAGATTCTTTAAAAAACCCTTTACGACTGTAAATAGCATGCGTTGCAATAAACGTCTATTTAGTTTACAAATGTACGAAAATAGGTGCATAAAGTGGCATCAAGTGGAAACGCGGAGGGAGAATAGCCACTTGTGATCCAGTCACCTTAGTCTTAACTAGTAAGGGACTCCTCATATGATGGACTGACATTTACTGAATCAAACCCTAATTCTTCAGTGGAGCAGCGATTTGGAGGAATCGTCACTATATACTCACTTGCGGTAGAGAAATCGGCGGGCACTTTCACAGCGCAGGCAAACTGCGGGGGTGAACGCAGTGAAAACTGTGTAGTAGTTGTGAGCGCGTCCAGAATGCAAAAACAAGTCTGAAAACCTATATTAATCATTTGTCTTATCACCAACAAGACAGAAGTGGTTTTTGTGAGTCCCTAAAACAGGAAGCGCAACCACAGAGGCATCGTTTGTGTCATTCAGCGCCTGCACGGAAACACGCATAATCGCGTAACGGGGAGCAATAAACGATATAGTAGTAACAAATCGGTCACCTTTTGAAAGATTCTAAACCAGAAAGCCGTCAGTGTTGTGGGCGCAAAAAGCGGGAACAGGCTGAAGGACGAAACCGAAACTAGCCGGCACACCGCTGTAGTAAAGCATAAAAAAAAAGGCGGAGAGACATCAGCGCTAGAAAATAATTCCATGTAATCCTGCAATGTGGCAGTGCATGCCAAGTAAGAGAAATTATAGAGAAAAGCACGAGTTTTAAACATGCAGGCAATGACGTACATGTACGTCTTTGACCATCTTGTGGCTGCTAGCAGACGACGTGCATGTACATTTTGGACCCAGAAATGCTTAAGCTGACTTAGTCGTGCAACTTGCTTCTTGAGCGACAGCACCGCACTGGTTGTTTCATCACCAAGTGTTCTGTTTGGTTCTGCACATTAGACTCGTATATTCTTTGCTTGCTTTGTAACTGTGCAGTAAATTTTAAAAAATTCAGTCACATGAAGCAAAAGGCAACAAGAGAAAGCAAAGTTCTGCCTTAACCCTTTAAGACAGAACCTATGAAGGAACTGTCTGTAAATGCGTCACATTTACAGAACATTATTTTGAAGGCACTGGATATTCTATTGCAACCAAAACAGTCACAATACATTGATGTGTGTTTTATAGGTAGTTTGTCTTAATTAAATTGTAAAGAAATATCTGTTTATCGTGAAGTCATTCTTGTTTTGTTTTTTCATAAATAGAATGACATCCTAGGTGAGAAATATAGGGCAAATTGTTTTTGGTTATGTTTATTTCAAGCAAAGAAAAAATTATACTTTTGTCTAGCCTTGCAAAAAACAGCTTGTGAAACAACTCGTCAAGCATGGTAGTGCCTCCAGCAAAGTGATCATATGCAGCAGTACAGTGCAAAATGAAGTTTAATGAAGATACGTTTATTAAGGGCAGAAGGTTTGATCCACCCAAACCTTAATGTATCTTGCTCTTTCTTAGTCACTAGGCGACACAACTAGCAAAAGCAAGCGGTGTATGCAATTGTGTACAAAGCATCTCAAAGGGTTAAGCAAAGATGAAAGCATTGATTGAAGCTACACCGCTCCAGCCTGTGTCACGCGGGCATTGCTGTTTTTTCCAGGGTGTTCCTCAGAGGTCCTACCTCGACAGGCCCAAGCTGTCCCAGGAGCTGTCAGATCCTGACGAGCCCGAGGCGGCGCCGTGCCGGTCGTATGTCAGGAAGAAGAAGCGACCCCACGAATCTGTTCAGGTCACACCCGATGCCAAGAGGCCACCGTCTCCCATCGGCCTTGTCATGCGGAAACCGATAGACTCTCTGCAGGACATCGTCAATGGCCTCAGGGAGTCAGGGAAGCTCACGCCCCTGCTGACCAACCTCCTGGAAAAGGTGTGTTCGTCGACGTCCCAGGAAGAGATGGACCGCATTCTGAGGGACTACCGAGCTTCAAGTACCAAGGCCGCGGTGGTCAAGACGGTAGGGTACCCGCGTGCTCTGCGCAGTCTCGCGCTGACACTGCTCTGCTTCTCGCTCGAGGCCTACGAGGACGTCCAGAAGCTGTATGACGTAGCCATACCACCCGTGCCGGTGGCGCGTGCCTGGATGAGCAACACGACATGCGGGCCCGGCTTTCCAGGAGCCGTGTACGAGAACATTCGGGAGAAGGCGACCACGAGCCCAAGCGGCCGGCTGCTGTGCACCCTCATCGTGGACGACATGTCGATACGTAAGGAGATCTCGCACGACGGTCGTAACGTGCGCGGCTACATTGACTTCGGCACAACCGTTGAGGACGACAGCCTACCAGCCGCGCGCAACGTCCTAGTCTTTGTGGTTGTTTCACTCCAGCTGGACTGGAAGGCGCCGTGCGCCTACTTCTTCATTGACGACCTTTCTGACCGAGACATGGCGGGTCTGCTGCGCCTCTGCATCTCCAAGCTTCATGATGTGCGTGCGGATGTTGTGGCCGTCACGTTCGGTGGCCCCACATTTAATGCGGGCCTCTTGCGCGAACTCGGCGCTGACCCGAGTCCCGAGAGCATGCGTCCGTGGTTCCCACACCCTGAGCAGCCCGACGCAAAAGTGCACGTTGTCTTCGACGCACGCCAGATGCAGGCGCTGGTGAAGACGTCGCTGGCGCTCCTTCACCGTATTTGTGACAGCACAGCCTCCGAGATCCGGTGGAACTACGTGATGGAACTGCACCGTGCACAAGCGTTCATCTACCCTGCAGGCCACAGGTTCGCAACTGTCGACTGGGACGAGTTGCTCATGCGTGTCAGCCTGTCGGAGCCCGTGCTGGGACTGAACTTCGCCAACGGCATCGAGTTCTGCGGCCGTGCACTTCAGATGCCACAGTTCCGCGGCTGCGAGGCAACCATCCGTTTCATCAAGACCTTCCACCAACTCACCCAGATGCTCAGATCAACTGCAGTGACACAGGTGTGTGGATTTTTTCTTTCATGGTAAGGGTCTTAAGCTCATATTATAATGGCAAAAGCATCACTATGGCGTAGCTGTGCAACATAAGGAAGCATGCACAGCATTGCAGTGAAGCATAGTGGCAAGAACCAAATCGCTTATCCATAGAGGGCAGTTTCCACTGAAGCACTGCTGGGGTCCACAAAGTCCTCATGTATGCGAGTCAGTTTAGTGTGAATTGCACCAGCTTCAAATTTCAGAGTAGCATGCAGCACCAGGCCCTCTTGATGGCCTGTGCAGCAGTGGCAATGTCAGCACAGCATTGCAGCTTTGTGTAAGTGCAGCAATGCCACGAATAGAAGAGTGGGAAAAAGCAAAGTAGGGTAGTCGTCTTGATATGCATGGCCAGTAAACCAGTATCTTCCCTCGGAATCGGTGAGAAAATGCATATAAGGTTTTGCCCTGTGGCACTTGGAGAATGTGTTTGACAAGGAGTCAGTGTTAAATTACTTCGCCATCACACTTTTTACAAATGTTGGTTGCAGCTCCATGTTCTTGGAAGGTGGAGGAACATTTATTGTGGAGAAGTATAGGATATCTATGGATGAACATTTCCGCCATCTGCTGCGTCTCTTGACCACATTGCAGTGGACTGGACCGAGCCACTTTCATTTCTGGGAGCCAGATCAAATCTGGCTCCCAGACTGGTAAAGAGAATGAGAAGGTTAGAAAATGTTATCAAGGTGAATGGTAGCTATTGTATGCTGACTCCTGCTGTGCATTTGCGGTAGCCATTGTAGTAGACATAATTCCTGTCAAAATCGGGAATCATAATGAACAGCACCAATATATGCCGGCAGAGTGTCGTGTCCTTGAAGCCGTAAAATGTAGACTGTGTTTCCCTTTGAGCACATCACAATTGGCTTTAGTTTGTTTAATCAAGAAGGTCATGATCCAAAAGCAGGGTTCTCGCGACGGTGGACATCAGGTTGAAATGCCGCCCATCGCTTTGGTTCACTGCCCACTGCTCTCACTGGCCACCGCTTTTGATAGATCGCCTACCGCTCTGATTGACCCCTACGAAATTCGCACCTGAGGAACCAATAAATAGCAGCTGTGCACGTGCAATGCCAGCGAGCCATGCCTTCTGCCACCTGGGTATGTAAAAAGGAGCGTAAACAGATGGCGTTGTGGTTTCAAAGATCAGTTACAGTGCTTGTGCTAGAACACAAGTGAACTTGCTTCCTTTTTCTGTGCGTGTCATAGATGCCAGAAGTGAAATGGAGATGTGTGTCGAAAACAGGAGGTTTGGAAACTTTAAATTTTTAATCCTAATATCTTCTCCCCCTCTGCCCTCAAAATGTCAATCCTTAAAAAGTTGCTGGCGTGAAGCCTACAGGAAGGATTGATATTTCTGCTTTCTCTTAAACAGATTCTGAAAACCCTCCTTTCACATGCAGGCATATGGGGCCCCCTTGGAAAGGGAGAATGTAGACTGCTGGAAGCCCTTCCTGGAGAGCTGCAAGACGTACATCTCTAACCTGACCGACATCCACGGCAGCCCGATCACGAGCACTAACCGGAAGACACCCTACCTGGCCTTCCTGGTGACCATAGAGAGCCTGCTCTCCATGTGCTCCACACTGCTGCTGGGTGAGGAGGGTGACAACTCCTCACCTCCGCCGCTGGACAAGCTTCTGACGGGCTGCACAAGCCAGGACCATGCCGAGGAACTGTTCGCTGCCATCCGCAAGGCAGCGCGGCGAGAACGCCTTAATGCCACGCTGTTCAGGATGGCCATTAGGAAGGTACTGGCATGCAATGACGGCCCCGAACGCCGCTCCAAGCACAAGCCGCTCAGACGAGGGGTGCTGTGCGCATTGCAGAAGTTCTGCGAAAAGTACAAGCTTCCCTTGGCCCTTAGTTAGCCTTCAGAAGTTGCGCGTGCTTGATGTAGCTGCAGCCCGGTGTGCTACATGAGTAGCTCGTAGAGACTGTGTGACACACGATGTCTGGCTCACAGAATGCCGGTTAATTTGCATGCACGCAGCGTCATCAGCGTCATCTGAATGTCCATCGAAGAAGGTACTGGCACCCAAGGAGTGGTCCAACCAGCACGGCATGCACAAGTCTGTCAGACAGAAAGTGTTATAAAGATGTTTTGCGTGGGCTACTATGATCCTTGCGTTTTTGAAGAATGCATGATGAGCCCATAAAGAACTGTGAGACACTCCAGTCATGTATATCAGCTCATGACCCATATGCCATGCAGGGAATAACTTGTTTTCTGGCTTGCTGATTAAGCACAGGCATTGCATGTTCGCACTATCGGTCATTGTATACCACCCGGAAGGCCGCTAAGCTACCAAGGATTCCTGGCACAGAGAAAGAACACAATTTTGATGAAGCCATACTTCCACAACTCTACGAAAGCCCAAGAAATCCTGCAAAAGTGCATAAATTGTCCCTAACTGCAAACGTTTTTAACACATTGATGAGAACAACTCAAGCACATCTATGTATATAGTGTTGTAAGAACAAGCGAACTTCATGTCTGTATATAGGTTGCAAATAGAGCCTGGCCTGTTAAATATGTATAATGTAGGCACATAATCATGCGACGTCGATACATCACCTGCCCTCACCCATTTTACAGGGTTTATGAAATAAATCTTTACTTCAAAGAGAATGCTCTGGTGTGCTTGGAATGATGCTACTGCCTGCAATCTGGTGCTTGGGAAAGCGGCACAAGGTGTTATGGGGTTGTACTCTGTCAATGATTTGGTTTGTGAAGAGGTTCCTTTGCCAATACAAAATGTGTGATTGTGTGAAGCCATCATCGCACCCCTGCCATGCCCATGCGGCGACAGCATTGCCCATTGCATATTGTCAAAGCAAGCTCTTCGGAAGCCGAATCGTTACAGATCAAAGCTTCAGGATCGCAATTATCTAAAAATGACACCACTACCACAATTGTGAGTTTTAGTGCGCAGCTTTTAAACTCCAGCGTTCCTCGACGGTGTTTGCTGAATGCTAAAAGTACTAAATGCGTGAAAGCAAAGCTACCGTTGCTTGAAGCTTAGAAAGCTAAAAACACCGAGGCTGTCCCACACACAACCCCAGGGATAGCAGTGTTCGCATCGCCTCTCATGCAGAGCTGCGATTCTGGCGGCGGTCGCTGGCTCGTTATGAAACTGAGGCAGCAGTTTCGTGACCGTAAGAAGCAGTGAATGACTCTGCTTCTACTCATAGGAAGGGCTTCAGATTTCAAAGTTGGTTTTAGGTAGAGCGCGCTATACCTATAAAGAAATTCAAATATGACATTCGAACGATAAATCTCAAAGGGGGACACTTGCAGAGGGTGTCTCCGACCACGAGAAGGGTCAGGACACCCCCTGACCCCTCCATCATTTACACCTCTGACAAATCCCGGTGTGAACAAATACGGCTCTCGATGGTGCGCGGTGTCCACGTGCGCATTAGTATGCGTTGTGCAGCCCATTTCACATCAACTGCCGCAGACGCAGCGCAACTG
The DNA here is from genome assembly GCA_030522465.1 of Rhipicephalus appendiculatus. Classification (NCBI taxonomy): domain Eukaryota; kingdom Metazoa; phylum Arthropoda; class Arachnida; order Ixodida; family Ixodidae; genus Rhipicephalus; species Rhipicephalus appendiculatus. The sequence goes on from JALIZH010032988.1 coordinate 1,776,512, forward strand.
CCTCGGTCACCGGGAGACCGCCGAAGGCAGCGCGTGGGCGCGTTCCACCACAACCGACGCACGACAGATCGCACTACTGTGGCGCCGCAGAACTTGTCTCGCCACTGTGGTTCCCTCCTCCTCGTGCTCTCCTCGCTATCGCCTTCTTTCATCCTCCGCTGCGCTCCGCGTTCACTCTCTCTCCGTCCGCTTTGCCGGTTACGACGACGCTTCAACGCAGTAACGGGCACCTAAAGGCCTGACCACACGTACACGTTGCAGGATGTCAGCGCGCGTGGCTTGTTGACTCGGCGTCGCGCCCTCTCCCTATTTAGAGAGAGGGCGCGCGGCCACACGAAGCTGCGAGCCCTCCCTCTCCATAGGGAGAGGGCGCGACGCCGCGTCAAAACGCGCTGACACGCTGCAACGCGTACGTGTGGTCAGGCCTTAAGAGCTGCGCTCTAGAAATGTCTTATCTATGTCAGCTGTAGTGACTTGGTCAGTTGTAGTTGATTTTGCCGACCTAAAGAAACATCGCACAATTTCCGGCAACACGTACGAAGCGGCGCGCAGCGCTGCATCGCTTTGCCGTCGGGAATGCTACGCTACAACCCTCCCTTTTTCGCCTCTGAAGTGCTGCTAGTTTTCTTCGTGTCTCCGCGACGCACTGGAGGCACGAAGATCGCAGTGAAGCGCAATACATCCGGGCATGTATGCACACGAGTGTAGATTACGCTGGTTGGGCAAGCTTTTCGTTCAGCATTGCGGCCGATACGGCGTTATGGTGTTTAGTTAACGATACGAGCGATCGATATAGACGCTGGCCGAGTGTTATCGAGTTTGACAGCTTTGGGCTGCGCAGTCGCCGTTCCCTGCCGTCACTCGCTCGACCACACCCCTTTTATTGCATGAACTGAGCAAACCGGCAGTACTGGATGGCTCTAAGCGACTGGAGACATTGTTGCGGTTTTTACGTCCCAAAACCACGATGTGATTATGAGGGACGTCGTAGTGGCGGGCTCCGGAAATTTTTACCATCTGATGTTCTTTAACGCGTGCACCTAAATTCAAGTACGGGCCTCTAGCATTTCGGCTCCATTGAAGTGCAGTGCTAGTGGACTGACATCGTGGCATATTGGTCGCAGCGTGCATCTCCGCTTGTGGCGATTTCAACGAGTCGGACAGCAGTGTCGAAATGCCAGCTGTTTAGCGCGACCTACAAGATGCGACACGGTGAGCCAGAATTTTCAGCAGCACTCTCGTGAATGGATGCCCTTTTGAACTTTTCGGTGACGTAGAAGTGCACCTGTAACTGGGCTGGTTGGTATACATCATTAAGACGGGAGTAAACCACGCTAGTCACGGGACGGTGATAGAACGACGGACAGGACGCTGACGAGCAAGACTTCCTGTCAGCCACATGTATGTCGTCCTGTCACCGTCCCGTGCCCAGCGTGGTTTGCAGTTTTCGTGCACACTCCGGGGTGGAATTCCGCCTGGCGTTACATATAAGAATCGCCATTGTTCCGGTGTCAGTGTATAGCACGTCTCACTAGGGGGGGGGGGGGGTGTAACTCCACGCTGTGACGCTTTGCGGTTTTGCACCATTTGGCTAGCTTCACTAATACCAGAGTCGACAACGTGCCGCTTTTATTTTCTTAAAGAGCCCCCCCCCCCCCCCCCCCCAACCTAACACATTTCCAAGTAATAATCAAATAACTTCAGTAAAAAGGCTAATTGCGTCGCGAGGCGACTGCCACAAAAATTTTTCAGAATCTGTCAAGTACGAGCAGAGCTACGGGAATTTGTCGCCCGCGTCAAGCGCTTTCTTCGTACCACCGAGCTGAAAGCTACGCAGGGGAAGGAGGGACAAGCGGGTAAAAGGATGCGTCCGTTGGTCATTGAGCGTCATGACCTGGAGCACAGCGCAAGTCTGTGTCGTTTGTGTCTCCTTTGTCCTCGTTTCCTTAGCGCTGCAAATACTCGGTATCAGTGGCGTAAATCCAGAAAAATCACAAGGGGGTACACGCATCTTGCCATGGCGGCCGTTTTGTTTATATAAATGTTTTTTTTATTTGTACTCATATGAAAATTAAAATCATTCCTTGAAATTGAATTCAAAAACGAACATGCATGGGTTTCCAAATCGCGTAATTGCATTGTTCTGTTGGGTCTTCTCTGAAACCGATTGAGTGGCAGTTACGATTTCAGTAATCTCACACAGCTGAGGGGTATTGAACACCGGTACACGCTAAAGGAAAAACAGGCATTGAAAATGTGGCGCGCGCTATACTAACTGTCTAGCCATTGAGATATATGATGTTTGAAAGATAAATTTCAAGGGGGGGGTCACTTCAAAGGGGTGTCGCCCCCAGCCTGAGCGCAGGGGGGACCCCCTGCGCAGGACCCCCCTAACCCCCCCCCGCCCCCCCCATGATTTACGCCACTGCTCCTTTGTCCTCGTTTCTTTGCGCTGCAAATACTCAGTTTTAAATGCGAATGCATTTCATAGTCGGGCTATGTCAGGCATCCGGCGTTGGCGTTGTGCGGCGTTGGCGTTGTCCGCGGAGGAGGAGGAGGAGGAGGAGGATAGGTTGAGGAGGTGTGCGCGCCGGCAGGTGTTAGATGTGAAGCATCTTATGGCGAAGCTTAATCCGGTGGTGGTGGTGTACGGCGTGACCGCCCTTACTGCGCATGCGCAAACCCTTAAAAAAAATAAAAATAAAAAAACCTCCTCTCTCCCCTAGGCATCCCTCCCCGCGGCAACCACACCCTCACTGCGCATGCGCCTCCCCTCCTCTCTCCCCCTGCTACGCTCCCCCCTCTCTCCTCTAGGCATCCCTGCCCGCGGCATCCACACTCCCACTGCGCATGCGCGTCCCACCTCTTCTCCTCTCCTACGCTCCCCCCTCTCTTCTCTAGGCATCTCTGCCCGCAGCGTCCACACTCCCACTGCGCATGCGCGCCCCCCTCTCTCTCTCCTACGCTCCCCCCCTCTCCCTCTCTCGCCTCGCGACGCCGACACAGGCAGCGTCTGCTAGCGAGTTTCTTGGTTGAAAAAAACCGACTGCTCGCGCTGCACAACCGTTCACTGGCCACCCCGTATATATGGCAATGAATCTTGACCTCCAAGGTGGTGCCGGTGGGAGATTTCTCCTGTGCGTTGTTGAACAATAAAAATTCGCAGCGTGCGCGTTAACTAAAAGTGGTCTGCGGCGGAGCTATATATGGAAAAAAAATTAAAAAAAATAAATAAATAAATTAAAAAAACGAGAAAAAGCAAAAAAAAGGCGCTGCGCCGTGCTCCCGACCGGGCTGCAGAAATTAGGCGCCTTTTCCTTCTTCGAACCACAACCACCATATATAAATGGAGTGAAGCGCGCGCGAAATGCATTCGCATTTCCTCACGATTTCCCCTTCGGGGGAGGTGGGGGGCTTTTTTTTCTCCCTTTTTCTTTCTTTCTTTTTTTTGAATGCACGGCTTAGTTTCAGTGTGAGCGTGGGCACATGGCGGCGGTCGTGGTAAATGCCGTTCGCGATATATATGCTCAAATCAGCCAGTGGCAGTTTATTTTGGTTTGATGGCGTGGTGATTTGGGTTTATGGCAACTTTTGTCAAGAGAAGGAACAATTTCTAGCTGACTTTGAGAATATTGCAAACTCCAGGCTGCGTGCTGTGCTATGATGTTTGGCTCGCGCGTGTACTCAGGAGCCTGGACTACCGATCGGCAGCGTTGGCTGACATTGCTGAAAAAGTCAGGGCCCCTTTAAAGCAACAGATCGCCCCGTCTGGTAACAGACATGCAACACAAAAGCGCAACGTTGCCAACTTTCCCTGGCGCTCATTGTTGCCATAACGTTGGCAATGTTGTAGTGTTAAAGGGGTGGTGCCATCAAATTTTGAGGCTATAACAAGCCTGTTGTGGGTTTCCTCTGTATGCAAGGACACTCCACATGAAGGGTCGGACGCAGCAAACGTTTAGAATATATTTTAATTCACTTCCAAAGTGTACCTAAATGCTCATTCTCCCGATCGATGCCCATCGCTAGCGCATCAAAACTGACGTAGCTCTATGGGAAGGACAACGAAAGTTGTCTGTAGTGACGTGAGTGTCCTCGGGACCTCTGTTACCTCCAGAACGTACGTACCGGCAAAGCATCGGTTGCTACATCACTTGCCGAGTTTCGATCGCTTCCTGGCGAAGTGCTGCGCATCTTCGCGCGAGCCTTGTATGGTCACGTGACCAAGCCTACTACACTGCTACGTCACTGCCCAACTTGGTGCCCAGAAACCGAAACCGAAAGTTCTCCGCATAAATAAGGCGATATTAAATTACTTAGCGAGAATACGTGAATCTTGGTGCGTGTATCATGCTTCCTAGAGCTATAAGAAACGCTTGCAGCGAAGAACGCGCTAGCCACAAATTTGGTGGCACCACCCCTTTAACTCGACAAAAACAGAGGTCCGCAACAACAATGAAGCTGGGCAGTTCATCTTCAACCATATTTCACTATATGAAGCTGGACTGGTGTGTAAACTCTACTAATCAAATTCCGTCTGTGGCTTCAAAAAAACAAAAAAAAACTGATTCAGTGTTTAATATTTCTGGTTACTTGTTGGCTTGAAAGTCTGTATATAGTTCTGTACCCGTTGAGAACTATATATTTTACATAAACTATATACAAGCGCACGGAATTTATTATAATTTATTCAATTATTTGCAATTTATATGTGGCTTGAAGACCAAGAGAAATAGATAAAACTGTGCATATTGTCATTTCTATGGTTTAGCTTATTCAAAATGATATTATTTATTGTACAACAATAAAAAACTGCCCTCATAATATCGCTTCTGTTCTCCTTAGCGACAAATTTGGCGACAAGATTAAATGGCGTGGCTACTTTGGCTACTTCTAGCTGGAATTCCGGACTCCTTTTCAAATACACCCAACGGCAACCCTGGTTGTGACGAATTCTAGACACGCCGAATTCACTGTACGACGCAATTGATATTCATATCCTGCAGAGCGCCGTTGTCATAGTGCGATGCTCTATTGCCGTGTTTTCATGTCTGTCCATTCCCCCCACTGAGTCCAAGCTGAAGCCTCGAGTTTATTGACATCCACGAAATTAGAATAGGTGAGATATAAGTGGTTTCGCTCTAAAAAATAAAAATAAAAAAAAAATACAGGCCACACGGTGTAGTCGAGTAGGTGTTTATTTGAATTTGCAGCGCATGATCACAGTAAATGCATACAAAGGCATATGCATGAAATGGCCACAAGGTTAGGGTGCCACAGCGGCACCCTCTACACATGATCGATAGAAAAAAAAAGCAAAACGAGCAGAAAATGTGCATATACGAGTAAGACAATAAATAAAAAAAGAAGTTTACACTAGCCCTGTAAAGCTCAAGAAACAGTGAAGCCGGCCGATCTTAAGATTAACGTGGCCTTCTTGGCTGATGCTAGGTCTTTCCTTGGCGTAGAGAGAGTAGAGTCGAACCACAGCGTGTCACAGACCACGCAAGAATGTCCAAACTCTAGCGCCAGAAACTAAAGTGCAAACCTGGCTGTGGCACCCCGATAGAAGCGCGGACCTTTCGTCGCTCTTACTCGGCCCGCGCCACGCCGGGCAAACTCGGCGAAGCGGCTGCTCGAACGGTCTCCGTCTGTGGGCGTAGCTTGGCGGTGGCTGCTCCTCGGCGCATGCGCGGCTGGGCGAGGTTAAACCCAGGTGGTGCGCAGCTGTGGCTTGGTTATTGATACGCAACGGCGTGGAAGGTTTTTTGCGAACGCCCGACGTTTTACCTCGAGCTTTAAGTGGTTCGCTCTTAAAAACTGAAGCAGCAACAATAATAGTTTCATAAGTTCACAACAGAGAGAGAAAATACGCGATATAAATGAGTAAACCGTGGTTAAAGGATTGGTGGCAGGAAAGAACAAAAATGAAGCTGCGTTAAAAATACTCTACCGCAAGACACCCGAAAGGTGAGCTATGACATATTTTTTATGAGACACATGATAAATTCACATATGCGAACATTACGAAACTACTTGGTGGCTCACAGGCCACCGCGCCGCTACAAATGGGGAAGCTCGCGGCATCCATCCATCACCTAATTTTCGGTGGTAATGAGGGTAAAGAGCCTGTTGATATATATATATATATATATATATATATATATATATATATATATATATATATACACAGCTTCTAAAGGATCTACACAGTCGCATGCGAAAAGAACACGCTGAGCGTCAATCCGCGGCCACTCGATCCTCCATCCCCGGCAGTCCTCAGCAAAAGATGGTGACCCCATGCGCGCTATGCCGACGTGCGTTGCAAATTCCAGTCCGCTGCATGCGCACGAAATCGACAACTTATCTTGACATCGGGGCGAAGGCTACGGAGGCCGGGATTCCGCACATTCGTGTTGCTCCGCAAGCATAGGTCGGCAAAACATGTGGACTCAGACTCACTCACGAAATATGTTTTGCCCTTGGGACTCACTCGGACTCAGATTCACTAAAACTTTTCCCAGTCGGACTCACTCGGACTCAGACTCACGAAAATTTTTCCCAGCCGGATTCACTCAGACTCACGGCTCCATCTGAGTCTGAGTGAGCCGACTGATGAGTCCATTAACGTACAATTGGCTTCTTCGAACTTGGTGTAAATGCTCTAACACAAATATCTCGCGTAATCGGTGCTGTACTTGGCACCTTTTCATCTCGTACCTTATCAGGGGTTGCAATCCAGTAAGGACTTTTTTTTTTAAAGAGATAACTCACATGAAATATTTTGATCAAAAAACTTCCCCATCTCCCGCTAAAGGGAACGGTTATGTGTGGATGCGAAGCAGCGGGGAGATAATTAGCTTGAGCGGGAGGAACGTCGCCCCTCTCGTTTCACGGCAGCAGTCCGGGCGCTCATCGCGGCGCTGCACAGGAGAGAGAATGAGGCGCGCGCGCTCCGTCATTTTCATACCGCGGAACTACCGTGGCGCCCCCCAGCGGAGTATCAAGCTGTCGCACCGCCTGTCGTGCGCGCCGCTCCGTAGAGGATTCCTAGAGGAGAGAACGGGGGCGACCGTAGGAGAGGAATGAGAGGGGGAGGGGACGTGCATGCGCTGTGGGGGTGTGGGACGCGGGAAGGAGGGACGGACTAAGCCCCCCTCCAAACACATGCTAGCAAGATCAAAGAATGGGGTCAACCTGGGCGACAGACACCACCTGCCTAGCCATTGCTAAGCAGCCTCTCTGTGCTCTCGGCCATGACTCTGATGACTGTGGTAGTGGTTGACGGCCTTCATATTACTACAGTGTTCTGGTTCGAATAATGGGTGCTTCCCTACTTCATGAAAGTGGCCGGACGCGGGACGCCGGACGAGGGACGCGGGAGGGACGGGGGGACGGACATAGCCCCGAGCATAAGATGTTTCGCATCTAAAATTCCCGGGAAAGAGTTTTCGGGGGGCGGGGGGTAAGGGAAGTCACGGCACCCCCCCCCCCCTCCTCCGTAACTCACGCCTCTGATCAAAAAATATTGAGCTGGCGTATGAACGCTGGTGCTTTGAAGTATGCGTGAGTCGGCGTGAGTATAAACGTGAACCTAGGTAAGCCTGATAGTAAAGCTAAGTTGTTGTGTAAGAATTATAGATAGGCAGAAAAGTGTAGAGCTCACTCAGGCTCACTCAAGAAATACATGTTGAGCTTAGGGCTCACTGGGACTCAGACTCACCAAAATTTTCCTCAACCGGACTCACTCGGACTCAAACTCGCCAAAATATTACTCACCCGGACTCACTCAACTCACGGCTCGATCTGAGTCTGAAGTAGTCGACTCATGAGTGAGTTTGCCGATCTATGTCCGCAAGTAGTACCGCAGCTTGCGGCTGATTTCGGTTTTGCTCCCTCGCATCGTTAACACGTCTAGAAAATTATATAGACGAAATATGTGAATGGGAGAAACATGATTGTTCAGTGTACATTTTAGAGTCATATTACGAGTATATTTTTCTTAGAGAACACAAAGGGGCCCTGCAACGATTTTTTAAGTAGCCATGAAATGGATTCACTAAAGGAGCTTATTGCCTCACGAATTCACCGCCGCAAAAATTTTTAGAATCCGTTCAGTACGAGCGGAGTTACAAAATTTGTCGCACGCTGCAATTGCATTCTCTCTTTTTTCGTCCCGATGAAAGCGTTGGAAGCTAAGCAGGGAGGGAGGGCACGGGCAAGGAAAATACATCACGTGCACCTCGTGACCTCGAGCACTTTTTCTGTATATTTTTATTCTTCGAATACGTGGTTTTTCAGTGCGATCGCGCGCGCACGCGCGGACAAGTCGCGGCCTTCCGTGGCGGCCCCAGTAACGACTGAGTGCGCCATGTTCAAATCAGCCAATGACTGATACAATGGCTGTGACGAGTGATTTTTGAGCTTGTAGCGTCATTTGTCGAGAGAAGAGAAAGCAATTTTTAGCTGACTTTGAGAATTTATTGTGAATTCCAGGCCGCCTGCTGCGCTATAATATTTGGCTCGCGTGTTCTCGGGAGCATCGACTACCGATCGGCAGCGTGTTCTGACCATGCTCAAAAAGTGTTGCAGGGCCGCTTTAAGGGGAGATGCGAGTCGAAAAACGCGTTTTTTTTTCAAAAATTACATATTTTCGTTTTTATTTGCTTTCACAAGTTTAGTTTCTCTACTTTCACGACAAAAAAAACTGAAGATTGTAATTAAACTCGAAGTAGGTCAAAATCGCATTTAAAGGAGCACAAGGTGGCTACTAAAAATCTAAGCAGTCTTGATTGTCTGGAGTCCCCTGGAAATTGTCACCTGGCTGCTTGCCATTGTATTTCGCATGAGGGGTTCACTAAAGTCACATGCTCAAAATAACCGTGATTTGTAAGCTCTCATGATGGAATAAATCATCTTAAATGACAAATATCTTCCGCATAGATGAGATTTCACTTATACCTTTAAAATGCGTTTTAAATGCGAAGCATTTCTTAGCGAACTTCGGCGACTTTGAGCGTATCTATCTATCTATCTATCTATCTATCTATCTATCTATCTATCTATCTATCTATCTATCTATCTATCTATCTATCTATCTATCTATCTATCTATCTATCTATCTATCTATCTATCTATCTATCTATCTATCTATCTATCTATCTATCTATCTATCTATCTATCTAGCCGCCTACGACTTTGTGCTCTCCTGGCCTTATCGTTAATGGGATTTATACCAAATTTGGTATTGCATAACATGACTGTATGAAGAACATAAATGGCTGGTCATATCATGAAAATCATGACTAACTTGTCATGAAAAGCATGATTTACATGCCACGCTCATGGCGCGCTCGCGGCCGTTTCGTTAGCTTGACATACACCAAATTTGGGATTGAGTGACATGACTGAATGAGGAACATAAATGACAAGTGGTAATATGAAAATTATGACTTCATGAGCGACATGACTTGCATGCCACGCTCATGGCGTGCTCGCGGCCGTTTCGTTAGCTTGAGATACACCAAATTTGGTATTGAGTGGCATGACTGTATGACGAACATAAATGACAAGTGGTAATATGGAAATCATGACATGTCATGAGCGACATGACTTGCATTCCACGCTCATGGCGCGCTCGCGGCCGTTTCGTTAGCTTGATATACGCCAAATTTGGTATTGAGTGACATGACTGTATAACGAACATAAGTGGCAGGTGGTAATATGGAAATCACGACTTGTCATGTGCGACATGACTTGCATGCCACGCTCATGGCGCGCTCGCGGCCGTTTCGTTAGCTTGATATATACACCAAATTTGGTATATCGCGACGTGACTGTATGACGAACATAAATGACAAGCAGTAATATGGAAATCATGACATGTCATGAGCGACATGACTTGCATTCCACGCTCATGGCGCGCTCGCGGCCGTTTGGTTAGCTTGACATACACCAAATTTGGTATTGAGTGACGTGACTGTATGACGAACATGAATGACAAGTGGTAATATGGAAATCATGACTTGTCATGTGCGACATGACTTGCATGCCACGCTCATGGCGCGCTCGCGGCCGGTTCGTTAGCTTGAGATACACCAAATTTGGTATTGAGTGACGTGACTGTATGACGAACATGAATGACAAGTGGTAATATGGAAATCATGACTTGTCATGTGCGTCATGACTTGCATGCCACGCTCATGGCGTGCTCGCGGCCGTTTCGTTAGCTTGATATACATCAAATTTGGTATTGAGTGACATGACTGTATAACGAACATAAGTGGCAGGTGGTAACATGAAAATCTTGGCATGCATGTCATCTACAATGCCATTTACATGCCACGCTCATGGTGCGCTTGCGTCCAGTTCGCTAGCTTGACATACACCAAAATTGGTATATCGCGATATGACTGTATGACGAACACAAATGACAGGTCGTAACATGTAAAACATGACATGCAAATTATGTAAAGCATGATTTGCTCCTTCCTGGCTGCTTCGCATTACATCGATTCCCACAGTGCGTGGGAATCTGCCGGCTTTTTTCTCATGATACAATTCTGGGCAACTTCATGAGTTTTTACATCATGTTTTTGGTACTTCTGATAGCCAGATCGGGATGAAATTTTGCCCATATATTTCTTAACATGTTCAAAATGCAAGTATCTATTTTAAAACTTGATATCACCTAATATAATTATTAAGAACCTAAAATAATCATTTAGTGTGGTCTGAGCATTCTAAGGCTTCTCACATTACAATTTTTCTTGTCCATTAAAATGTCTGATACGCGCTTTTTTTGATAGTTATTTGCATTCTACAGATAATGTGGAGCAATATGAGCCAATAATGGCTCAGAACGATAAACATTTACTGGCAAAAGAAGAGTCTACAAAAAGAACCTATATTTTACACATTGTCGTGGCACAAAACGAAAACTGTACAACTTACTATAAAACTAATTACATATTTGAAATCAGCATAAAATCCTATATATACAGCAAAAGTTTCACTGCCTTAGCCTACAGATTAACGCAACCTTTTTTTCCGAATCGCATCTACCCCTTAACAGCGCGTTTGCGGCCGCACACTGGTCCATTACGTCTTGGAGGCCATTTTTACTTTGGAAAATGGGCATGCTGAAAAGGTGGTCCTGTCTGAGAAATCGGAAAAAAAGGGAAAGCATTCTTGCAATATGAACAATAACTGTATTTTACCTACGTCTTGCCGCCACTGTTTGAGTCTCATAATAAATAAAGCAGCACTTATTTCAGCAAGGCAGATGAGAAAATTATCAGTAAACTTAAGTATTTTTTTTGACATGGTGGCAGGCATGCGTTTCTGTTTTGTAGCTTGCACAGTGGTGTGAAGCAAAGTGAGGGCCCACTTTCTCCAAACAAAGGGGAAAAAAATAAAAGCACCGGTTCGTCCCTCGCCCGTTCGTCAAATGCGTGCCCCTCCTCTTGCTGACCAAGTCTTGCTACCCCGCAGGTCTACACGTGACGCGTGAAATTGACTGTGTCGCTGCGCGCCGTCTGCACGGTTCAGTTGTGCCGCTTACGTCGTAATTCGACAGCTTTCTGGCGCTTAAGTTTTTTTTTTTCAAGTTTTGCGAATCTTGTCGAGCTGGTTTTCGGTCTGCGAATGCGCTCAATCTGCAGGGCGATATCATTCTGGTGGTCCTGTAATTCTTTTTATGTGCGTTTAGTGAGCTCACAGCGGTAGAATGAACTCCGCGAGCGATTTCATTGCTTTTTCCTTTCGCTTGCTCCGGCATTACTCCTGGAGAACAAGCAAAAGCATATGTCAGCCGATCTGTGCATGCATATACCGCCATTTGCGAACGCGCTGCTCGACTGTCACCTGGGTTAGCAAAACTGGGCAGTAAAACAGGTAACGGTGCGTAAAATGTTTGCCCGCCGGCAGTTTGAAGTGCCCGTAAACGGGACAGGCGTTTACAGGTTCGCGTTTACGGTTTACGGTACGTAACACTTATAAGGGAGCGTTCCGGGATGGAGCACGACGCAAAGGAATTCCCAGACAACACAAATGCGGCATGTCCATGGGACGTCATCACCAGGACGTTCGTACATCCCAAGAATGTCCTGCACAACTACTAAAATATTCCTGATGAGATTCATTTGTCCGCCCGAAGCAGATAGTGAGAATGTCCCAGGTATCTAGAATGAGGATCATTTTGGGATGACATCAGGATGTGTTCCACACAAAAATCAGCCTGGTCAATCGTACACAACACTGCTCTGCTGAAAGGCAATGAAGAAAGGAATAATCTTTGAACACGGAATGTCGCTGAAGGCAACGTTTCGGCAAATGGACTTGTCTTGGTCATCTGCCAGCTGTCTTGACAAAGACAAGTCCACCTCTCGAAACGTTGGCTACAGCGGCAGCCTCTGTTCGAACATTTCATCTTTTCAAGCATTCACCTTCCCGTGAACTTACGCCTGAAAGTCAATGCTACACGTACAACTTGACATTAGAAAACTGTTGATGTTGGCCTCTTCAGAATAATTTTCGAACAAGTGTGTGGTGTTATTCGTGCACACCATGAATAAAAGAAAATGTTTGTTGTGCACTATAACGCCCAAATGGTAAAATGTTTCTATTTGCTTTATTGCAACATTTGCAAGTACGAAAGTATCACAGTGGTTTGCTGACTAGAACTTCGAGGGAATAAAATAGGCTAAAAAGAAGGCACAAAACCGCCAACAAACACATGATTACGATAGGTTATGCAGACAAGGGCAAATAAGATGAACGGACGAATGCCAAAATATATAATTATAAGCGAACATGTGGCTGGCTAAACATCTTGTGCAAACAATCTCACTTTAATGAGGAATGCACAGACAGGATACCAGCAAATCACTTTTGGTTGCAGATGTCTGATTTGAACTTTATAAAGAAAGTACTTTTATTAATGGCTAATGAACATCAGTTAACAAAATAACTCACAGGGTCTCTTATGCATTCGCTTAAGATGTGTCAAAGGCGAAATGGAATGGAATAACTTTAATAATGTCCTGCAAAAAGGAGCGCACGAGCGCGCTTAGGGCTCCCACGTTGGGACTGAAAGGCCTAGCCTAACAGGACTGACGTTGGGACTGAAGGGCCTAGCCCTTAAGCATCGCAGCTTACAGGCGAAAACGATCTTTTCTTTTTTCATAGTCAGAGTATATATCCATTAAAGGCTGACGAGCGCTCTACCACTTGACCACTGCTATTTTACATTATACTGAACGTCACGACGACGGCGAACTACGCCTGGAGTATCGTTGTACACTTGAACATATGCCTAGCCTTGCATCGACCCTTGCGCATACCATGGCACGTGTGTCACGCTGGGAGCAGCCATCTTATTTTAAAAGCAACGAAAATGTGTATGTCTGCAGAAGAGTTGCCAGATGCCACCACGATAACAAGCAAATGATCATCCTAAAAAAAAAAAATAAAGCAACGAGTAATCTGTGAAGAAGTCCCGAAGAAGTCGTAGTTTAATAACTTTTCTCATTCTTAAAATACAATTTAAAAGTCACACCAATTCGAAGGTAACGCAAGAAAATTAACCTCAAAGCCACACTGAGCAAAGTATCGAACAACACGTCAAGATGACCGCGACTGGCAAGGCTTGAAAGCAAAGATAAATGGTTACGAACAGTTTCGTACCTTGCGACGGGCGGTCCCACAGTTAGTGCAAGCTATATGCATAGGCGAGCGCAGGGTACCCCTTCACGGAGGGGGGGGGGGGTGGTGCAAAGGCTTGTCGCAGCGCCCCCCCTTCCCTATTAAGTCAATGTATGGGGCAGACTTCGCCCCCCCCCCCCTTCCTAGGTGACTAGGGGGGGCGGCCGCACCCTCTGCCCCCCTCTCGTGCGCACGCCTATAGCTATATGAGGTGGGTACCATTGCGCCACCTGCTTACCCGACGACACACGCGCTATTAGTGAGCCTGGCGAGCAATAAAATAACTATATTCGTAGGAAAAACGCGACCTAAGTCAAGCTACAGGACAAATCTACACGGCGGAAAAAGAAGCTCAAGTTTGCTTATTATAAGCCCAACTGGCGACTTAGGTCTGCCGTGAGTAAACATAGCAAGCGTCAGATTCGGGAAGGATGCATTGGTACCCATTCGCACCGCCTGAAAGTACAGTAAAGCGTCCGTTCATCACTTCTTCCTCTCTCAATTATCATACTTCATCACTCTTTTTCCTTCCTTTCCTTTCTCCTTCGAGGAGAGTAGCATGAGAGGACAAGATTAGTTCAAGTTCACGTTCTTGTGGTAAGATCTATTTTCCACAATGGGAATTTTCCAGGAGGGTTAATCTGCGCATGCGCGGCGGCTGCAATGAGATGCGCGCCATGTTTTCTGGGGAATCTCAGCGCTGGCGATAGGGTGGTTAGGATTCGCGTGCTGCAGGAGCGAACCGAGTGACAGTTGGTGTCGCATGCTTGTTAATTATCCCGAAAAATCTCCGAATTCAGGCCCCCGAAATCGCCTACCGGCGCGCGGCAGACAAATGTGGAGGCCACGGAACTCCAGTTTCGATTTCAGCGATTTCCGCTGGAGGCGCTGTTCCTCGGGAATGGTACAGTGAGGTCGTCCAATGGCATGCGCTGAAAGGATAAGCGGCTGCGCGTGCTGAGGACGACGAAGAAGAAGAATCCTACCTTCGGGCTAGTACGCAGAAATATAGCTCACGCCTGGAATCTTTCATTCTGGCAAGGTCGAGGCTTCCCGAATCCCACAACCAGTGTATTTCTGAACTAGAGGATGGACTTATTGTTTCCCCAGAAACTGGCCGGCGCCGATCTTCGAACAAGCGAGTCCTTCGACTGCGCAGAAGCCTTCGGCCACGGGCCTTACCAGAAGAGGATGCTGCTTCTTATTCTCCTCGGAATGTTCTCGGTTAATTGCCAAACCCTGGTGGTGTCCCTTATCACCGGCGACGTCGACCACTGGTGCAAGCAACCCGATGGCTTCAACATCTCTGTAGCCGATTGGAAGAATATCGCCATACCGATGGAGTCCGACGGAACGTTTCAGCCACTGCCGCGTCTACGAACGCTGCAGGCTACCCGCTGAACTCGGGAGTGCTGTCTATCGGAAGGACGGCTCCGAAGCAGCCGGTAGGTGGTACAATCAGTGCGTACTTAACGAGCCCCACAACACCACCGACACGGGCGACGTGCCCTGCGATGAGTGGGACTACGACGTCAACACTGCCAAGACCAGCGCTGTGAGCACTTGGAGCATGGTGTGCGACCGACGAGTTCTGCCAGCTGCCGTGGTAGCCATACAGAACACTGGCGCCGTCATTGCCCTCATCACTTGCGGAGCCTTCGCAGATTACATCGGCCGAGAAACCATGACGTTGGGGACGACCATAGCGGTGGTGGCATTCACGGTGTGTACCTTCTTAGCGGTGGGATACGTGCAATACGCCGTGGCCCGCTTTCTTGCCGGGGGGCAGCATCGCCGTGCAGGTCGTTTTCGCCATCATCATACCGTTCGAGTCCTATGACGCACGCACACAGGCCGCAGCAAGTCCTCTTCCTGGCCGTTCTGGGCCTGGAGTTGTGCGAGATGTGGTTTGTCACCATCAGACCCCTGGTCATCGACTGGCGCCTCAAACAAGTCGTCTTCCTCGCACCGACGGCCCTGCTGCTGCCCGTATTATCTACAGCCAGCGAGTCTCCACGCTGGCTGGTCGCGAAAGGACGCCTTGACGAGGCCGAGGCGGTCATGATGGAGGCGGCCAGAATCAACAACTTCCCGCTTGCGGTCACGGGTTGTCTCGTGGAAAAGCTTAAGGAGCAGATGAACAGCAGAGCCCGTCGCGATGGCGTCGACCAAGAAGACTTGATCGACGCTCGCTCCCTGCGGCGTCGAGCGTTGGCCATGTTCGCCGTCTGCTTCTCCATATGCTTCGTTTTCTACGTGGACGCGTTTTCAGCGGCCCAGTATAACGACTACACCATCCAGTGCCTCGTGGTTGTCGTCACCCTGACGACGTACGCAGTTATGCACTTCCTGATCAAGGGCGTCGCGCTCGTTAGGGTACTTAGCGCTTGCTTCGTGCTGGCGGGTAGCATCCAGTGCACGCTGAGTGTCGCCGTGGGCTCCGGATCCGGCACCGTTGCGAAAGCGTTGCTCATACTGTCCAAGGCAGTGTCGAACGTGGTTCTGGTCCACTGTTTCACGTACGTCCTGGAGCTGTTTCCATCGGCGGTGCGGGCCGGCGTCGCCTGCTGGGCGTTCGGCTGCGGACGCGTAGCGGCCATGTGCGCGGCGACCACGCTCGTCCTGAGGCCGGTGGGACACGAGGACATTGTCTTCGCCATGACAGGAGTGGTGCTGTTCGCCTGCCTGCTCATTGTCCAGACCCTGCCACGTACGACGGTTGTGGAGGAAGCCAGGAACGTGGCCAAGCGCGCTTCGGAATCGAGCCGGTTGTCGATGGACCACATGAAACGAACGCTTGAGCAGCGTCCACTGAGCAAGAGGTTCAGGGCCCCCCAGCTTGGAGAGCTTCAAGTTATCCAGCAAAAAGAGCCGAAAGAGCAGCAGTAGTCCTAGGCAGTTCTAAGGCATCACGCAGGTCTCATACCGAATCGGGACAGCAGTGTCACCGGAAGCCTAGAGTACCACATTGACTTTGTTTGGTCTCATGTTCACGAATCGTATTGCGTATTTATCTTTTGCGTTAGCTGTGGTACAACCATTTTTCTATAGCAGTAGAATTAAAAATCATCTAGGAAGCAGCAGTGCTTGTTTTGGTGTATGAATAGACGGCAGCATTATGTAGTCGACCATGATATAATTGCGTCGTCGATTTTAGGAGACCATTTTCACCGATGCAGTGTAACATTGCAGACGACGACTTGAAGTCACGCCTCCAGGAATCACTGTGGCTCTCTGATGTGTCGGCCCGTTCTGCCGAGTGGCACACTAGACACTGCATGCGCAACGCTCACTAGCTAACTGTCCCACATAAGCCCCTTTAACCTGTGCAGGCTCGGCTGCTGACCCGCAGGTCGCGGGTTCGATCCCGGCCGAGGCAGCCGCATTTCTATAAAGGCGAAATGGTAGAGGCCCGTGTACTGTGCGATGTCAGTGCACGTTAAAGAACACCAGATGGTCGAAATTTCCGGAGCCCTCCACTACGGCGTCTCATATCGTGGTTTTGTGACGTTAAACTCCAGATATTATAACATGTGCAGGATTTGCTCCAGTGCGTGGCCAAGGGCAGCTGCACTGACGCTCGGCGAGTCGTGGCCACATGCACGCGTGCCGCGCAATATCTTAGGGTCCAATACTAATATTTTAGTACGTATAACAACATATGCGCTCGAAAGGTACATCCTATGGGGATGTTCTGGCATAATAGCCGAGATGCAGCCTTACCGTTTCACCTCAACCCGTAGAATGCTTCTTGAGATGCCGACTGGTAGGCTGGGTTTACCATTTACTACTTCAAACCTGTTGTCGTTTGGAGCTTATCAGTATGGGGCAAGCCGCAGTGCTATTAAGACTCCGTTACACAAATTCGTTTAAGCAACCGGATGACTACGCTGCTAGTGCTACCGACCAGTGAACACAAATTATTTTTATTTCCAATGTTTTTTTTATAGCTTTTTGATTTCTTTCATCTCTCGTACTTTCTACTTAAATCAAGTTTCATTCTTCTGTCGTTTTTCTTTATGTTGCATAGCGTTTACACTTCCGTTTATAATCAACAGCGTGGCCAATCCCTCTCGTGGGTATGGGCCAGTTTCCAATAGGCAACAAACAAACAAACAAACAAACACCGAAACGCTGTCCAGCAAAAGGTGGAAGAAAATGACCAACCACATTGAAGGGCTCGCGACCACGCGACGGTGGTTAGCGTGCGCTGACTACAAAGAAGAAGCGTTCACTGCTGCCGGTCAGCAAAGGTTTGCTCTCTGAAATTTTTTGACGTATCGAACCCGACTAGCAGCACCTGAGACCCGGGTCATGGACCTTTTGTTTCTCACTCGGCTCGCCGGTGTCGATCTACGAACGAGCGAGTCGTTCGACTGCGAGGAATGCTTTGGCCATGGCCCTTTCCAGAAGAGGATGCTATTCCTCATTCTCCTGGGAGCGTTCACCACTCACTGCCAAACCCTCGTGGTGTCCCTCGTCACCGGCGACGTCGACCACTGGTGCAAGCCGCCCAGCGGCTTGAACATCTCTGCAGACGATTGGAAGCATATCGCCATACCGAAGGAGGCCGACGGACGTTTCAGCCGCTGCCGCGTCTACGAGCGCTGCAAGCCGCTCACTGAACACGGCACACTCGTAGACCGTGAGGACGTCGACGCTGCAGCGCCCTCGGCGGAATCGTTGTACAACCAATGCTTATCCGACCAAGTCCAGGACATCAACAGCACGAGTGACGTGCCTTGCGAAGCGTGGGACTACGGCGTTCGCACGGCTGATAGCAGTGCGGTGAGCTCTTGGAACATGGTGTGCGACCGACGGCTGATGCGGGTCGTCCTCGTAAGCATGCAGAGCTCCGGCAGCGTTGTTGGTCTCGTCGTGGTCGGAGTCTTCGCCGACTACATCGGTCGGAGAACGTTGCTCCTGGGCTCAGCCATCGCGCTGCTTGCCTGCACGGTATGGACTTTCGTGGCTACGGAATACGCGCATTACGTGATAGCTCGTTTTCTAGCCGGGGGGCAGCGTGGCCGTGGTCGGGGTTTTCACCTTCATCATCCCGTTCGAGTCGATGACGCACGCTCACAGGCCACAGCAGGTCCTCCTTATGGCCGTCCTAGGCTTGGCCCTGTGTGAGGTGTGGACCGTAGTCACCAATCCGGTCGTCATCGACTGGCGTCTGAAGCAGATCATCTTCCTCGCCCCGACGGCTCTGCTCCTTCCCGCGCTGTTCTTCGCGCGAGAGTCGCCCCGCTGGCTTGTCGCGAGAGGAAGGCTGGACGATGCCGAGGCGATTATGATGCGGGCGGCCACGATCAACAACTTTCCGCTTCCGGCGACGGCGTGTTTTGTGGAGAAGCTCAAGGAACACGTCCAAGAACCACGCGGGTTGTGAAAGCGCCGACAGAGGAGACCTGCTTGACGCTCGCTCCCTGCGGCGTCGAGCGCTGGCCATGTTCGTCGTCTGTTTTTCAATATCGTTCGTATTTTACGTCGACGCCGTGTCCGTGCTTCAATATAAAGAATTTTGGATCCCGGGCTTCACGGTCGTCATAACACTGTTGGCGTACGTAGCGATGCACTATCTCATCACCGGTGTCGCACTCGTCACCGTACTTAGCGCTTGCTTCGTGCTCGTCGGCTGCATACAGTGTGCGCTGAGTATCGCGGCCGCCGCCATGTTGGGCAAGATCACCGAGAGCTTGGTCGTGCTCTCTAAAGGCGTCTCGAACGTATTGGTTATCCACTGCTTGACCTACGTCATGGAGCTTTTTCCATCGGCACTTCGAGCCGGCGTCGGCTGCTGGTCGTTCGCTTGCGGTCGTGTCGCAGCCATTTGCGCCGTTCTGATCCTCGTTCTGGAGCCTGCCGGATACGAAGACGTTGTCTTCGCCATGACGGCACTGTTCCTTTTCGCGTCACTGTTCATGATCCGGGATCTGCCTAAAACGACGGTTGTTGAGGAAGCGAAAATCGTGGCACGAGACCCTACGGACTCTTCCAGGATGACCATGGATCACATGAAGCGGACGCTGGAGAGTAAGATGTTGCGCAGAAGATCCCGAGCCCCGAGCTTGGAAAGCGCCCGGTCATCCAAAAAGAGGAGATACAAAAGTACTGGCAGTTCTAAGGTGTGTGATCGGTCTCGTACCGGACAAGAGCCAGTGTGATTCCACCGGACGCTCTGTGTAGACACCGGCGGTGCTTTGTGTCGCGGCAGAGGCTGAGAAATTTGTGGTGGTGATGTTTCGTATAATCGTCAACATCGCTTTTTGAATGTTTGTTGGCACTAGGCCAATAATAAAAAAAATGACCTTTGCGCGTTATGGTTGGTATAAGTTGGAGCTTCGTTCTTTAAAGGCAGTTTGCACGAGGCCGATAATACAAAAAAAAAAAAAAAAACCCTCGCAGATCCCACGCATTGTGGGCATCCACTTTCATGCGACTCAGTCGGTGAGAAGCTACTTATGCTGGATATTTTAAGCCAGAAGTTACAGTGTGGATCGACGTCTTTGCGTAAATTGTGTAGTTGTGCGCATATCGAGAGTTTACCATGCAGGCACGAAGCGTATTCTACGGTGCCATGACGTGCTTATCACAGTCGTCGTGGGGCGTATCCCCACGGGGTCGAGGAGCGCTTGACTATCGCTTGCTGAGTCATAGGAGTAGGTATGCAATGCTTATTACGTTATGAAAATGGTTGGCCAACACTACAAGCACAATTGACGTTGCCCCTACGTGACGCCTGTATAGGCTATTAAGGCGAAAGCCTTTAATGGCTCATACTCGCGGCGTCCGACCATCCGTCCGTCCGTGCCTTGGAACGGTGCCAGCTGTGGCCTCTCCCTCTCACACTCTCTCAGCAATCACGTGGTGGCACAGCGGCTAATAGCAACAGTTGCGCCGCCACAGCTCCGGCCTCTCCCCCTTACACTCTCTCAGTAATCACGTGATGGCATAGCGGCAGCGTACGACCGTCCGTCCGTCCGTGCCCCCTCACCACCGGCAACACTTGCCGAAGCTTGTTGCTACGAAGGCCACCGGCTTTCGCCGAATACACTGGAATTTACGAAGTGACCTTCAATTTTTTTCTTTTTTTTGTGCAGCAGTTTCAACCACTGGTGTGGCTTTGTGGTAGGATACGTGACTGCCACGCAGAATGCCCGAGTTCGATACTGGCCAGAACATTGTAATTATTCTTTGCTGCCATCGAGTATTGCTGCGACACCGGCTCCTTAACGCTAACGAGTGAACATTGTTGTTGTTTCTGTGTTACTACACTGTGAATCAAGTGTGGCACATACCCGCATTCCATGTGCCGTAGTAGACGGGTATGTGCTACACGGGACTAACGGAAAGGGTTTCACGATGTACGCGACAGGTACGTTACGTTATTAATGTCATAACGTGTTTAATTGTGTTGCTCATACTCATTTCCTCGTGTGCTAATTTTGGTTTATAACTAAGTTAATGAGACGACCACGAGAGCGTCCAGACGTAGGCGGATCGATAGATAGATAGATAGATAGATAGATAGATAGATAGATAGATAGATAGATAGATAGATAGATAGATAGATAGATAGAAACGGTCAAAGTCTATTTGGTCAGATAAGAAATGCCTCGCATTCAAAAACATTTTTAAATGCGAATGCATTTCTTAGTCGGGCTATGTCAGGCGGCGTTGTCCGGCGTTGTCCGGCGTTGTCCGCGGGGAGGAGGATAGGTTGAGGAGGTGTCTGCGCGCCGGCAGGTGTTTTCTCTCCGCTCTCACTCTCTCTCCCATAGCAACAGCTGCGGGCGCGCGCGCTTATCCTCGCCCCTAGCAAAGTGGAGAGGAGGAGCGCGCTCTGGCGCGTGAGGGCGCTCGCATCGCGGGAGCTCAGCGGAGCTACCACGATAAAAAAAAAAAAACAGGCGCTGCGCCGTGCTCCCGACCGGGCTCCAGAAATTAGGCGCCTTTTCCTTCTTCGAACCACAACCACCATATATAAATGGAGTGAAGCGCGCGCGAAATGCATTCGCATTTCCTCACGATTCCCTTCGGGGAGGTGGGGGGCATTTTTTTTGGTTCACAGTGCCCACTGTCGTTGTCCTGTCCAGGGAGGAGAACTGGGGGGGGGGGGGGGTCAAATTCCTCCAAAAATTTTCAGTTTTCATGAATACACACATACATACAAACTCGTTTTAAACTTTCGTGGGGCAACTGATACAAGTACACTTGCAAGGTACGCACTACGCCACAAATTGTCATAATTTTTGTGAAGTAGGGAAGCACCCACTGTCGTCATTCTGCGGAGAAGCAAGGTATCCGCTACACATCTGTAAAGCATTATGTGCACTTTGCTGGTGCTGCGGTGGATGACAATGAATAATTATGGCTGAGCCCTTTGTAATAGCTTGCAAGCGTTAAACGACCCCACTCGTTACGCAATCCGCTTTGTATGAGGCCTGGTTGTTATTTCATACTTTTGCCACGCTATATTACATAAGTTATTGGACAAAACAGCGCGCAAACGGACGGGACGAAGATAGGCATAGGCGTGCGCAGGGTTCCCCTTCAGGGGGGGGGGGGGGGGGGCGAAGGTACATCGCAGCACCCCCCTCCATATTATGTCAATATAAGAGGCTGACTTTGCTCTCCCCCCCTCTCGCCCCCCCCCCCCTCGTGCGCATGCCTATAAAGATAGGCAACACAACACAAGCGCTTGTGTTGTGTTGCCTATTTTCGTCTTGTCCGTTTGCGCGCTGTCTTTCTTTTCCTACAATGTTTCACCAACTAGCCCAACTTTCAGTCCTTACATATGTCATCATGTCATCATACATAGGTCATCATAATTCCTTGCCCGACATGACACCTGTATAGGGTCTTCTCTCCGAGAGGTTTCAAACACCGGCGTGGCTCTGCGGTTGAATACTCGACTGCCACGCAATGTGACCGGCTTAAAATCCTATATATATATATATATATATATATATATATATATATATATATATATATATATATTGTCATTTCGCGCGATAGCAGTTGCGGACACTGGCGGCGGCGGTGGCGGTGGTCGATTTAAGTAGCATTCATGCATTTGAAGTATTGACAAATTTTTTTGTTTCTTGACAGAAATTTACAAGAAGGTGAGCAATAATAGTATACGACAGGATAACGGCAGACCTGTGTGGAGAAATATACTAAGATCTCTGACCCTTCCCGTACTTGTAGCTCGCAGAATCTAAAGCTTTTAACATTCAAACTGGAAAATACAGATACCGTTACCATTTCTGTCGTTCTAGTGCAAGGCTGTAGACAGCTGCGGCTTCGGATGAATTAAAAAAAAATTAATTGAGGAGGGGGGGGGGGTTACCTGCTCAATCAACGATATGAAACCTGCCGTTGCTTAGCGGGTAACGTGTAGGACAACCATGCCCAACGATGTCAGTTCGAATCCGGGACTCTGTGACCACACACAGATGGCGTGAATTACAAGAAAAGACATGTACAAAGGTGCATGTAAATAAACTACAGGTGGTTAAAAATTAATCTGCAGTTGCGCGCTACAGATTTCACCATAATGACATCGTATGGAAGATAAGAAATTGTTAATGCCACAACATGATTATGAGGGACACCGTAATGTGAGTCTCCCAATTAATTAGGACGAGCTGGGGATCTATTAGGTGCACTTAAATCCAACTACACGGATAGCTGCATTTTGCCCCTGTAGAAAGGCGGCCGTCGCAACCAGGAATCGAAGCCGCGTCCGTGGCAAACCACGGACGAAGAACATACAGGACACTAAGGTGCGCTAGTTGGTTCATGAGCATAGGCGTGTGCAGGGTTCCCCTTCAGGGGGGGGCGAAGGTTCGTCGCAGCCCCCCCCCCCCTTCCTATTATGTATATGTATGGGGCTGACTTTGCGCCCCCCCCCCCCTCCCTAGTCGCAGCGCCCCCCCCTCCCTATTATCTCAATGTGTGGGGCTGACATTGCGCCCCCCCCCCCCCCCCCTATGAGGTGACTAGTGGGGGGAGGCCGCCCCCCTCTGCCCCCCACCGTGCGCACGCCTATGTTCATGAGCATTGTGGCAAAGCAGCGCAAATCACGGGACGAAGAACGTACAGGACACAGCGCTGTGTCCTGTGTGTTCTTCGTTCCGTGGTTTGCGCTGTTTTGCCACAATGTTCATGAACCAACTAGCCCACCTTAGAACCCTTGTCGTTAGCACCTGTGCTGAACAAACACATGGTGAGCCGAGAGCCTTCGTTATCGTCCTGTTCCGGAATGCCACACGAGCGGAATGCCTGACGTCTATATGTGTTATTCTGAACGTTCCCTACGTAGACGCTGGATGGCCATTGGAAATCGTGCTCGTTGCGACTGCAGTCGAACATTGGGGAAGCCAAAAAAAAAAGTTCCAAGTGACTAAGGTTGCACAGAGTGCATAATTCTTTGTTTAGATTGTAAGGCCATGTCCATGTTGGACGGGTCGAGGTCCCGGACAAGGGGACAGTGGGAGACTCGAAGACAAGGGGACAGTGGCTCTCGAAGACCAACAATGGGCTGTCCAGCAGACTGAAGACGCCTCTGGGACCCAAGGGCTCCTAGCTGGCGCCTAGGCATGGTTTGGCTGTTTTCGTTTGGCTGTCTTTCTGAAGGAGAGGAACGCATCACTTCAGCCACGCAGAACACGATTCCTTAGAGTTTGGTTTATGTTTAAGCAATAATTTAATGCCCTGGCAACACTCTAGCACGTCACTTGGGCGTGCCACCTCACAACCAACCAATCTCACGCCCAGCCGCACAACATTGGGAAGCCTTCCTGTCTAGTCAACTCCCGGGACCAGCTCTATATAGTCGCCAGAGCGTGGGGTCCTGGAGTGAGGACTTTCACCGATTGCCCAAGGTCCATATAACGCGACTTCTTTTGATAATAATAAATGTTTGCACTCACTCACTTTTCTCACAATTCGCGGCCAGGGGCTTTCCAAAAGCACTTAAGCGATTGCCGCTATGACGTGCCTTGACTCGCTTATCACGTCGTTATTCTTACCATACAATGTGTCACTATTGTTCCAATTACAACATTGGATTCAGGCTGTCCATTCATGAAACTTATGCGGCTAAGAATGTTTGCGCGCTTGTCCAACATCCCCAACGAATCAGAGACTCAAGATGCGAATCAAGGGGGAAAAAAATCAGTTTTGCCGCAAGGGCGAAGCAATGAATGCGATAGAAAGAAACTGGAATGTCACACGAAGAACGACAAGCAGCTCAATACTTGTAGCACGCCGCTGAAGCACAAAGAAGGATGCTCGACAAGAACGCACAGGTATACACAGGACAAGCGTGAACTAACAACCGTCACACTTGTTACGTCTTTGTGTTTTATCAAAGCGCTGCAAGTGTCGACAATGCAGAACGCGACGCTCTTAGATATTTCTTTTTATTTTAAAGTGTGGCGCGTGGAGTGAACGCTCTGCGTCTCCTGCCACGTGGTGGCGTCTGACCTATGGTGTTCGTGGCGTTATTATTATTTTTTTCTATATCACGAGTGGGTACAGAGAGGGGGGCCACTTTTTCGTGCGCGTCTCAAGGGCGGTTTTCAAATTGAAAGAAAATGTAGGAGCGTTGCGTGATAGAAAACATGCTCAAGCTCCTCCGAGACCTGCGTACCGCCAGCAGTAAATGGTGTATATAAATAGCTTGCCGTTATTACACCGGCGCAAGCATGGCACGCGGTATAGTTGTCTAAGGCGGCGCGCTGCGGAGCGAGAGGTCGCTTGTTGGGATCCCCGGTCGGTGCTTCGGAATTTTTTTTCTTGTGATTTATTTTTCTTTGTGCGCCTTTTTTATATATATACATACATATACATATCCAGGATATGACGGTGACGGCAAAAATCTGCCGAGAGTGTCCATATAATTTCTATCGCAATAAAAGCTACTCAATTACTTCAATGAGTAAGTGCGCCACCAAATTTGTGGCTAGCGCGTTCTTCGCTGCAAGCGTTTCTTATAGCTCCAGGAAGCATGATACACGCACCAAGATTCACGTATTCTCGCTAAGTAATTTAATATCGCCTTATTTATGTGGAGACCTTTCGGTTTCGGTTTCTGGGCACCAAGTTGGGCAGTGACGTAGCAGTGTAGTAGGCTTGGTCACGTGACCATACAAGGCTCGCGCGAAGATGCGCAGCACTTCGCCAGGAAGCGATCGAAACTCGGCAAGTGATGTAGCAACCGATGCTTTGCCGGTGCGTACGTTCTGGAGGTAACAGAGATCCCGAGGACACTCACGTCACTACAGATATGGTGTGACGTCACTACAACTTTCTTTGTCCTTCCCATAGAGCTACGTCAGTTTTGATGCGCTAGCGATGGTCATCGATCGGGATAATGAGCATTTAGGTACACTTTGGAAGTGAATTAAAATATATTCTAAACGTTTGCTGCTTCCGACCCTTCATGTGGAGTGTCCTTGCATACAGAGGAAACCCACAACAGGCTTGTTATAGCCTCAAAATTTGATGGCACCACCCCTTTAACTGTTTACATTTTACGATTTATTGACAGATCTCGTTGTGAACATGGGATCATAATGTTGATGATATATCCTCTTCCTGATGGCGTTGACGCAAAAAGGGGGGATGGGCCAAGAACCGCGAGGCAGTATATTTAAGATAACAACCTGGGAAGCTAAAGAAAAGTGGAAGTTTAGATTGAAAATTAAGAATCTAATAAATGAAAGTGGTAAATGAGCAATTGGTCAGACTGTAAGATATAACTTTTAACGGAGAAGATAACACGTGGTGATAAATTGGATATGCATAATGACACGCACCCAAACGGCACGCGACCAGGCAGCCTTCGAGAGCGTGCGCTGACAACAAAGAAGAAGCTTTCCCTGGTCAGCATACTGGTCAGCATAGATTGTGCTCTTGTGTGAAATCTTTGGACGTATTGAACCCGACGAGTGTTAGCCGAGACCCAGATCATGGACCTCTTGTTTCTCAATCGGCTTGCCGGCTGTCGACCCACGACCGAGCGAGTCGTTCGACTGCGAGCAATGCTGTGGCCATGGTCCTTTTCAGAAGCGGATGCTATTCCTCATTCTCCTGGAATCGTTCACCACACGCTGCCAAACCCCCGTGGCGTCCCTCGTCACCGGCGACGTCGACCACTGGTGCAAGCCACCCGGCGGCTTCAACATCTCTGATTGGAAGAACATCGCCATACCGATGGAGGCTGACGGACGTTTCAGCCGCTGCCGTGTCTACAAACCGTGCAAGCCGCTCGCTGAGCATGGCACTTTCGTAGATCGCCATGATGTCAACAGCGTAGCGCCCGCGGCCGTATCTTGGTAAGACCCGCGCTTCCTCGACGAGCGCAAAGTGCTGGACGTTAAGGGCATACGCAACATCTCCTGGGAAGTGTGGAACAATGCCGTTCGTGCTGCCGAAGGTAACTCGGCTGAGCGTTTGGAAAATGGCGTGCGTCCGACGTTTGAAGCGTGCCGCCCTGTTCTCCCAGGAAAATATATACTGGCGGCGTTGTTGGTCTTGCCCTGGTCAGAGCCTTCGCCGAGAATCCGGCTCCTGTGCGCTGCTAATATGGTGTTCATTTTAGCGGTAATGTTTTTTATGACGACATAAATGAGGGATGCATCCGTCTCACAGTTTATGCATCGGCTTATTCCTCCTCGTTGAGGCGTTCGCCGAGCACGTGCCATGTAGTGGCGCTGTGGTAGACCGCAATACCATACGTAACAGCGGTTGTCTGCACCAACGTTGGTCTGCACAAGGTGAATGTTCGGTGGCGGCATGGTCATGTGCATTACGCGGTAGATCGCTTCCTAGCCGGAGCTGCTGCAGCACGGCAGTTTACACGCGGTTTTCAGCGTCTTGAAACCTCTAAAGTTAAGCGAACTAGAAGAATGATAGTGGGCTCACTGCTCGGCAGCGGCAACGGGGGAAGTGAAGCCGCTGATGTTACCCGTGGTCGCCGACGCTGCGGGTGTGCTCGACGGCTGCGGCATCTGGTGCGCCGCACTGCTAGAGGGGAGATGCAACGCGCAGGAACTAAAGCAGGAACGAAGGGTGCTTACACTTCAGAATCACAGATAGGTGGGCGAGTTGGTTTGGGTTCATAATGAAGTGAAAAGGGGGCAGCGCTAGAACGAATACAAAGGACGAGATGAAGACAGGACATGCGCTGTACTCACAAGTGAAGTTTTTATTGAAAACGTCCCTTATATGCAGCCAGCATCGTCGCATAGCATAGTGACATATCACATGTGATTTATTGTTGTGTATGTTTTTCCAAAGGCTTCATTCCCGCTGGTATCATGATATTGTTTTGTGTTTACAGTGCTGCTAACCACGTGTCACGACAGTCGAGATCAATGTAGCGTCTCTGACCAATTTTTTCGCCCGAGGAGATATCGGCGGCGTCAGGCGATCTACGCCAGTGGGCCCATTACCCCTATTCTAGTTCGCAGTAGCTCACGTAAACGAAACACCCGTACAGGCTTTTGCAGGCCGTCTTTCAAGTCAAGGCTTTGTACGATGTCTAGACCGTCGTTATCAAAACACTGGTCACCATGTGGAATCTAAGGCAGGTAATCTTTTTCGCCGCGAGATATTCATTTTTACCCGGACTATTCATTGCATGATGGTCGCCCTATGGCTTGTGTGGAAAGGAACGCCGGATGCCTCGAGATGGTCATGACGCAGGCGGCCAAAGTCAACTACACTACGTTTGCGGGCACGGTCTGTACGCGGGTCAGGTACAAAGCGTGCCCTCCCATAAGGGCCATTCAGATGAATCACCCTGCCTAAGTGAACCAGTGCGAGAGGACAGCGGTCACTCTCGCACGTTTCCTCCCTTTGACCCCACGCTTGCCGCAAAACCGACGCGAGAGGTTTTTAGATGCGAAACATCTTATGCTCGGGGCTATGTCCGTCCCTCCCGCGTCCGTCCCGCGTCCGGCCACTTTCATGAAGTAGGGAAGCACCCACTATGCGAACCAGAACACTGTAGTAATATGAAGGCCGTCAACCACCACTACAGTCACCAGAGTCATGGCCGAGAGCACAGAGAGGCTTCTTAACAATAGCTAGGCAGGTGTTGTGTGTCGCCCAGGTTGACTCCATTCCTTGATGCTGCGTGCATGTGTTTGGGGGGGGGCTTAGTCCGTCCCTCCTTCCCACGTCCCACACCACCACAGCGCATGCGCGTCTCCTCTCCCTCTCTCCTCTCCTACGCTCACCCCCTTTCTCTCCTTCAGGAATACTCTACTCTACGGAGCGGCGCCCGCGTTCCGCGTCCTACACCCCGACAGCGCATGCGCGTCCCCTCCCCCCCTCTCTCGAGCCTCTCCTACGCTCACCCCCTTTCTCTACTCTAGGAATCGTCTACTCTACGGAGCGGTGCCCGCGCCCCCCAGCGCATGCTCGTCCTCTCCCCCCTCTCTCCTACGCTCACCTCCTTTCTCTGCTGTAGGAATCCTCTACTCTACGGAGCGGCGCCCGCGTCCGACATCCCCGCAGCGCATGCGCGTCCTCTCCCCCTTTCTCTACTCTAGGAATCCTCTACTCTTCGGAGCGGCTCCCGCGTCCCTCCTCTCTCTCTCCTCTAGGAAGCCTCTACGGAGCGACGCGTGGTGCGACAGCTGCATACCCCGCTGGGGGGCACCGCGGTAGTTCCGCGGTGTAAAAATGACGGAGCGCGCCTCATTCTCTCTCCTGTGCAGCGCCGCGATGAGAGCCCGGGCCGCTGCCGCGAAACGAGAGCGGCGACGTTTATCCCGCTGCTTCGCATCCACACATGATTCCTTTAGCGGGAGATGGGGAAGTATTTTTTTATTTTGATCTGACCATCACAGTGACTGGAAACAGTGAATTCGGTCATAGAATGTCTTATCATTCTGGCGTGATGCCATTAATTTTATGGGCTAAAGTACACACCGTCCCCTTGCATTTGAAATGCGAAGCGTGTCTTAGTGAACCAAAGGAACGTTCATTGTTTCTATCTATCTATCTATCTATCTATCTATCTATCTATCTATCTATCTATCTATCTATCTATCTATCTATCTATCTATCTATCTATCTATCTATCTATCTATCTATCTATCTATCTATCTATCTATCTATCTATCTATCTATCTATCTATCTATCTATCTATCTATCTATCTATCTATCTATCTATCTATCTATCTATCTATCTATCTATCTATCTATCTATCTATCTATCTATCTATCTATCTATCTAATGTATTAGCCACTACGTATGGGTGCTACAAAAAAAATCGCACACATCTCCCCTTAAGGGAACCCTGAGTAGTATGCGAAGCAGCCATGGGGAGTTCTGTAAAGTTGCTCTTTATTCATCATCGTAGACGACTTTAAGCTCCGGAGAACGTTTCCCCTTGAGTATAACGGCCTTGTGGTCCGTAAAGTATAAAGTTAAGGGATCTTGCTGCAAAGGTTGTAGTTTAAAGTTTGAGAAGGCGATGTCTATGCACGTTCCCCTGATGGTAGTAGCGTCAGCCGCCTGATGCTCATGAAGGGCAAGCGCGGAGCGATCAGCCGTTCCTCCACCGGGTTCAGCTCGGGCAGGTGATCCGGTTTCTGCGGGTAGCGGTAGCCGTACGTCACGCTCATTGCGGGGACTTTGCCCGCCACCAACGAATCTTTGCACGTAGAGCAAACGGCGTACTCACTGTGATCATCGTCGGCGGCAAACTCCCGCTGCAGAACGGCGTTGGCGTTGGCGCGGGACTGCTCGTTCTTAATTCTGGCGATCTTTGTGAGATCGCCATAGTGGGTACATTCCATGTGCTGTGCCGTGATGGCAGAAAGAGAATGTGTGGTTTGTTTGTTTGTTTGTTTGTTTGTTTGTTTGTTGCCTCTATCCTCTGGAACGCGCTTATTCTTCATCGTTATCAGCGTCATCGTCATCGTCATGGCGTATAATGGTTACATTGCATGTGCTGTGCCGATGTCAGCGTCATCGTCATCTGGCTACGGCGCTGGGGGCACAAGCCTCGTTCATAAGATGCTTCGCATCTAAAAATTGGCATAGGAAGATATGAGTATACCTCAAACATGACTGCAAGGCTATAACGTGAATAACATGAGAAGCATTTCTCGTATGTCATGAAACCCTTCCCCCAGTCACGTGAAGTACATACCCGTATAATATGGCTCATTGTAGGGGGATATGTCCCACAGGAGATTCACAGTATTCATCAAACCAGGAACGGTGAAGACAGACATTAGAAACTTGAATGCGAGAATGTTAAGGAGCCCGCGTCGCTGAGAAGCCGGTGTAGATGGGGACGGCGTTATCTGCGGGTGAAAAATCCCGACGGATGCAATGAACCAATTTCAGGTTTCGTGCCGGAATCGAACTCACGCATTCTGTGTGGCAGTCAGGTATTCTACCACAGAGCCACGACAGATCTTGAACTGTTTTGGTAAAAGACCCAATGCAGGCGTCACATCGTGGAAATGTCAATTGTGGTTGCGGTGTTAGCTATCCAATGATATAAAAATGAAATAAACATGAGATACCTACTCCTACGACTCGGCAAGCTATATTCAAGCGTTGTTCGAACTCGAAGGAATACGCTGACGAACGCTACGTATGATATGCACATCATCGAACCGTACCATGACCTTGGTTGCAATAAAACTGACTTGCCTGTTGTAACGTGAGGGGTGACGGTACCTCGGGCCATAAGGAACCCATACGCCAGTGTAGTCGACGTTCATGATTTCTTCTTGCGCTGCAGATGACGAGAAGAGGACGATACAGGGACTACACGACATGTGGTGAGCAATGCTGAAGCACCTGTATCGTCCTCGTCTCGTCATCTGCAGCGCAACAAGAAATCATGAACCACCACCAAGTAACCCAATTCATCGCTCTGCTAAACGTAGTTGACGTGCCTGATAAGCCCCCCGATAGGCACAAAACTATTCCATTTACGACACGTTGATCCACCTTCCCACCCCCCAACACGCTCCCCCCACCTTATACCTCTCCTTAGAGAGCGATTGAAGCTCTTGCGGTCCAGCCCCGCCCTGGAAGACCAGCTGCGGCTCGTTACCAGGGGCCAGGCGGCGAGAGACGCACATGGATTCCCGCGAAGAGGGGACCACTTCCTTCCGGCGCAGGCGCCGAAAAGCTCCTTAATAAAGTTTTTTCACATCATATATCGATCCACTTCGTTACGCTTGGCTCAACGCCAAAAAATGCAACGTGGGCAACTACTCGCCGACTGCTTCGCATGAAATCCGATTCCTACAATGCATGGGATATGCCGGCACCTTTTCCTCCTTTTTATATGCGAAGCTCGAGGGCGTGGGTTTGAATCCCAGACACGGCGGCTGAATTTTTGCGGTGCGAAATGCAAGCACACAGGAAACCTCGTCCTTGTTTCTTAGTCATAAAGAACGAACCCCAAGTAAACGAACTTACAGAATTCTGGTCTCATGAACGTCTGATTTATCCTGTTAACCACATTATACAGTTAAGTGGGCGTAATTATCCAAAAGTATTAGTTCCTGGAGTCGTCGCCACTCATACGGGTATTTAGGCGAGGAGGACCGTGTTCCTTCTGAGGCAAACCTTACCAGCATCAGCATGTTTAGCTAATGACCTCCCGTCATAAGTACTTTTTGTTTGTTTTAAGGGTTGCGCAACATGGTTTTTTTAGTTCTCTGAAACGGGGAATTCATTAGGTATAACTCTTCTTTCTAATTGACTCCCG
This sequence comes from Rhipicephalus appendiculatus, assembly GCA_030522465.1. NCBI lineage: Eukaryota > Metazoa > Arthropoda > Arachnida > Ixodida > Ixodidae > Rhipicephalus > Rhipicephalus appendiculatus. The sequence goes on from JALIZH010032988.1 coordinate 1,808,984, forward strand.
TAAGTGCAATACAGGGGCCCTCAAACACCCGGCCTGCGGCTTCAGAAGGAATAAAATGTTTGTTACTTTGCTAAATTGTACTCGCATTATTTACTCGCCTATTGCGATTAAGAACGATTTGTTCGGGAAAGCTGCAAAGGCGGGACTGGTCTCAACCATTTGTTTTTTTTTCTTGAGGCACCCCATGGTGTCACCATGTGTTAAACATAACCGTAGAACACGATAGAAGAGAAATTTGGGCTATAGTTGGGGGGTAATTCATCATGGAGGAACAACAGCGCTAAGAACAGACGAGGACTAGGGCAGACACGACACAGGCGATGTGTCGTGTCTGCCCTGGTCCTCGTCTGTATTTAGCGCTGTTGTTCCTTCATGATGTAGAACACAATCTCTATATTTCAGAATCGGCATCCTGATATCAGTAATTCTGGACATCAGTATCGATATTTTTCACGAATTATGACGCCAAATCCCCTTCAGAAATGATCGATATAATATGAGATATGGAAAACGCGCTCTTTCAAAGGTCAGCGTTAGGTAACATTTTGTGCAGCCCCCCCCCCCCCCCTCCCCCCGGCTTCCGCTTCAACCTTTTTTACTCTCCCGGCTCTTGAGGAACTAATTTTCGTGACTGCGGCAGGCCCGCTAGGGCCTGTTGGTTTGCCATTAGTGAGTAACGTTGCGCATAAGGACACGGACACAAGAAGAGACGACGTAACACACAGGACGCAAGCTGCCACCTGAGGTGAGTTTGAGACCTCTGCTCAAGTAGGGTTTGGGAACAATTATAGGCCACATAACCCGCCCGACTCTTGGCCGATCTCCCCGAGTTGGTGATTGGCACAATCATACCCCCGATATCATCATCATCATCATCATCATCATCATTTATTGGTCCGAGTGTGGACACGTTTGCATGCAACAACATACAAATACATGCGCGTGGGGTCCCTTTTCCAAATTGATCATACGACCTAAACGGGACTCTGATCGCAGATCGCCAGAATACCTTAGACACGAAACGGACAAGCACACAACTAAAAGGCAGTCAACTGACTGAAGCTTTACTAAAACATGTTTAATGCGGCCACAACCACCAATATTTCATAGATTCCTGCGACACATGCGAAGCTTCACATTATGAAGTCATGCGTGAATGGACTCACTGCCCTGCAAGACAAATGTCATCCTGCATGAAAATGCATTCCGAGATATGTAAGGTTATTGAAGGTTCACTCATACAGACTGAGCTATTCATTCGTACAAAGAATACTTCCGGAGTGAGCCGACAGGAGCATTTTTTCCCGCTGCCTAGAATCTTGGTTTCTTGGAAAAGTTCCTCACGACCACATGCGGAAACATACGCGACTAAATGTGAGTAGTTATCCTCTTTTAATTTTTGAGGGCACATCTTTCAGTTTCGCTGACTTTGTGCTTTTTATATGAAAAATTGTTCCTTAGTTGCTTAGTGCGTTTTAAAGGGACACTAAAGAGGAAAACGATTTTTCGCGTATTAGTGAAGTACAATTTCACAATCCCGAAAACACCACTCTTACCGCGACACGACGCTCGGTAAGCGAGAAAACGCGCGAAAAGAAAATTCGGGTGGAGACGCCACCTTGAGATTCCCGCACCAAACACCGTGACTGTCATAGATTTTGAATGCGTCTGTTGGGTCCCATGCAGCTTCTAATCGGTAAAAATGAAGTACAATGTCATCTGTGGGTACCAGAGAACTAGCATACGAAGTTTCAGAAAATTTCAGCGAGCCAATGTCGCGAAAATACGAAAAATATATTTTGAAATTTTCGACCTCACGCGCGGAGATTTCGGCGCGAAGTTTAAAAATGAAATATTAACCTTGATTTTCTCCGCTAATAATGAACTTATGATAGTGAAACCTATGGCATCAGAGTTCTCAGAGTGCAGCTTGTCAATCTAAACCAAATCATTGTTTCTTTTTAGTGTACCTTTAATGTCCCAAAGCGACTTGGGCTATTAGCGACGTCGTAGTCGAGGGATCTGGATAATTTCGACCACCTGGGGTGCTTTAACGAGCACTGACACTGGTAAACTGGGCCTCCTGCATTTAGCCTCCATGCAAATGCGGCCGCCACGACCGGGATCGAACCCGCGTCTATTGGGTCGGCAGCCGAGCACCTTAACCACTGAGCCAACTAGGTCAACAATCAGTGGTGCTCGTTAATCGCACGTTACTATACTATACCCCGTCCTAAAAACCAGCGCACTGATCGAAGCTATTCTTGTCCACCTGTTCCCAGGACGCTCCTCCCGCTCATACGCCATCGCACAGGTCTCGCGTTTCGTTAGGTCCAAGTTTACGTTTCGCGGGCGCTCGCGAAGCGAGAAAAAGTGCAGGAACAGCGTCCCGTCGCGGTGTGACCCACATAATCGCGAAGCCCTGTCCAGAGAAGGTTGTCACTCTCGTTCGATTTCCCGGCGCCGGACCACTTTCGCAAACCACTTTCGCTTTCTCCGCAGCCTTATTCGCTTCCAATCTAGCCGTCCCTTCTAGATGCAAGCGCAATAAAAAATACACAGCTACGGCCGCACCGCCGAGTTTGTTTCGAACGGGCAGACAGTAATAACACCTTCTTCGGTGCCCGACCAAGTGCGCATAACGCGGGCGCTCTTCTAGAGAGACGAGGAAGTCGTTGCATCCAGGCCACCGCAAAGCGCCGAGCGCGAGCGGCTTCAGGCTTGGCTGCGCACGGATCTACCGCGGGCTACGGCCGCTATTAAACTCTACCGCGCGCGCAGCGCCGGATCGCGAAAGCCAATGCTCGAAGCGTCTCGATTTAGACTACCAATCTTCTCGAGCAGCTAGCTGTCACGTTGTTGTGGTTGTTGCGGTTGTTGTCGTTGTTTTATGTTCGCGGTTCCTTCCAGTGTTCTGTTTTTTCGTAGGCTTCTCTCAGTGTGCGCGCTTGCTCTAACGAATGGGGAAGCGGCGCTGCAGTCGTCACGTGACTCGGTGTGCACCACGTGTCTTCCAATATAAAAGCCGCGAAGCGGTGTGGTTTGCTATAGCAGTAGCTTGTCTGTCGAGTCTTCTTCACTGGATACATTGTCTACGCTGAACCGAGGCTGTTTGGAGAAAAGAGGCTTACGCGATGAAGACGCTGGTGAGTTTGACTCGGTTAGCGCTACACTTACAAAGTTGCTCGCGAGAAGGCTACATAATGATCAGGGCCTGTATTTCCAAGCAATACATTGCGCTAGAAGACGTTCGTAAGAGCATATTGTCACGTGCTTTGTGACGATAACGAACGTGGCAATCAGACTGTTAGCAGTGAAAATATTTTTGATGAACTCGAGCCCAGAAAATCAAGTGACACTCACTGCACAAGCGAGTAACTTTAATGAGACAACGATGGCGGCGAGCACGGTCGGCGCTTATCGAATTATCTGGTCGTCCGTGCAGCGCATCAGCTTTTGACCATGAATGATCGTACCTTCCAGCGTTATCGCTGGAGCTCGCGTTATCCCCCCGGATAAACTCCACTAATAGAATGCTTTGTTGGGCGCGTTAGTTCATTATGGAAAAAGATTTGAGCGCAAAAAAGGACGGGACACAAGACGAGAAGACGACTACACGAGCGCTCACTACCAACTGGTTTTATTCAGAAGAAAACATGATAATACAAAGCTCAGTACAGCACAAGCGCGCCTGCGCACACATCGAGTAGTATAAAGCTCAGTACAGCACTCGATGTGTGCGCAGGCGCGCTTGTGCTGTACTGAGCTTTGTATTATCATGTTTTCTTCTGAATAAAACCAGTTGGTAGTGAGCGCCCGTGTATTCGTGTTCTCGTCTTGTGTCCCGTCCTTTTTTGCGCTCAAATCTTTTACCATAAACTCCACTACTCGCGTTCTGTGCGTAATCTTAACAGAACAATCTGAAACAATGGTGAAGCATTCCAAAAACTGCGGCGCGGAAGTTTTCTTGCTGCTGAAGCCCAATCACTTAAGTAGCACTTATCCTAAGAAGCAGTTGTCATGAGAGCAGTCGGCAGGGCCCATGTCAAAAAGTCACTTGCGAAAGAAAAGGCTTTGTGAATTCCGTCTCGGGTTATCACGCACGTTGCATTCTTGCTATGTTGGCGATTGGAGTCGGGCGCTTTTTGCGCCGTTGCAAGCGGATTACTCGACAAGACCAGTATCGCATAATTCACAATTCGAACGCTTTATTTGGCACCCGTGCGTTTCGTTCATTTATTAAGTCCTTAAAATCCCAAATCCTAATACTGGCAACTGACCATTTCTTTGTCAGAACATTTCTTAATTGTGACAACTGGCAGTTCTATATTTAGGGTTTTCGCGCCGACGGGTCGCAAGACCTGCTGACGTTTTTTGTATGGTCTAAAACACCGTTCGCTGTTTACTTTATGCAGGAAGCTGAATATACAAAACAACATGTAAGTAGCTTTGATATCGCAAGGCGAGGTACATCAGTCTAAAAAGAAAGGGGGTGAGGGGAATGATTTAGGATATGCACTCTAAGACAACAAAGATTACCTGCTACGCTTCTTGGTGAGTCATTACTCGCCATGTATACACCTCTCTTTAACCCTTTGAGGCGCTATGTACACAATTGTGTACACCACTTGATTGTTATTTGCATCAGCTAGGGTCTGAGAAAGAGCCACATACATCAAACTTTGGATGAATTGAACCTCCTGCATAACAGTTTGTCTTCATTTAACTTCATTTTGAAGTGTACTGTTGCATATGATCTCTTTGCTGAAGGTACTACCACGTCCAACAAGTCGTCGTTCGACATGCCGCTTCCTGCGAGCCATGTGAAAAGTATAATTTTTCTTTGCTCAAAATGGACGTAGCCAAAAATGAATTTGCGCTGTATTTATACACACTGTGATTACATTCTATTTATGCCGAAACAGAGCATGAATTACTTGATAATAAATAGATATTTAATTACAACTTAATGGGGATTATTTACTATAACGCGCATAAACTAACATATTATGACATTATTTTGTGGCAACACAATGCTGAGTGCCTCGAAGAAATAATGTTGTATCGATTTGAGACATTTACAGACAGTTTTTCATAGGTGGCGCCTGAAAGGGTTAAAAATAAACGTTAACACTCTCTTGGATATTATACTATCTTCTTAGAGTCGTGGGTGCGCTACGCTGCCTAGTAACCAGCCATCTGCAAGACAGAGAGCGAGATAGACGAAACTTTTGATGTCCATGCTGGATTCAAGGAAGGCGGGGGCCGGGGCACTAGAGAGGCTGCAGGTAACATACCCGATACCAGCATTGCGTGAAATCCGCATGTTGTTTTTTTATTCTTCTTACTATACTTAAATAGAAGCCTTGTCTAAGCGTTTGTAGCAGGAAACCTCAACACTTGGCATTTTGCCCCGTTCTTCAGCCTTGCTCGACCTCGCGGGATTCCGTAGAAAGAACTGATTCGGCCGTATTTAGTCCTTGTGCTTCGAGTTGTCCATCAATTCGACCTCCTCCTGCGATCTGCTGCCCCCCCTGGCTAGTTGAGACATTAGAATGGCTACAACGGAAAGGCTTTGGTCCTGGGTTCGTATCCTGGATCATGCCGAATGTCTCGTCATCTAGGAAGCTATCTCTCACAGAAATCTTTTTTGTGGCGTTGTACTACAAATAGGAGAATTACGTGTTTTTTTTCTTCCACAAACCTTTCTCGGCCCTGCGTGATTCCACAGGAACTGATTTTGTACTAATATTCCCTTCAGCGGTGGTGGCCACGTTTGTGTTCGCAACTTGTTTATGCTAGTTGTGTCAACTTGTAGCCAAAAGGAGAGCAAGATACATTGCTCATTGGATGAACCGAACCTTCTCCATAGTGTGTCTTGACTTAACTTGACTATGCTGCGTATGACTGTAATTGATCACTTTGGATGCACTGCGATGTTCGACGGGTCGTTCGACGTGCCGCCCTCCAGGACCAAGGTCAAAAGTAGTTCTTTCTCTTCCCGAAATGTATACAACCAAAAACTACTTGCTATTCGGAGCTTATGATTTTATTCTTTTCATGTCAAAATGGAACATGACTGACTGCAGAATAACTAAATATCTATTTACATTCTAAGTACTATTAATGGCTGAAACACACACAGAACAACACATTGCTTCATTTTCCTTCTTGGAGTGTAATATTGAGCGCCGTGAAATTATGCTATTTGAGTTTGACACATTCGTAGACAATGCATCTTAATTCACGCCTGAATGAGATATTACAGCATCAGAGTGGCAGAAGCCTTCAAACCTGGCAATACTTCAGCGCGTGTTCATACGACGGCTTTCTAGACAACCGTTAACCCGCCGCGTCGATCTTGTGGTTATATGGTGCTCGACTGCTGACCCGAAGGTCGCGGGATCGAATCCCGGCCGCAGCGGCCGCGTTTCGATAGAGGCGAATTGGTTGAAGCCCATCTAATTATGTTTAGGTACACGTTAAAGAACACCAGATGGTCAACAATTTTCCAGAGCCCTTCACTACGGCGTCCCTCATAATCATATCGTGGTTTTGGGACGTTAAACCCCAACAGTTATAGTTGCATATGTAGTCTACATGGAAGAACTGTATGCTGATGCATTTCTTCGACAACGAAACAAATGGCTCGACAAAAGTTGATCTAATGAAAACTTCATATGGTTTGGGATAAAGAGAGATGATGTAGGGCACTGGAGACTATTAGGAGAGAATGATAAACTGTCCAACACTACGGAACACTTTACGGGTGTTCGAAGTCGCGACAGAATGGAGACAATTATAGCTGCCCAGAGTGTCACTACGAAATGCCTTCCAAGTGTTCGCAGGGTTTAAAGAATGAAAACAATTAAGAGTACTGGGTACTCTACTGTAGGAGTATAGAAAGCATTCCGTATATATGACTACGAGACATTTTACCGTCCTTCGTAGTGTTTAAAAAACGGTGGTATTATTTAGAATACCAAGCACTCCACTATGTGTGACCAGTAAGCTGTCCTTTAAAAAGTGAGGAACCGAAAGCCGAATATAAAGGAGTGGAAGAAAGTATGTCGTGTTCGCTACAAAATGTAGACGATTTAGTGTACTAGGTACTCTACCACATGTGAGCAGTAAGATGTGTTTAGAAATAAAGTGAAAGGATCTAGGAATACTGTGTACTGGGTGGTATCTCCAAAAGAAGCATACAAGTCGAGCTGTGTTTGAGAATAATGTAGGCGATTTGCAGTACGGGTTAGAACAACTAGCAAACAATTTAGAATGTTTAGAAAAAGCGGCTAACGATTCAGAATGCTGTAACCCACAATTCAGGTAGTTTGGAAAAATAAAACTCGCAGGGTCCCTCGTGCATTAAACTAAGACGACTCGAAGGCTAAAGCCTTCTTTTTCTTCACAGTTGATGTATAAGGGAACAGGGAACACGAGTCGTGCCTTCACGTGCTGATGCCACGCGCTGTCTTCATTTTCTTCGCTTGAGGTCGCGCGCTCTCCAGTTTTGTTCGCCGCTCAAGGGAGGGCGCTACAACAGCATCGTGGGTCGTTATGTCACACGACGTCTCGCCAGAATTTGTGACGTCACGATGACGTCACAAAATATCGCGATCTGTGACGTCATGTGGTGAAAGATGGAGGCAGCGGCCCTGGTAGGAGATCAAGAACACCAGAGCGTCCCGAAGCGATGCTTCACTTCATCTTCCCTTTGCAGAATCGCATGCGGCGAAGGCGAGCGTCGTCACGGCCTTTTTTACAGCGAAAGCTGTTATGAGATCACAACAAGGGCGCCGTAGTTGTCCGCCGCCGCCGCCGGTGTCCGTAACCGCTGATGGAACGGGGTTCGAACCTGGGTCCGCTCCGTGCCAGCCCAGTGTTCTACCACTGAGCCATGCCTGTGCTCGAAAACCCGGCGCACAAAAACCCTATACAAGCATTATGTCGAGAAGGAACCACGTTAACATGCGCAATATAACGTGGCAGAAGAGTGAAACGACAACCAGGCGTCACAGAATGTCATTTGTCTAACCAGGCGTCACACAATATGCATTGCATTACGAGGGGGGTCGTTGAATGCTTCCAACCCATTACAAAGGGCTCAGCCATAATTCTTCGTCGTCATCAGCCACCGAATCAATTTATGTAGTAGTGGGTACCTTGCAAGCGTACTTGTATTAGTAGCCCCAAGATAGGTTGCAATGGGTTTTAGAAATGGTGTTCTCCCAGCTTTCGCTGTGACTGTGCTGCGCGTTCCGCGCAGGCCTGGCGGTTTTTTTCTTGTTTTATCATCGGGAACACTTGCGTGAAGTGCCTGTCCAAATTTTGCTCTCTTGGAAAAGCACAGTGGCTTAGATTGGCATAAGAGAGCTGGTGGTTGAACGTTCTGACTCCTTTTGACAGACTACAGCCGTGCACGAAACATGTTTTCACGTCCACTTGCAGTTAGCGGGCCAGCAATGTGAAACGTGCTCATTCTAGTGTTCCCTTTAACAGTGGACCGTACTGTAAACTTTGGGCGAAGCCTACTGTATGTTTCTGCATAATACCAGTATTCTTAATCGGTGGGCTGCTATTGGCTAATTAGCTATCTTCTGTCGTACAGTTTCAAATGAATGAATGAAACCATGTTTATTCCACTTTGTAATGCACCGACGGCGCTGCGGTGGAAAGGGCATTATAGCAGATGGAAGGGGTAGAGTTGCCTCCGTTTTTTGAACAGACGTGCTGGAGGCAAATAACACGCTTTGTTAGTCAGAACCAATTCAATATGTTTCTCTGTACTGTTGTGTCAACATCTTTGAACTGTGCATATACCAACACTCACTACCGCGCTTCATTAAAAATGAAAAAAAAAGGAGCACTGTGGCCGGCACACACCGATTAAGGGGAGATGTGATTCGGAAAAAAAAGTTACGTTAATCTGTAGCCTAGGGAAATAAAATGTTTTCTGTATATATAGGCTTTTATGGTGATTTCAAATATGTAATTAGTTTTATAATAAGTTGTACAGTTTTCGCTTTGTGTCATCACAATGTGTAAAGTATAGTTCGTTTCAGACAAACATTTTATGCCACTAAACTTTTATGGTTCTGCGCCATTAATGACTGATACTGCTCCACATTAACTGTAGAATGCAAATAACTATCAAGAAAGTGCGTATAAAACATTTTGATGGTCAAGAAAAATTGTAATGCGAGAATTCTTAGAATCCTCAGCACATACTAATTGCTTACTTAAAGTTCGTAATAATTCTACAGGCGATACTAAGTTTGAAAGAAGATACTTGCACCCTTCCCATGGTAAGGAATATGTGCGCAAAATTTTATTCCGATCGGGCTATTAGAAGTATCAAAAACATGATGTGCAAGCTCAAGAAGTTGCCCAAAAATGGATCTTGAGAAAAACGCATTTTAAAGGTATAAGTGAAAGCTCACCTATGCGGAAAAGATTTGTCATTTAAGATGATTTATTCCATCATGAGAACTTGGCGATCATGGTTATTTTGAGCATGTGGCTTTAGTGAACCCCCTCATGCGAAATGCAATACCAAGCAGCCAGGTGACAATTTCCATGGGACTCTAGACAATGAGCACTTTTTAGGTTTTTAGCCACCTTGCGCTCTTTAAAAGCGATTTTAACCTACTTCGAGTTTAATTACAATCTTCAGTTTTTTTTTGTCGTGAAAGCAGAGAAACTAAACTTGTGAAAGCAAATAAAAACGAAAAATATGTAACTTTGGAAAAAAAAAACGCGTTTTTCGACTCGCATCTTCCCTTAAGATCGTTCACGAAATGCCAAGGGCATGCAGCAAGCCAAACAAGACGACACATGTCGTGAAACGGAGAACGCGGCATGCACACTTTCTTCCGCATTCCACATCACAACTGTATCTGTTTCACGCATGAGTGTAAAAAAATAAAAAATGTAAACTTTGTAATGTATACGAGTGAAAAACAGCTCTAGAAAGACGGGACAAGAAAATACACGGGACCACGGCGTGTCCTTTCGTGTTCCGTATTTTTAGCGCTGTTTTTCACTCGTAATCATAAACCTACCAGCACGAATGCGCACCCTCCTATTGTACCACTGTGGTGAAATAAACTTCAAACTTCAAGTAGGATGCTGCTCAAATGCAAAGCTTCAGAGGAGCATGCACTAAATAGAAAAGGCACTTTCTGGGCCGACATTGCAGATTTAGCTGCAGGGTGTGCGATGGGCTATAGTTCGAAAGCCTGTGTCACCTTTGTGTCTTGTTCTAAACAGTTTCACTGGTCATCGATCTTCACAAAAGGGAATGGCTCGCAGTTGTCCAGCTTTGCTTTCGCTCTCTCATTCCCAACTTGAAAATTTTTTAAAATTTTTTGTTTTATTTTATTTACAGATACTGCAATCCCCATAGAGAATTTTAGCAGGATGGAAATACATCATATTATGGTACAAATGCAGGCAACGAAACAAAGCAGGTTAGAATACATTACTCCAAAAAGTACAAATACAACAAATACATCCGTTATGCGTACAAATACATTGTTTGTACTATTGCACATAAAAATACAGCTTGTATACGAAACATCAACTAAATGAATGAAATATTGGCAAAAAGAAATACAAATTATGAACGAGGTCATATTGCCGATTGGAAAATAATTAACAGTATTCGCAGCAAATGAAGATAGTGAGGATCGAGTGACTTGTGTGTTAGTCAGGTGATTCCATTGAGTCACAGTCCTCGGATAGAAGGAATGTTCGAAACAATTGTTTTTTACGTGGAATGGAGTTATTGTTCGGTGATGCCTTTGTCTTGTGGCATACCAGCGGCTAACCAGCATTCCATCTCCTGGAGGTTCTCGCCCGCAACCATACTGCTATGCCCAGAGTGGTGCCTGCAAAGACCCCTGTGCACCTTGAGGTGCCGGGGGGTATACAAAAAAGCTAGCCTGTCATCTGCAGCCCTCAAGCAGATCTCATTGGACCTTTTGCATATATCGTATGCTAACCTAATTCATATTTACACAGACGGTTCGGTCTCGGGAAGTTCGACGGGCGCCTTTGTTGTTCCATGTCGATCAATCACCGTCAAGTTCAAGACTTCACACGTCACGACATCTACGGGCTCCGAGCTTGCCGCCCTTCTAGCCGCAGTGAAATTTGTTATGCAACAATCCCGCGGGAAGTGGGCCATATTCTGCGACTCCAAGGCGGCCCTTCAATGTGTGCGAAGTCTACGACGTGGAAACTACCATCAGTTGGTGTCTCAAATCAATGAAATTAGTCATCGCGCCACTAATCAAGGACACGACATAGTCTTTTAATGGCTGCCGGGTCACTGTGGGATCAGTGGTAACCACCTCGCCGACAACGCTGCCCGATGTGCCCACGAAGGAGGGTCCACACTGCTCACACCCCTGTCAAGAGTCGACGCTGCAAGAGAACTTCGTCACATCGCGCATAATGCCACGCTTACGCATTGGAATTCTCCACTGAACTCCGCTCGTCGCCCACAAAACCTCGAATCGCTACTCCAATTACACCTACCATCAAAGACTTCGCGACGTGACGCTACAATGCTATGTCGGTTGTGGGTCGGCGTAGCATTTACAAACTCATTCAGCCATCGCATAGGTATGGCTGACTCATCCAAGTGTGATAGCTGCAACTGTGACGAAACTCTTGACCACGTCTTGTGCCACTGTCCCGACTTTGAACAGGACCGCCGGACTCTCCAGTGTGCCTTGAGAAGACCGGATGATCGTCCCTTTACTCTCGAAAAGATCTTGGGTGCATGGTCTACAAGTACATCAGCCCAGAAAGCCACACGAGCCCTTCTACAATTCTTGAAGGCAACATCGCTGAGCGACCGCCTGTGAAACCCTGCACTGTGTGTGTCGTGTGCAATGTGCATCTACTTCTCTCTTTCTCTCTCTCTTTCTCTTTTACTCCCTTATTCCCCTCTCCCCACGTGTAGGGTAGCAAACTGGATGTAGTCTAGTTAACCTCCCTACCTTTCCTATATTCATTCTCTCTCTCTCTAATGATGTCAGAAATGTTAATATTGTAATGTTTATTTATAAGCTGAAATAAGAATTTTAGTCGGGAAACACGATTGCGTTCCGTAAGTGCAGGCAAGTCGGCTTCTTTTAGAAGTTCAGTTGCAGAGGTACGGGTGTAGTTATTGTAAATGCCAACTTCGTCTCTTCCCTTTGTTTCCCAGCTTGCGACGTTGATCGTGGCGTTGGCTTTTGCGGCCGTGTGCCAAGCGGGCCACCACTACGGAGGTCACGGCTACACTTTCAGCCACGGGCACACCAACTACTTCGACGACCAGCGCACGCATCACGGCTACGGAGGCGGATACGGAGGAGGTGGTGGAGGAGGAGGAGGAGGTGGTGGAGGAGGAGGTGGTGGATACGGCCACGGCCACTACGGCTAAATCAAGGAGCCGCTGGAGCCTGTACATATGACGCGGATTAAGCACCATATACCGCAAAGAGGTGAGGTACGACATGTCGCTGGATTTTATTAAATGTGTGTGTACGATTTGAAATGCGGGACGTTCACCGGTTGCCGATTTTCTTTGTTGTTGGCCGCTGCCGCGATAAGGAACACAGATGTCATACATATAGCAATAAAATATTTGTATGTATCATTGCAAGCCGAGACAGGACGGGACATATATGAGAGACATTATAGGGGCGCCTATATGGGAAGCTGTATATGGGAGGCATATTATGATAATACAAGCGGAAGCGCTTTACTGTTTTAAGCGAGGTCGGGTTGCCTTTGAACGCGTACTTATAAAGCTAAATACAGTAAATAAGAAAAAGTGTATATGCAGTGTGGAAGTATGGAAACGACCGAACATCTTTTCAATGAATGTGGAGGTGTACACCCGGGTGTATGTTTGGGCACTAGCCTACATGAAGTCTTGAGCATAAGGGACAACTATGGAAACTTGACCACATCCGCGATAGAAATAAGTAAGAGATGGTGAGAAGACTGGTGGCGCAAAAGTAGGGATAAAGAGAAATAATGAATAGTAGTACAGATAAGCTCAGTCTGCCTTAAGGAGCAGACAGTCGGGCTACATATTTATGGTCTTTGTTTTTTTCTATAGGAAGATCGAAGTACACAGGACATTAAGCCGAGTTTAAACAAAAAGCCTTTTTTTTCAATCTTGGCGGCGCACAGGTCACCTCGCCGTTATTAACCCTTTCGGCCCTGGCGGTGTCAATTGACACCACCACACAAGATTTCTCCTAGCACCTCGGAAATGAAACCAAAACTGCTCATTCTTGGGGGAATACTTCTTCAATCATCCCCACTGCGATTGACATCAATATTGGGGCATGTTTGCGAAGCTGGGGGCCACAAAAAAAGAAGCTTGACCGAAGTCTTGGGTGAAGCCAAGGCGCGGGAGCTCGGGCGGTTAAGCGCCATTTTCGGGACGACGTAGCGAAGCTGTTTTAATGAATATCACGCTGAAAAATATAACGTTAGTTCACATTTTG